>CAUJRU010000106.1:1200000-1789976 GCA_963277665.1 Viscum album | reverse complement strand
TCTACAAGAGCCATATGATATGCTAGTACAGATATCGAGGCCTTACCGGGTTGTAGATCAGTGAAAAATTCTTTCCATCATCAGATAGGAAATCCTGGAACATCCTTATGACAAACATCCTCATTCTCTTCCACTATTATAGGAAACTACAAGTTCATAGATTTCGCTACACCAAAGGACATTCAATCCAACTGATGAGTAATTTGATGAACCCACCATTGCATGAGTGCATCCTTATCTATTGAGGTTTCCTTTCCACCCACAAAGTAAAACCTTGGCCCATCACTACCAACACATCATATACTCTGTCTGAAATATTATATTGTGGCATGAACTATAAATAACCATTCCATACATAAAATTATGTTGTAATTATTCATTGCAGCTATAATGAGATCCAAAAATAACTCCCACATCCAAGAGTCAGGTCACATTGTCAGCACAAGTGTGTGATCTTTGAGCCCCCTCTAGTTGGAGTCTCAAAGTGCAAGGGTCAATCCAAAGGCTCAACCAGAATATCTAAGTCTCAAAATAGATAAGTGGAAATAAACAAATTACTTTCACATGTTTCTATTAGTTCCAAATCTAACATATAAAAGACATATATTGTACCTTGTATCATCACTATATCATATGGTTCATAGTCATCGACCACTTACATCTACCCTTTCCTTTATCCCCCATATCCCTAAACCTTCCATGGACCACCTAGGGGTGGTGTTGGAAATAAGTCATATATTTTTACACGAACATATTTTTTCACTACTCCTCTACAACATTCTCCACCTTGTGAACTTGACTGCACCTGCCACTACCTCTGCCTAGGCAACCCATCTACTAGCTATCTATCCATCGCATGATGTGTCACACATTCTCATGAAAGATACCCCTAATCTCCATAAGAGTATCACCACCTCTCTTTAGGCTGACTAGACTCATCTTGTGATTCCTGAACCACATACCCTATATCATGGGATCACCTCATGAAATGTATCACACGTCCCGGTCCCTATGTTTGATGATGACTCACTACTACTGAGGTCTCATCCCATATCTTCCCACTGTCAGCACAAACTATCTGTGTTTGATCATCTAGGAAACTCTTGACCACCAAATCATTCTCTAGCACACCTACATAGGTAGGAATACATAGAGGTATAATGATGTAACATATTTCCCTAGTAGTCCTTTCCCTATGGTCTGAGACAGAAAGAACTGATCACATACTATATCCATCGAGTACCAAGAAATGTTAGTAAACCTCGATGAATACTCTTTCAAAGTCATACTACCATACTAAATTTGTATAATCTCCTAGATGTGAAAAACCCTCAATGTATCTATAGAAATTTTTTATATAAAATGGTTCTTGAAAATTAACCATGCTTGAGTTTCCACATTGTATGAATAGGTCACTAAAACACACAATCATCCTATAGAGAAATGAATATTAATTGCTGTCAGGACTTACATTAGTTCTGATGGTGTTCTAATAAGAAGTTAACCTCTTGTCCCCACCTCATGACAGTCTTTAGCCACCAATTGGTCGAGATCACCATGGAATCTGAGGGTTCAATGTCACTGAAACTCATAATGTCTGATTATAATGTGCACCTCATATTATGGTTCTTATGTACCATATTCATCTCTAAAGGTTGTAGTAAGACTGGTGCAACACATGGAAGTAACACCTCATGTACATGTCTCTGTATCGAAGACTCATCATTGAGGGGATCATCCTTATAGTCATGATGTTGAATCCTAGCTGAAAAATTTTATGGATGGATCTTGAAATAGATAATATGTACCATAGTTATGAGTATATCATAAGATATTACTCAATAATGAAATGAAAACCACAAACCATTCCTATATGATTAATGTAACAATTATTTTCCCAAAAACTAGTGTCTAAAAGTAACAATTCAAAAGGTACATGATCAATGTCCTGGTGTATGAATATGTCAGCCATTGCACCAACACTGGAGTCCTTGTCCTAAAATCCAAACTCCAAACACTTAACACTATTTCCTCAAACCAATCACACAACTCTAGTAAGAAGTTAGAACTAACTACTCTGATATGACTCTATTAAGACCATAACTAGCGAGGACCAAACCATGACTACACCAATCCAACCTTCAATAGGCCAGTGGTTGTAACCTAATTCTGAGTAAGAGTATCACTCACATGGGGGGATTTAACCTAATATATTGTACACACACACATATCCCAGAAAATAAAATTATGAATTTTAAAACAATTGATAACTATGCATGAATATATCTAAAACACAACCATAATAGTATAGTAACATGTTCTAGAAAGAAAAAGGGCCAAATACAATCCCACAAAAAAGAAACAAGAAACCAAACAAACATGAAAAGAGTGTGAGTAATTCTATTGATGAAACCATAGTAACACACCGTGGTTTATCCGGATCACTAATCTTCTCTTGGTCTCGGTTCCTCTAGAGATCTATAAAAAGGTCAGTCATTTTTATAAGACACGACATGTGCTGGAAATGCCCATGCAGGGGTGATTATAACAATACCCAATAGGACACTCCGAAATCAGTAAGCATATAGCATCAAGAATAAAAGACAACTCATCACAGGTATATGTCACAACACATAATAATAATATCTAGATATACATATCATAAACACATATTCTCAAGGTAATTTCACAACTATAATACAAGCCTAAGATTCCTACTCGAAGGATCCACATAACACTTGTCTAGGAGGACACACTCCAGGAATCATGATTGTACTGATGATTCCCATATGAGATGTCATGATCATTGGACCTCTCCATAATAAGTACACACTGAATGTTTAAAGAGAATGATTTACATATGAGGATTACCCCCAAGGCCACTAGGTAAACTAACAACCCAATCCAAATTTACCAACTAAGTAGGGGATCGACACCCACATAGTGTTGGTTATAATGATTCCAAGAACCCCACCTAGGGAAAATATTATGATTGAGAATATCACTCTAGGCCTCACATATTAATTAAAACAACTATATTCAAGACTAATGTATCTCTTAAGGTATTATCATTCTATGTATAGGATGAAATTCCATACTAATCCCTCAGGGGGTGGATCATGGAACACAACCTGATCAAAATCCTCTAAGAAAGAAAGGATTAGGGCTCCAATATTTCTTTTAGGAAGCACATGGAGTGTAATAGAAGTAAATGACATGTCCCTTTGGCACTAGGTTCTACCCATGTATCATGTATTGTGCCCATTTCTATGTATGTTCATGGGTAAACAGTGTGTCCAAGCCTGTGAACTCCTGGACATGTCCATGTAGGGTTGGTTTTGTTCATGTATGGATACTCATGTCTATGTACCTCCATAGGTACACCCCATGTCACTATGTCAATTCATATGTATTATGATATTGGTCACACACCATGTGATACTTAACTCAACATGGAACCCTAGTATCATAGCCAGGGCCCCACACACGATGTGTGTTCATGCATTACGTACTTTGTAGTGTTAAATTTTCAGAAACTCACAGATCTTCTTCATACATCATCACCCACTCCTCTAACCTCTTATCCAGATGAAAATCATGCTATAGAGTATAGATCTGGTCCATTTGAACCTCATTATCACCGTTCGCTGGAATCTGACCTCTGAAACCGCTCGAGAAATAACCAAATGCATTGTCCGTAGCCAAACCATTAGACAAGAAGGAATGGAAATCACAGGATGGGTCCCAATCCATTGCCACCACCATCAAATCTTGATTATGTCATCAATTCAAACCTGGAATGGCAGTAAAAATCCATTACTCTATGAAATAGTTGTACAAATATTGTTTATCCAGTGTTTGTTAAACCACCATCCAAGAAATGAATGCCGGTAATGATCAACCAAAGAACTGTGAGAGAAATATATGAAATATGAAAAAGGGAATGAACCTCATCCCTGTTTGGTTGGACTCAATTTTTTCATTTTAATGATTAATTAATATCAAAATTAAATAAAACATTCTCCCAAATTCCATGAAAATAATCCCATACCCATAATATGATTAATCCTTGAATCAATCTATTAGTTTATATATTTGAATTCATGATAAAAATAAATAAATGGGGAAAATCCATAAAATACAAACATTCTTCATTGGTTTGGATCAATAAATGGTAGAGAATTATTACATGTTGTTGTCGTTGGTGAGATCCTTGAGCTCCATCACACATCGATGGATGATCCACGATTCGGTTGTCACTCCCTAATATAAGTTCCTTCAACTCTATCTCAAAGTTCGAAAAGGAAAGTAGGGAGACCCCCTAAAGCTGGAAAAATCACGGATACTGCATTAAAGGTAAGGAGTTCAAAACATATCCCCATAATGTCTAAAGAATATCTTGCAGAGCTGGCAGAATCTGGAAAATAAATCACCATGAGATTTCTCAGGGCTGGTTCTTGCCGCTTAATGGAAATGGCTTGGACAACAAAGGATTCTAAGCTATCAAGCTATGCACAGACCCTGGTGAGGCATGCATGGATGGTGAGACCCAGATGAGCTTACCCTTAGGAACAGAAAAAGCGTTACTTGATGGTACATGGGGCTTCCAGCCGGACAGCAATGCCTAGACTTAGGTGGGAATCCCTCAATCAGAATTCGGCGTTTGATTGGGTTAAGGACCCTGGTTTTGGTTATTTGTATTTTTTTGTGGTTCTTTGTTGTTCCTATCCTGTTTTTCTTTTTTCATTTAATATAGAGGCCTTTGCGCCTCAATCATTTAAAAAAATATAGGGTTATGTAGGTAACCCTAAGATTTGTTATTAACAACATATTTATAGAAGAATAAAATTAGGTCATTGAATCACTTAAGAAAATAAAAAATAAAATTAATTTATTTTATTAATTCACCTGCGATTAAACTCAACCCAAACACCTTATGTTATTTATTGTTAAGTCACACCTAAGGTAAAACCCAAACATGATCTCAATAGTATCTTAATATTTCTAATTAGAGACTCCATTTAAGAGTTATTCCAATTTTTCAAAAAAAAATGTATGTGTGATATTAAATATATTAATATATATCAAAAATTAATTTTAGTCACACTTTTCCTTGAAATCCCACACTATCTCAGCATCTAGATCTGAAAATAATCCATATAATATTCCCAAACCATATCATTCCTCCTTCACAATGATTTTTTGTGAGTTACTTGAAAGGAACATGCTAAGTATTAGAGACGACATCACTAGTACAGTTTCCCTGTCATAATCTCCAAGCATGCCTTGAATCACCGACACCGTATTACACATGTTCACTGTCTCTATGGTATAAATTAATAAATAATTCAGTTCCCCCACCTACACATTTTACACCTCCATAGTTTCCATCCTTGATCTCATCATGCACCACTAAGCCCTCTAGGATGAGTGAAACCAGGCCTTGGGTGACTTCATTTTTCCTGACATGAAGATGGCACTACCAGTATTCTCCAACCCAGTTCCACATGTCAAGGTGGTTCCTACATTATTAATGGTGGAAGAACAATCCATCCACATCATAAAACTCATTGGAAGATTTTGTAACCCAAATGGTATATTTCACAACACCTTCAGAGAGCTTTATATACCATTTCAAAATCTTCATTTACCGTTCAAAAGGGTACATCCATCTATAATGTATTGGACTACATATTCAAATATCTCTTAATAAGTGATACATCAAATGAGCCATCATATCAATGAATGTAAGTTGGAAAAACATCTTCAATTCACATAATATGATAGTCGTTTCCTCTTCCATAGTTGGAAATTTTATTAGGTCTATAAATTTTCTACATAATGTTTTGAAAAATATATAGAGCTTGGTTATTTTATGATGAACATTCTTAGGAAAAAATGAAATAAAAAGCTTCATGAATTATATCTTGCATCATAACATGACAATCATGAGATTTCATATAATTTAACATTAGATTATTCATTGAAATAATATTCTTAATATTATATGAATACCCCTCTATAACCATTACTTCATTAAAGAAATAGAAAAACTAATATCACTCATTTCTAGAAAGAGTGTATGGTTATGGAGGAAGAAAATTCCATTTCCAACATTCACCGGTGCCAACTCTTCACATATTCTCATGTCAATCTTGTCCAAAATATCCTTAATTACATCTTTCATTTTTCCAGGTTAATTTAGTAACATATCAATGAAACTGTTACATAAATGTTTTCCCACATGCATGACTTCAAAAAAATATCTAATGTACAAAAAATTAAAATATGGTAATTAAAAAAAATGATCTCTTTTTTCAACCGGTTTTCCAAATATATTTCAAAAAAGGTCTATAAAAAGTATTGTCCATATCTTTTACTTTCTCAAATATATGATCACCTATTAGTGGAGATGGTGTTGTACGTTATTCTGATCACCCATCGAATGATTTCATACAATATCGGTACTTATGACATTGGGGTAGAAATCAATGATTTTCAAGAAACATAGTCTTAGATGAATATTTCAAACTAATATATTGTGTAATTTGTTTAGAAATGAGACCTCCTTGAGTTCCTTTAATGCAATATTCTGAAAATTTTCTATAAGTATGAAATTCATTTATGATAACATACAATATGTATCTCAACATGAAATATTTGTTCTAGCAAGTATCATACAACATAACACATGAATCCCAAAATAATTTAAAATCTATGAACAATGGAGCCAAAATAAGCATCAATATCATTACCCAATTTTTTTTCATGATATAAGCAGTGAGAACATAATCTATTTTTTCATGTATAATATTTCTATCAAGTTATAATTTACCAATATAGTAATCCATGTATTTTGGGAGATTCTTTGAAAACCAAAAGGATTCACTCCATCTATATATAGTATACGACAAAGGTTTCTCAGCTCATTTCCAATTTTAGGATACTCAAGATCAATTTTCTTCTAGTGAGGATAGTCTTTTGGGTGATGAACCTTACAAAATTTATTTCCTATATCTATGTTACATATCAAGGTTATTTATATCTCTTAACTTCCATATAGGCTCCCAAACCTTGGAATTATTGGGAAGTACCATACAAATTTCATATAATCTAATTCATAACTATTGTATCAAAAAGCTCCATAATTTGTGAATTTTTTATGTGATTTTTGGTTCTTGAAAAATAGTATACAGTAATTTGGATAGGCATGTATTCTTTTAGAGATCATACCCATTAAACGAAGCATTAATTTAGCATCTTATGTTCACTATGGAAGATCATTATCCTTTAGGATCAATTCATTCAAGAGATAAAGTAGTTCATAAAAAACTAGAGTCACTCCATCCATTTCCATCATTTAAATTATATAGCTTCAGTATGAATGAAAATGTTGTATATTTTTTACAACTATCATATCATGTAATCATTGCACAACTCTTTAGCACCTCAAATAATTATGGAAAATCACAATGTTAATATTCAATTATCATTTTAATTTCCTCAATACAATCTTCATCATCATTCCCAATAGTAATCAAAACCTTGATATGATCATCATAATTATCCACACATGTAATATTATTAGATGATCCATAAAACATAGTCTTGTCCCAATCACTAGCTACAATAAATTTTTACCCATATTTTGTAAAAAATCTATAACTTTGATGTATTCTCTTACAGATAAAGTGTTCTTCCAACTTCTCTAGAATAATTATTCTTTGTCATGACCCGCCTTCACCAAAAGGAGGGAAGGGTCAGCAGATTGCCAGGCCCTTCCTTCTTTAAGTTGAAGGAGAGATAATGACCCCCGAGACCCGCCTTCAATAGGTCCCAGAGTGGCGACTAGCACCAAGGGTATAGAAATTTCTCACAAATGGAAGGCATTACCCCTTTTTGTTTTATAAGATCGAGAGATGAGATGATGAAACTCAACAACACCAAGGTAAAAGAAAAGTAAAACCAAGAGAAATAAACCATTCCCACATGCATGTTCTAAAAGTAAAGCCACAAAGCACAAAGGGTGACTACAAGGGTAAGTACCAAAGAAGAAAAACAGCAACTGCAACTTCCCTAAAGGTCCGAGCTAGTACGGTCCTGCTCGATCCCCGAAGTCCTCCTGGAAACCTGAAAGCAGTTTTATATACGTAGGGTGGGCATACAAGTACACTCAGTAGGGAAAACCAAAGACTCTCGTGCACAAGTGGGGGAACGTACTAAAGTCCCGTGAGAAAAAGAGTAAACCAAACACCTAACAGGGTAAACTATCCACCCAAGCCTCAACAAGGTACACTCCCCAAATAAAGATAGTCAAGTAATATATATAATAAGAGAACATCGATGTTTGGGTACCCCACGCCACTTTCCCACTAGTTATTGAGACATCCTACGCATCAGACCAATCCCGCCATTCTCACAGCAGTCCCACTGCCACACCCGCCCGCACACACCTGGGCCACAACCACACGCAGTCCCACTACCGAAACCCCGCCCGCACACACTTGGGCCTCAACTGTCACATGTAAACATGCTTGCAAACACCTAGGCCAGAACAACCACCAACACGCCCGAAGACACCTGGGCTAAAGGATCCACTGCCACGCCCGAAGACACCTGGGCCTCATCCCGAAGACACTTGGGAAACCACCTGCTGCACACACCTGGCCAACCACCACACTACCTCGCCCGAAGGTTATTGGGATAATAATGGACCTCAGTCCATCACAGCCTACTCGAAGATACTTGGGCTATCCGGGAAAGGGAGCAGAAAAGGAGCTAATAACCAGCCACTAAGGATAGTGTCGGAAAAAACACCCCCCCCCCCATGAAATGGGGGCGTTCGGAACTAAGTTCTCAACTTGGGTGGGGCGCGAATAAGAAACATAAAGATACAAGTATGTATATATAGGTAACAAGCACTCACCCAAGCTAGGTTTTTCTTCAGAAAGCCTATAGATCACAACAACACTCAAGTACGAGTCACGATTCACGCTAACAACTCATTTGTCCCCTTTCTTATTTCACGTTCAGTAATAATTTTTATGTTTAAGCACTAATGGGAAACTAGTAGGCATAGGAATAAGTCCAGGAAGGTAAACAATCAAGCAACAACCATAATGCCCATACCCGGTTCTCAACAACAGAGGATTCCACCCCAATTCGTGATATAAACAAGTATCCACCCAGTCTTAAAACTCACAACCACCGAATCCATACCAATAGGGGATCCCATCCCTAGTTTCATAACCACCGAAAGCATAAAAGAACAGGGGATCCCATCCCCTCTCGCATCTCCAGCAATCGACTCGTAAAAGAAAACCACCAAAACACTGCCACCAACACTAAGCAAGGCCAATCCAATATTTTCAGATTTAAAAGATTTTACACGTTCCATGATTTCAATTACATTTTGACTAGGGTTAGTATAGAAGGGATTGATCTTGGTGCTTTCAAATTATTCATCTGGATATACGTGATTAACCAATTTCATAGCAGGAGTTCACATTTACAAAGAATCCATTCAAAACATCAGCAGGGTTCATTGGTGCACAAACAACGACCACCAACGACCTCGATTTTCAGAAGGCATAAGCCAGAACAACTCAACAAGATGGTCATAAAAGAAACAACATCAAAATATAATACAACATCAACAAACACAACCCCCCCTATTTCTTTATAGAATTCGTTCATTATCTTTAATTAGTTCTGGTTTATCCAATTCAACAGAACAAAATCACGCCCACACCGCATGATACACCAAAAGAGAGAGACGAAGGAGAAATTACCTACTTTTTGGATCAACGATCTACGCTGTGGCTGGGGGAGGAAGTTCACGGATAGCGATTCGGCTCGTCTGAATGAAAATCGCTTTGTCTATCAATGCTTAGGCCGGGCACGAAACTTTACGGATAACGATGCGCCCGATGCACCAGAAGCTGTTTGTGAAAAGCCACGATCTAGGAAAGGAGAAACCATGGCTAACCCTTAGTTTATAAGAGCCGCAGACGGTTGAGGTGAGAATGCGTAACCGCATAAGGCGCGGGGGTCGTGGGTTGACCACGCGGCTGGGCAGTAACACACGGAGGTCTCTCGGGATTTTTTTAGGAATTAATTATGGGATTTTAATGGTTTTAAAAGGATTAAAAGAATTAATTTACATCGAAACATACGTTGAGGGAGCGGAAAAGTCAGGTGTAGGAAGTCGAATGAAAGGCTCGGTGAGGGGACACGGTGTCACCCTCACGGTGCCACCCTCACGGTGTCACCCTCATGGTGCCACCGTGACGGTGCCACCCTCACGGTGCCACTGTCACGGTGCCACGATCACGGTGCCACCGTCACGGTGCCACCGTCACGGTGTCACCCTCACGGTGCCACTGTTTTGGTGGAACCTCACTTTTGGAAAAGTAATGGTCCAGGAGGGTCCGAGCCATTACATTAGATACCTCTTAAACCATTATTGTCCTTGAGAATCAAAATAAACCAAGAGGGAAAGAGAGGGTCCGAAAAACCACCTCGAAAGATGCCTCTTAGAAGTGAACCCATACTAACCAAAAACACTTCCCTGTCAAGAACCAAGCAACATACCATGTCAAACTGCCCAGGCATGTGGGTTGGGGAGTCTCCTCCCCCATGTCAAGATATTATCCGCTTTGGGCGGCACTGATTCGCCCGTACGAGTTTAATCGCATCCACCTTAATGCGTCTTGATTAGGGGTCGGGTTCTCTCCTCCCCCATAGCCAGGGCTTTTCACACACATCTAGAGGAATAAAAACCAGTACATCTCATAGCCAAAAGACAAAACGTTCTATCACAACAGGTACAACAAGGAACAAAACTTAAAACAACTCTGGGTATTGGGTATGTATATGTGCTTCCCTCTCCCACGTACTCTCCTCAAGCCCACCATGTCTCCACAACACGCGAACCAAGGGAATGGTTCTCCCACGAAGCACCTTCTCCTTGCGATCCTCGATCATCACTGGTCTCTCCACAAAGGTCACGTCATCCTCGATGTCCAGATCACCCCAATCGAGGACGTGTGAATCGTCGTGCAGATACTGACAGAGCTGGGACACATAGAAGACACCATGTATCCTCAGTAGCGGCGGTGGCAACGCTAGCTGGTAAGCCACCTCGCCGACCCGCCGCAATACTTCGAAGGGTCCGATGAACCTAGGGGAAAGCTTACTCCCCTTGCCGAACCTCCGCTGCCCACACCGAGGGGAGACCTTCAAGAACATGTGGTCCCCAACCTCAAACTCCAAGGGCCTCCTCCTGGTATCAGCATACGACTTATATCGGTCCTGGGCCGCCTTCATCCTTTCCCGTATGAGCTAAACCTTCTCTATTGTGTTCTGCACCACCTCCGGGCCAAGGATGCCTGCCTCTCCTACTTCAGCCCAACACATAGGTGAACGGAATGGCCTCCCATACAAGGCTTCAAACGGGGCCATGCCAATGGTAGAGTGATAACTATTATTGTAAGTGAACTCTACCAGGGGCAGGTGTCACACCCATGATCCTCTTGAGTCCAGAACACATGCCCGTAGCATATCCTCCAAGGTCTGGATGGTGCGCTCTATTTTTCCATCTGTCTGGGGATAGAAAGCAGTGCTAAGGCATAACTGGGTGCCAAACGCATGCTGCAATCCTCTCCAGACTCGCGAGGTAAACCGTGCATCCCTATTCGAGACTATAGACCTCGGAACTCCATGCAACTTCACCACCTCATCCACCTACTTTCATGCCAAAGCATCCACAGTACTCGACTCCCTGGTCACTAGAAAGTGAGCCGATTTCGTCAACCTGTCCACTACCACACAGATGGCGTCGTACCCTCCTTGGACCTTGGGTAGTCCCGTGACGAAATCCATCGAGATTTCATCCCACTTCCACTCGGGGACATCTAGAGGCTGGAGTAGGCCGCCCGGAACTCGGTGTTCATCCTTCACTTGCTGACACACTAAGCACTTGGCCACAAACTCTGCCACCGCTCGCTTAACTCCGGGCCACCAAAACTGCTTCTTCAGTCCCTGGTACATCTTGGAAACTTCTGGGTGTACCGCCGGGGGTGAGTTGTGGAACTCACTGAGAACCTTGTCGCGCATCGCCTCCGGGACAAACAACCTTTTCTGGAAAAGCATCCGGTTTTGACCATCCTCTGTCCATCCTTCCGGAGCATTGCCCTGGTCCACCCGATCACGCATCACTTCACACTCCGGATCTCCCCACTTAGACTCCTCCACTTGTCGAAATACAGATGACTGCACTATCATCTGATATAGGCAGCCCCTACCGCTATCCATCTTCGCATCCAGGTGTAAGGCAGCCAACTCCTCCATTGCCTTCCAGGCGTCCGCCGACTCTCGGACCGCATCCTTCTGCGTCCTCCTGCTCAAGGCATCATCCACTACATTTCCCTTTCCCTCAGTATAAGAGATCTCGAAGTCGTAATCCTGGAGGAACTCCACCCATCTCCACTGTCGCAAGTTTAAGTCCCGCTGGGAGATGATATACCTCAAGATTTTGTGATCCCTGAAGACCACAAAGTGTTCCCCGATGAGGTAGTGCCGCCATAACCTTAGCGCAAAAACGACCGCTGCAAGCTCCAGGTTGTGGGTGGCGTAATTACGCTCATGGGAATGTAGCTGCTTGGACCCATAAGAGATCACCCCTTGTCGCTGCATCAACACGCATCCCATGCCCTGTCCTGAAGCATCACAGAATACCTCATAGGCCACCCCTTCTTCTGGTAATCTTAGCATTGGGGCACTGAACAACTTCTCCTTTAGATAGCTGAAGGATGACTGGCACTGCTCACTCCATACGAAAGCCTGGTCCTTCTTGGTCAGAGCTGTCAAAGGGGCCACAACTCGGGAGAAGTTGGGTACGAACCTCCGATAGTAACCCACCAGCCCGAGGAAACTTCGGACTTCCGCCACATTCTTGGGTGCTTCCCAAGAAACAACCACCTCAACTTTTGATGGGTCCACCGCTACCCCCTGCTCGGACACCACGTGCCCGAGGAAGTGCACTTCTCGTGTCCAGAACTTGCATTTTGACAACTTCCCATAGAGATGGTGTTGTCGGAGGACCTCCAAAACTGTACTCAGGTGCTCTGCGTAGTCCTCCTCTGATCTAGAGTAGACCTGGATGTCGTCGATGAACACAACCACGAACCGATCCAGGTACTCCCGGAAGATGGAGTTCATAAGCCCCATGAACACAGCCGGGGCGTTCGTAACACTGAAGGGCATGACTACGAACTCGAAGTGTCCATACCTGCACCTGAACGCTGTCTTCGGGATGTCACTCTCTTTCACTCTCAGCTGGTGGTACCCAGACCGCAGGTCGATCTTCGAGAACCATCCTGCCCCTTTAAACTGGTTGAAAAGATCATCTATCCTTGGAATAGGGTAGCGATTCTTGATCGTCACCTGATTCAGCCTCCTGTAGTCTATGCACAACCTAAGACCACCATCTGCCTTCTTTGCAAACAAGACCGGAGCACCCCACGGTGACGCACTCAGATGAACATAACCCCTCTTCATCAGATCTTCAATATATATCTGCAACTCCTGTAGCTCCGAAGGTGCCATCTGGTAAGGAGCCATCGAGATTGGAAGAGCACCGGGCTGCAGGTCTATCCCGAACTCGATATCACGTCGAGGGGTTAGGGTCATCACCTCCTCAGGAAAGATTTCCATAAACTCACGGATGATCTCTGTCACTTCCACCATTTTATCACCTACTAGTTCCACTGTCAGGTCGGTCAACAAGGAGGGGAGAGGTTCCTCTCTCCTATTTCCCTTCATACTTCTCTGCTCGCCGGTGAAGGTAACACGCCGACTATCCATGTCTGAGAACACCACCCTTCTTCGAAAATAGTCAATGACGGCGCAGAAAATAGCCAGTCGATGCCTAGGATGACATCGTATGGCTGGATCTGTAGCAGAAGAAGATCCCTAACCGACTGATGTGGCCCTAACATCAGTCTACATCCCCGACAAACGAACAAAAAGTCGGTCTGACCTCCGACTGGTTTACTCAACACCAGGGGAACTGGAAGTCTCTCGGCATCTAGACCCAAGGCACGGTCTAGACTGGGTGCAACAAAGGAGTGCGAAGCTCCGGTATCAAAAAACTCATAAGCAAGAGTGCTAAACAGACTGATCATACCTCGAACAACCTCTGGACCTGCTGGAACTGCTGCCTCTGCAGCGTGCAACTGTCCACGCCCAGCTCCCCTGCCCCTTGGCTGTCGGCCACCTCCCTGACCACGCCCTGGTCGAGGTCCCTGTGGAGCGCCCTGAGGTCGGCCTCCTCCTCCTACGTCTGCCCTCAGAGGAGCGGGAGCTCGCTATCCCTGCTATTGTTGGAAAGGTCTAACTACAAGCTACTGCTGGGGCAGGTGCGGGAGATGTCCGCCACCGCCGTACTGCACTCAGTCCGGGCACTGACTCCAGAGATGTCCAGGGCTCCCACAGATGAAGCACCGCGGTCCCGAGCCCGAAGGAAAAGGGCGAGGGCCGGGGGATCGAAACTGAAACTGCTGCGGTCTGCTCCCTTCTGGTCGGAACCTGGAGGGTCCTGATGCTGGAGGCCTAGTGCTGACGGCCTTTCCCTTCGATGGTCCCAGCTGGATACCCTCTCATGACACTCCTCCTAGAGCATGCATCCTCTCCGCCACTTTGGCCTTCTTCTGGACCTCCAAGTACGTCGGCAGGGTAAAGGGGGTAACAGCATACTGGAGGGAGGGTCGGAGTGCCTCCTCTAAAAGTCTTGCCCGAGACTCCTTGTCGGGAAAGAGGTCCAGAGAAAAACATTGGAGGTCCTTGAACTTGATCCCTAGCTCCCTCACGGACATACTACCCTACTGGAGGGAGAGTAGTTCCTGCCTCTTTTCTGCCTTCATCGTCGAGGAGAGGAATTCCACCTGGAACTCCCTCTCGAAATCCACCCAAGCCACCTCAGACTCTCTCCTCTCCCCCAGGTAAAGCGTCCACCACTGACGCGCCGCTCCCCGCATCTGGCTGATGGCCAGAGGAACCCAGTACTCGGTCGGGGCCCGAATTAGGCCGAAATCTATAACTAGCTCCTCTAGCCAGCCTTCTGTCTTCATATCAGATGTTCTTCCCTCATACTTCTCGAGGGACTGTCACTGGAAGGTTCGAAGAGTCTTCTGCCACTGGTCATCCTCTTCCTCTCGATCAGCTCTCTGCCGATCGACCAAAGTAGTCTCCAAGGCCTCGATCTCCTGTACCACACGTGGCCGCCTTCCAGGTTCCATGGCTGCAAGGTAAACAAGGAATGCCTAAGACCAAGTAGTGCAGAATATTGTCTTCAAAACATCTTAAAATTTAATTTATTCTTAATCCCCAAGACATCCCAGAAACACTATAACACAAGTCATTTATGATGCATGTACCTTTCCTAGGGTCTCTACCCTGCAATCAGTGTGGTCTCACTTAGTCGTTCGGTAGGTCCAGAGTCCTTACATCGGATCATGGGGGGCCCTAAAATCTCGTGTCCTAGTCGGTCTTCCCTGGCCTAATTCACGCGCCAGGGTCACCCAACACTGTTGCCTTACCATCCCATGCAATCCTCACCGTGCCTAACTCCAGACTCCATCCTATCTCTCAACCCTCCTCTGATACCATTCTGTCATGACCCGCCTTCACCAAAAGGAGGGAAAGGTCAGTAGATTGCCAGGCCCTTCCTTCTTTAAGTTGAAGGAGAGATAATGACCCCCGAGACCCTCCTTCAATAGGTCCCGGAGTGGCGACTAGCACCAAGGGTATAGAAATTTCTCACAAATTGAAGGCATTACCCCTTTTTGTTTTATAATATCGAGAGATGAGATGATGAAACTCAACAACACCAAGGTAAAAGAAAAGTAAAACCAAGAGAAATAAACCATTCCTACATGCATGTTCTAAAAGTAAAGCCACAAAGCACAAAGGGCGACTACTAGGGTAAGTACCAAAGAAGAAAAACAGCAACTGCAACTTCCCCAAAGGTTCGACCTAGTACGGTCCTGCTCGATCCCCAAAGTCCTCCTGGAAACCTAAAAGCAGTTTTATATACGTAGGGTGAGCATACAAGTACACTGAGTAGGGAAAACCAAAGACTCTCGTGCACAAGTGGGGGAACGTACTAAAGTCCCGTGAGAAAAAGAGTAAACCAAACACCTAACAGGGTAAACTATCGACCCAATCCTCACCAAGGTACACTCCCCAAATAACGCAAGTCAATTAATATATATAATAAGAGCACATCGATGTTTGGGTACCCCACGCCACTTTCCCACTGGTTATTGAGACATCCTATGCATCGGACCAATCCCGCCATTCTCACCGCAGTCCCACTGCCACACCCGCCCGCACACACCTGGGCCACAACCACGCGCAGTCCCACTGCCGAAACCCCTCCCGCACACACCTGGGCCTCAATTGTCACATGTAACCATGCCTGCAAACACCTAGGCCAGAACAACCACCAACACGCCCGAAGACACCTGGGCTAAAGGATCCACTGCCACGCCCGAAGACACCTGAGCCTCATCCCGAAGACACCTGGGAAACCACCTACCGCACACACCTAGCCAACCACCACACTACCCCACCCAAAGGTTCTTGGGATAATAATGGACCTCAGGCCATCACAGCCTGCCCGAAGATACTTGGGCTATCCGGGAAAGGGAGCAGAAAAGGGGCTAATAACCAGCCACTAAGGATAGTGTTGGGAAAAACACCCTCCCCCATGAAATGGGCGCGTTCGGAACTAAGTGCTCAACTTGGGTGGGGCGCGAATAAGAAACAAAAAGCTACAAGTATGTATATATAGGTAACAAGCACTCACCCAAGCTAGGTTTTTCTTCAGACAGCCTACAGATCACAACAACACTCAAGTCCGAGTCACGACTCACGCTAACAACCCATTTGTCCCCTTTCTTATTTCACGTTCAGTAATAATGTTTATGTTTAAGAACTATTGGGCAACTAGTAGGCATAGGCATAAGTCCAGGAAGGTAAAAAATCATGCAACAACCATAACGCCCATACCCGGTTCTCAAAAACAGAGGATTCCACCCCAATTCGTGATATAAACAAGTATCCACCCGGTCTTAAAACTCACAACCACCGAATCCATACCAACAGGGGATCCCATCCCCAGTTTCATAACCACCGAAAGCATAAAATAATAGGGGATCCCATCCCCTCCCGCATCTCTAGCAAACGACTCGTAAAAGAAAACCACCAAAACACTGCCACCAACACTAAGAAAGGCCAAGCCTGTATTTTCAGATTTAAAAGATTTTACACGTTCCATGATTTCAATTCCATTTTGACCGGGGTTAGCATAGAAGGGATTGATTCGGGTGCTTTCAAATTATTCAGCCAGATATATGTGATTAACCAATTTCACAAAAGGAGTTCACATTTACAAAAAATCCATTCAAAACATTAGTAGGGTTCATTAGTGCACAAACAACGACCACCAACGACCTCGATTTTCAGAAGGCATAAGCCAGCACAACTCAAAAAGATGGTCATAAAAGAAACAACATCAAAATATAAGACAGCATCAACAAAAACAACCCCCCGCTTTCTTTATAGAATTCGTTCATTATCTTTAATTAGGTCTGGTTTATCCAATTCTATAGAACAAAAGCACACCCACCCCGCATGATACACCAAAAGAGAGAGACGAAGGAGAAATTCCCTACTTGTTGGATCAACGATCTAGGCTGAGGCCGGGGGAGGAAGTTCACGGATAGTGATTCGGCTCGCCTGAACGAAAATCGCTTCGCCTATCAATGCTTAGGCCGGGCGCGAAGCTTTACGGATAACGATGTGCCCGATGCACCATAAGCTTTTTGTGAAAAGCCACGATAGAGGAAAGGATAAACCACGGATAACCCTTAGTTTATAAGATCCGCGGACGGTTGAGGTGAGAACGCGTAACCACGTAAGGCGCGGGGGTCGTGGGTTGATCATGCGGCTGGGAAGTTACACACGGAGGTCTCTCGGGATTTTTTTAGGAATTAATTATGGGCTTTTAATGGTTTTAAAATGAGTAAAAGAATTAATTTACATCAAAAATTACGTTGCAGGAGCGCAAAAGTCAGGTACTGGAAGAAGAACGAAAGGCTCGGTGAGGGGACACGGTGTCACCCTCACCGTGCCACCATCACGGTGCCACCCTCACGGTGCCACTGTCACGGTGCCACCGTCACGGTGCCACCCTCACGGTGTCACCCTCACGGTGCCATTGTTTTGGTGGAACCTCACTTTTGGAAAAGTAATGGGCCAGGAGGGTCTGGGCCATTACATGCTTGAATAACAATACCATAAGCCTAGAAAAAGTATTTGATAAGGGTTATATGCATGATATTTTTCAAACATAATAAACTCTTTCACCTCATCCTCATACTATTTTATCATATGATTGGAATCCATCCACTTTCAATTCATGTCCATCCTATTTGATTTGATAATATTAATATTTAACAAAATAAACTAATCATAAAAACCATTTAATATAAAAGTCTGTCTTATGATTAAAATATTACTATAATGTATGAATATTAATGGTTATGGTTTTAAAGATATAAATTTTTTTATTAATGGTTACGATTTTTCTAACATGGGTTATCATTAATATTTTCTATATTATATGAACATAATATATCATCTCCTTCACAAATATGGGTCTTAAGAGAGACCACTCCCATATCACAACCAAATATAGTTGTAACCAATATATGATGTTTAATAAAAATATTAACAATTAGCAATATATATCAGTTCTTGATAACTATGTTTATTTAAAAATTAAAATTCGTTTGATTTAAAATTTTTTATCTCAATATTTTGAAAAATATAATTTCTATATTCCGGTTTTCTAAAATGAAGAAAATATTGAATGATGATACATGAATGGTCACTAAAAATAAAATACACAATGTAATGACATGTTTTAAAAAGGCATTGTCATTTTAATCCATGAGAGTAGGGGGGATACTTGGAAAAAAATGGGTAGAATTGTTTGAATTTAATCCATTAGAGAAAAATATATACTTGAAACTTGGTGCTCATTACTATTTGTGCACCACAAA
This sequence comes from Viscum album, assembly GCA_963277665.1. NCBI lineage: Eukaryota > Viridiplantae > Streptophyta > Magnoliopsida > Santalales > Viscaceae > Viscum > Viscum album. The sequence continues at coordinate 1,770,846 of CAUJRU010000106.1, read as the reverse complement.
AACAATTCTTACTTATCATTTACGGTCACCACCTTACATGATAAGTGGGTAGTGTCTTTGCAGTGCACAACTATGAACACCATGCAATGGGGGTGAGAAATAATGATGAATGAGTGAAAATAAAAATGGAGACAAGGGATATGGTAAAACAATAATGGATCGAGGAAAAAGAGATTTGGTAGAACCTAGGAGATGGACAGATACATGGAAATTAGATCTGATTACCAATTGTGCCCCATAAAAACTCTATCTACTTATCATTTTCATTCACCACTTTACATGATAAGTGGGCAGTGATTTTGTGGTGCACAACATGGATCTCTATGAAATTAGAATGAGAAATATTGATGAATGAGTAAAAATGATCATGAAGATGAGGGAGATGGTGAACCCATAAGGGCTCAAGGAAAGAGAGTTTAGGTAGAGAATCAATATGGTAGATTGAGGATAAATACCATTTTGGAAAAGAAAAAAAATATGTTAATGGGGGAAACAGATCACAAGGGATCAGATACCTTGATTTTAATATATCATTATAATTTTAAGACAAAAAATTTAGATAAACATTAAACTAGGAAAAATATATTAACACAAATTTTGAAATTTTAAAAAAATCTTTAAATAATGAAATGATTGTAATTTTAATTTGTCTTAATTTTATTTTGATGTAAAATTTAGTAAAATAAAAGAAATGATTGTAATTTCTCCCCATCATATTTTTTGACATTATTTAAAATAAAATTAATGTAATGTTTTGAAAATATGACAAAAATAACCCTTATTAAAAAAATAGTTTTCCAGTACTCAATTATTCCAAATAAAAGAAATATTATAATTTTAAATTGAATCATATATTTTTAAATAAATATATTTAAGTTTTTATAATATATATAAATATATATTTATTTAAAAAATATTTTTATAACTATTAACATATATTTAAAAATATATTTATTTATATATAATTATATAAATACGTGTTCATAAATATATATTTATAAAATAAATTTACAATTATAAAGATATATTAAATATATATTTAAAAATATATTTTTTAACTACTGGTTATTAATATTTATAAATTACATTGAAAAAAATATTTATATACACATAATAAAAATTATTTATATACAAATTATCAAAATTATCAATTCAAGGTAATAAAAATTATTTATAAATTATTTTTATAATTTATTAGTAAATAATTATTAAATCAATATGATCACAAATATTAATTTAAAATAATTATTATTTCAAAATAATTATTAATTCAAAATGATTAATTCAAAATTACAATTATTCCTAAATTAATAATATAAAAATAACTATTAATTCAAAAATATTGATTCAAAGTAATTAATAATTCACAACCTCCAACAGATTCAAAATTATGATTTTAAAGCCTTTGAATCTATTAACCCTAATGTCAAATCACTAAACACCAATTTAAATTCAATGAAAAATTTAAAAGATAATTTATTGAGATCATAATTGATGTCCAATATATCATCCATATTCTAAAACATCATAGAAATCCAATTTATTAACCTTTAAACCAATCATTTACCCTTAAAATCACATTTACATTATAAAAAACCGATGAATATTGTCCTAATAATTCATCGAGACACTTTTTATTACTTTTTAAAATTATTTTCACCACTAAAAACCATGATATCTTTTATTTAGAATCGATTTTTAACGAAATTATTACCCATTAAAAAAATAAAACACCTTATTCATATTCAACTACCTTAGAAAACTCATTCACTATTTTTAAAACCAAACCCATTCCATTTTAAAAAAGATTTCTAACATTTAAAATCAAGTGTCACCTAAATAACTTGAACATTCTATAATCAAAATATTTTGGAAATAATAAAAATCCAACACAAAATACAAGGAAAATTAGTGACCGCAATCAACTAGGACACATGGTTGGAAATCACTATTGCAATCACATTATTTTCACAGGGATCCACTTAGAACTGTGTACAAGAGCACCAAGAGTTTTACCAAAATCTATGAGCTCACTATGTGTCATCGGTTGAACTTCAACTTCACCCCAAAATATAAATATATTTATAAACAACCCAGATAATCATTAACTAAAGAGAAATAATCATCAATATAAATTAAAGTACTCCAATATTATATATGGAAAATTAAAAACTCAAGACTTGATAGAAATTATCATGAAAACTCATGATTTTGATTGAGTGAGAGATTATAACACCTGAGTTAGCATGTTTGGAAAGAGATGGGTGTGTTATGAGCACTAACAGTGGATTATCATGGAAAAGTCAATGTGATCGTGTTACGATGGGAGTAAGGTGGTTTCAAGAACGGAACAATGGATCATTAGGTAATAAAAAACGCAAATGGACACATACCTTAGATTTTGAGAGAATCTATTGGTTTAAAAGATCGATGAATAACATGAGCAGCGGCAGCAATCGGGTTCCATGAGAGTTGGAATAATGCAAGTGAGGAGACACTATTAGGGTTCTTTTTATAAAATTGGGTGTGGATTTTATCAGAACATTTAAAAAAGTGATGATAAAGAGTAGTTTTATTGGTGCTAAAATAGTAAACTTATATAACACTATTCTTTATCATTGCTTTTTTTTGTGTTGATAAAGATACATATTTTTCAGCAATAAAAAAGCACTGATAAATCATTTATTTATTTGTGATAAAATTTGAGCAGCAATAAAGTCCAAATTTAATAGTATAATATATATAATTAAAAAATTTAAAGGTATATAATTATATGTAAATATTTAACGAGTCAAAAATTTGTATTTATAAATATAATTGTAAATAAATATTTTTTATAAGGAGAGGCTCAGATGCCCCTTCAATAAATAAAAATCATGTATATAGGAGGAATATACAAAACATATATAGTCCAAGAATAAGAAATTAAGTGAATGAAGAATGAGTACTAATATTGAGGTGTGAGGATCATCCACCCTGACCACAAGGATTTTTTCCTCTTCTCCATGTTTTGAGTTGCAACTATTGATCACCACCAGCATCTGGAAGTCTAAGATCAACAAAATTCATCATATCTTCTACCCCAAATACACAATACTTGTTTTGGTCATCCTTCTAAATAATACTTAATGCAATAAACTCAAAGGAGTAATGAGTAGTAACCTTCAATTGTGGTTTGGCCTTCATATTCTTAACAAGATCAAATCCCACAATAGAAAAGGAAATCATTGTTTTACTCTTAATAAAATTCTCCATATTTGAATAATTGGGATCATATTTTTCAACACCGCATTCAACACCAACATGTAAATTTCTAATAATTGCCACAAGTGTTGTCCCATCCCCTTTAGCACTGTCCAACCTTGAAACCACGGGTAAGATAAAAATAGAATTATTCACTCTTCCCATGTCAGGAAGTGAGACCAAATCAGATCCCTATATAGTATTTGAAATAATAAACATCTGAGTAGTAGTGATTTACATGACACCAGTAGGGGTATCAGTAGATCCATCCACTAAAGAACCGTCCATCTTGGATTCAAATGTGGTTACAACAATAGATTTTTATTTATTCCTAGAATGAGTAGGTTCAAATACCACTTTAGGACTTAGATGAGTCATTGAATCACTATAGAAAAGATTCACATGGGTCTTCCCATTGTCCATAGCATTTGTACAATCTAGTGGAAACCTATAAACCTATCAATTGTACGAGTAGAGGCAAGTAGAGGAGATAATGAAGCTAATTATTCATTGAGATTAAAATTTATGATTAAATATTCCATGTGAAATCTAAAGGGTTTAACGGAACTAGTATTTCTAGTATGAGAAAAAACCATCCCATTATAAATATCAGGTGTAGACATGCCATGCTCTTGAGAAATAGATATGTGGACCATTTGTACTTGTATGTGGTACCCTCCATCTTGACCTTACCTTCATGTCTTTCAGAAGAATTGATTTTTTGTTCCTAACATAGGTTGTAGTCCACATGAGCCTACACGAAAACCTCAATGGATTCATGGATATCATCAGATCCCTCATCAACATGGTCACCCATTATTTCCTTAGTTAAGAAATCCATGAAAGAAAATCCAATAATTTCCAAATAACCATCCTCCTCTTTGTCAACCCCAGACTTCATGGGCTTATAAATTAGCTGAGCAGAAGAAAGAAACACAATTTCATTACAAGGTGAATAAATAATCATAGTATTAATTTTTGTGTAAACTTTGTTCTAATGAATACTTTCATAATCAAGCACTCTGATTCCTTGAGAAGAACATTCAATATTTCCATGGGATTATCCACTTATGGAGTTAAATTTCCTAGAAATAAAGGATTGAGTAGCTTAATTTGTAGTGTGGTCTTTAGATTGATTTTAAATACACTAGATATTCTCACTACTGTCCTTCCCATGGGTAGTACTGAAGATCATAAACTTTTAATTAATAATTAAAACAATATATACCACCCTATAATTAGTCATTGAGTGCCCAATAATTTGAAAAGATTCATAAAACATAAGTTTTTTAAACTAAATTCGGTGAATGATCTTATATTGAGGTGTGGAGAGAAAAAATTTATCAAAAAATGTCAAACTTAAGTAAACTTCAACCAAAACCCCTGCATTGTGACAAAAAGTAACCATCTCGGTGGCAGTATCCATCCTTATTGGAGTGCTTGTTGTACATGAAATATCTTAAAAAATTCCATATTATATAATACCTAATTTATATCATGGATTATGATCCAAACCTATGCAAAGGTATCATTAAAATCATTATGATTGATTTTAGAGTTCCAATCATGAACCCGTAGGATACCCGACCCAAGATTAGTCGAGCATGAACACCATGCTCTACCATTCAATTCCACAGAAGGGAATAGTATATGAGAAAAACCATGATCGAGATAGACATATTTGAAATCTAAAAATCCCCAAATAGAGGCTATACAATAGATTAGGTTTACAACTTTCCAAGGGTTCATATCTTTTGACAATGAGATACGAGCAGTAAAATAATTATAAATAAATATACTTATTTATAATAATTATTATAAATAAATATTTATATATATATATATATATATATAATGATATGGTAGTTTTAAATGGAGAGATTCTATCTCTTAGTGGTTTCCCTAACAATTAAAATCTAGTGCAGTGTGTTCTTAATGATGAAATTCTTGGGCATTGATGAGATGTTTGTAGTATACGGTGAAAAATATCATTAAGATATAGAGGGGTTTCAAACTAGTTATAATAAATATTTTTCATATATTACGACGGATCTGGTTCCAAATCTAGATCAGGATATCATATGCAAGTCCTCGAGGGTTTTCAGGTACGGGCCAGTAGTGAAGAAGATTTTTACAGCAGTGTAGGTAATGAAGGGGGTGTCTCTGAAGACTTGAGGTGGGGAAGGTGAAGGTTTGATTTTGTGGATGATGGGTGTGGTTTCTATGAACATATATATGTTGGAACTCTTCGGGATGTGTGGATTCCCTCGAGATCTCACCAGACGACATGGATCTGGCAGGCGATGGTAAGCTGTGTGGATAGAGGTCATATGTCGTTGGCATTTTGCAGCGATAAATAGATCCTGGTGGTGGAGTGGTCTCATGTTATTCTACTGAGTCACTTGAGGATTTGTATATTAGGAATCCTAGCTGACTAGGATCAATGGTGGTGGTGCATGGTGGATCTGACCAGAAGATCTGGGATCCCGGTGGGTTAGTGGTGTTTCTCTATGATGGCGGATCTGACGATGAGGGAGGCTATCCCATACCTGGAGATCTATATCCATATAGGTCGATATTGGGTGTTTTCAATGTGGTGGAGTTTCACACGTAGGGTGTAGCCTTCCAATCTAACAATGATCTTAGAGATGGCTGTTGGTGATATGAGCTTTCCGGCGATAGAAGCAAGGTTGGTGCTCGGATCCCGACACAGCAACGGAAGTAGTCATTGAAGAAAACATAGAAAAAAATATTCACCCAAAGGAATTTTATCACCCAAATTCATTTTATAACTCAAAGGAATTTTACACATCACCTGAAGGATTTTTAACAACACTCGAATGCCTTTTACAACTCACCCAAAGGATTTCTCTCTCAACACACCGACACCCATGAACGTGCCATTTTTGTTGTACCGCTGATCATCACAACCAGGACACGCCGCTTGATCTCTGCAACCAAGTGTTATTCATATACAAGGAACCATCATTAATCTGTTTGCACGTTATCGTAGAAAATTCTCTCTTCATCATCGCATGACATCATCTTCACGCACATGATTTCATTCACCATCAACGACACACCATTGTTGATGTAATCACCGTCTTCTCTTGGCATAAGTTACCACAAACGCAGAAACCCCTTTTTCATTCTCTCTTTGTGGCTACATCTTTGCCATCCCACATTCCGAAACATGCTACTGCATCCTCTTATATAGACACCTAGCCAATATATCCAATTAATGTGGTCAACATTTATTATGCCATCAATTAATATTGGGAATAACTCTTCATTAATGTTGGGAGAAAATTCTCCATTAATGTTGAGAAAATACCTCCATTAATAATTTTAACTCTCTTTATTATTTGAATTTTAAATAAAAAAATCCCAACAATATCCACCTTAATTTAAAATTCAAATACTCCACATTCATATCCACCAACCGGGGTCAATTTGATCGCTGACTCCACCAAGGTCTGAATGTCACCCGATGAACGGAACACAGCGCATGACACCTATGACCAAGAAGAATTTTGATATTCCTACTACATCGCTGATACCACAATCGTTTTCTGATGACATCTAAGTCCTTGATAAGCTGCTCCACTAGATACTTTCCATAGTGTTCTACAACCCATCACTTCAACCAATCCCACTGATACCACTATTGGGGCTCGGAGGCTAGCGTCTCAATGAAAGTAGTCATTGCAGAAACACACAAGAGAAGAGAAGATTCTGCCGAAGGCCTTTTATCAACTGAAGGCATTTTACACATCACAACACCAGGACACGCTGCTTGATCTCCACAACCAAGTGGTCTTTCGATACATGGCACCATCATGAATCTCTTTACACGCCATCATCGACAATTCTCTCTGCATCGTCGCACACCATAATCTTCATGCACACGCTTTCATTCACCATCACTGACATTCCATCATTGAAGTAATAACCACCTTCTCTTGGCACCAGTTACCAAAAACACAGAAACCCCTTATTCATTCTCTCTTAGAGGATACATCTTTTCCATCCCACAATCCAAAACATGCTACCTCATCCTCTTATATAGACACCCAGCCCATATCTCCAATTAATGTGGCCAACATTCATTATTCCATCAATTAATATTGGGATTAATTCTTCATTAATGTTGGGAGAAAATCCTCCATTAATGTTGAGAAAATCCCTCCATTAATAATTTTCTCTCTCCTCATTATTTGAATTTTAAATTAAAAAAATCACAATAAGCAGGGGGTTCTGGTGGCGTCTGTGCATAGTGGTTGCAATGATTTTGGAATGTGGGTGGATTGTCAATTTGATCTTGAGATTTGTGGGTTACTAACGGATGGATTCACATTTTTTTCTAGGTTGGTGATATACTGACTTTTGTGGTGTTTGTGGAACAGTAATGGATGGGTCATGTTTTTCCATGATGCTAGCTATTTATCGGTAACCTGTGGTCATATGGGATTCCATCTAGTGCGATTTTCTCACATACCATTAACTGTCCGTGGTATGGGATGCCGATGTCGAGAGCTCCTTCTAATGACGTGTCGGTCGGAACATCCAACGATGAACATTAGGGCTGAGCATGATTGCGAGTGATGATGATGAAGGGCATGATGACATCCTCAGGAAATCGTTTTTCATTCATGATGGTTTCCTTGGGTGGAGTTCTGTCAACCAGCCTCCTCGATGTGGTCATGTGCGCGAGTTCTTCGTAGTTAGCAAACATTGGATGAAATAATGGATGTTTTGTCTTTATGTGTGTTTCTAGGCCTTTAGGCATTATGATGTTGGCCTCCTAGATTTCTTCAATATGGGCCTTTTGGCCATGTTGTGTGTGTACTTCTGTCATTACTTTTAAATAAAATTTTAATGATCATGGATTTGGGTTACTAGATTTATGATTAGAACAATTCTAATATATATTAATATATAAATATATATTAATATATAAATATATATAAATATATAAATATATATAATTTAAAATATAATAAATATATTTATTATAATTTCATAAATATTTAAATAAATGTGTATTTATTTATAACTATAATTATAAATAAATATACTTAAAAATTATTTATATATAGTTTTAAATATATTTATATAATTATATATATTTATATATATTTATACATATTTATATATTTATTTAAATATGTATATATTAATTAATATATAAATTTTTATATTTATAAATATATTAATATAATTATATATTCTTATAAAATTATATATATAAATATATAATTATATATAATTATAAATAAAATAAATATTTTTATTATTTAAATAAATTTATTATAATTTTAAAATTTTATAAATAAATATATTTATTTATAATTATAATTATAAATAAATATTTTTACAAATATTTGTATATAATTATATATATATATATGTATATAATTATATATATATTTATTAAGATATAAGTTCATATAATTATATTTATAAGAAACATATTTATTAATCAAATAGATTTATTTTAATTTTATAATTATTTAAATAAATATATATAAAAAGTATTTATATATAATTATAAATAAATAAATAAATAAATATAAATATATATATATATATTAGGTGCTCGGGGGTACAATTACTTTAAACACACACACACACACACCACACACAAATACTAGAAAGATAGGTCATAGCTACCCCAAGGGATAACCCACCCACCAATCCTTTTTTATTCAATGCATAACCCGTAGGCCCAGTAGACACAAAATCTCATTACATGGATCTGAAGGCCTAAGTTTTTTACCGAAAGGATGACCGGTGAATACTGCTACTACAGTATTTGGGCTGCTATAGTACTTTCTACAATGTTGTTTCCACTACATTTCCTGCTACAGTGCCCACCACCACTATAGTGGTACTAGTGTTATTTCTGCCACTACTACAATATTGCTATAGTGCTGCTATAGTGCTGCTACAGTTCCCTACACCTAATAGGTTTTGAATTCCCAATCTCATTTAGTATTATGGGGTTGCTTTACCACAAAGCCCAACCCCAACTACAAATAATTTAAAATATATTTTAATATAATAGTAATATATAATTATATAATTATTATAATTTTATAACAATATAATTTTTTAAATAAATATTAAAATGTAAGTGTATATATTTATAATTATAATTATTAATAAATATATTTATGATTATAATTATTAATAAATATATTTATAATTATTTTTATATAATTATAAATATGTAGATTTAATTATATATATTTATTTATATATATTAATATATAACTATAAATAACTACAAATATGATCAATATATTTATTATTTAATTATATATATTATAATTTTATAATAATTTAAATATATATATTTATTGATAATTATAATTATAAATAAATATATGTAAAATGTGATCATTAATAATTATAAATTTATTTATATAATTTTATATATTTTTACATAATTATATATAATTATATAACTATATATATATATTTATTAATATGTAAATATATATAATTATAAATATCATAAATATAATTATTATAATTTTATAATCATTTAAATTCAAATTTATTTATTTATAATTATAATTATAATTAAATATATTTATAAATATTTGTATTTAAATATAAATATTTGTATTTAAATTTAAATATTTGTATTTAAATTTAAATATATCTATATAATAATATATATAATTATAAGTATATATAATTATAATGGGTTTACATGCCCACTAGGCCTGTGGTCCATGTAATGGCTTCATTACCACAGGGCCTACGAGCCATGTACTAAATAACTAATCCTTGATGGTGGTCTATCCCCTTGGGGGGGCTATGGCCTACCTTTTCAGCCTGTTTGTGATGTGTCTGTATTTAAATGTAATTGTAACCTGAAGAACCTCATATATATTTTTTATTTAAATATATTTATTATAATTTTATATATTTTATATATATATATATATATATATAAATATTTGTATGTATGTGTGTGTGTATATATATATTTATATTTGGTACATAGGGGTACAATTACAGCAGAACACACACACGCCTCAACCCCGATCGTCTAGTCATAGCCCCCCATGGGATAACCCTCCCATTAACAGCCCAAAAGACCTTATAAATTCTGCCCTGAAAGGCCCGTAATAACCCTCTATAAGGCCCAACACCTGCCCATCCCTCTTCATCACCCCGAGCCATCACTACCCTAACCGCCATCATTATAAGCCTGCAACACCTATAGATTCATCAAGGATCTTCAAAAACCTCTGTGTGACCAGCTAAATGAACCTCCCCTATAAACCAATGATAGACAACCCCATCGTATCGTTAGATGTTGTGTCATTCCCACTAACACCCATTGAACCACCACCCCAGCCATCGAGAGGGGGTTCAACAAACCCATTCTCTAGAACTCCCATTGTCGTAACACTATACACCTTCACATCACATAGATCATGGCACTGCCCACTGCTGAGGATGCGCCACTGACCGCCTCTATAGAAGCAGGCTTTCCCTACACCCTCCATCACCGTCACATCCCACTGTCATTCATCTGCGGCCCGCCGACACCCCTTGTTCTACCAATCATCTGCAACACCAGTTATAACTCCCCATCCCGCCACCCATTGAAGCTAGAGACTCCTATCACTAGAGGCATCCACCACATATCATCTATGCCATCCCCTCATAACCGCCACTCCGAGATGATCCAACTATTCCCCCACTATCTAGAAGCGTAGCCATCCCCCGTGTAGGCCATTTTTACACTCACACCATAGTCGTCGGATGATACAGGTGGATAGGGCCAGGTTCATTAGCACAGTGCCCCCAACAATGAGGAGTGGTCATCATTCTATTGTCTCCCTGTATTAGCCAGAATCCGATAGAACATGTGATAAATTTATATATATCATTCTAGACATCTCTCTTATCCTATTGTTGATTATATTATTGATATTGAACAAAAGAGGATACAACAAAGTCATATTATTAAAATGAATCTATATAAGTAAAAGAAAAATAAAACACAAGCAACTAATCAATGAATAATAAATAATTATAAATTAAACATGCAATCTCTTGGACACCACTTGTATGTTCCAGACCTAGAAGAAGTTTCCTTTGACGGTATGACCAACTCGGATTTTAGTCTTAAAACATGTTTATTTATTTCATTACATGATCATGACATCATGTCGAATGAAAATATTAGATTAAATAGACTATATGAATACACTAGAACCATAGGGAGAGGATCTTCACATGTAATTTTTAATTAATTTATGAGAAGATATAGTATTACCATAACTTATAAATCCCCTTTCATTAATGACCAGATTGAATTTAATTCATCACACCATCGTTGACTTGTAGGATTCAAGTGCCAAATCCCTATAGCGGGGATCCACACATGCACCAAAATCATTGATAAGCAACATCGAATCACCAAATGTATTCATTACTGATCTTGATTGATTGTGTTGTTCATTGTTGATCACATCAGTTCTCTTATCAAAGGATAAGGAACCCTTGATGTTTTGTTGAAGGCTTGATAAAGGAGGAAGAAAGAGATCTCTCTAGGTATTGTTACAATACCACCTTATCTTTTGTGAACACTAAGTGAATAAAAAAAGTGATATAATTAGATATTTATTATATTCATTTAAGGGTTGGAAAATCACACAAAATCTCTCAACCATATTTAATATTCTTAAATGACCCCACGTACATTAAAAAAAATATTAATATTATTAATCAATTGAAATAATTTTTTTTAACAATATAAATAAATATTAGTTAAATTATTTGGACCATTAAACTTGGAACACTTTCCCTCATCAACATCTACCAAACCTTAAATATTGGTCATTTAGTTAAATAAATTCCACAAAATTATTCTATAATAAATATAATAAATATTATATTTGCGAAACATGACAACTAATATTTTTATTTATTATTTATCTCACTTTATTCTTTAAAATGACTTTTTATTAAACTATGGTTATCAACCAAACTCGAATAAATATTATATACTATAATCTGTGTAATTTATTAATTGAATTTTACTAATATTATGAATACACATAATGTGTGACCCTCTAAGCCTCTTTCTCTATGGAATTGGGTATAGCCACATAAATTCCATTGTTAGAGTTTGGAAACATGCCATGGAATCCATAGATAAATTAGTTAATATTGAAATGGAATCTAACCTCTTATTAACGTTTAATGTGTAATATAATCATTTTACTGTGATATCTCTAATCAAGAAGGTTGCATGTCAATGCAATAATCTTATACACTCAATGTATCTTTATTTGAATTTATGGAATTGAACTCATCCATCAAACACCATGGCCATAAAATTATCCTTGAATTTAAATTCCTTCAAAGAGACTAGGATATCAACTTTTGTCAGGGGATTGAAGGGAAATGGAATTTCTCACATTATCTATTAACGCAATATCACTTGTGACAAAACCAAAATACCCATCCTGGCATCCAATATATGTCATCATGGTATTCATTAATACATAAAAGTGCATGAGTCATGATATCCTTTGACTATAATCATAAAATCTAAGGATTAGTACACACCTTTGTATATAGGAATACCTAATGACACATAGAATTGTGGATAACCTTTTTGATATGTCTCTTCTCATAACCTCATATCTGGATATTTAACTAAGGTGAACACCATTAGAAAGTTTCTCAATGTATTATGATCCTTATACCTCTAATAGCCTGTATTTTCTATTCCCTGTCAGGAAATATCTTCCAACCATAAAATAGGGTTTAAGAATAATGTCATGGAACCTCTAGGTTCTCATCAAAGCAAGGAACAAATATGATCTATCAACACAATATATATTATATGGACATTATCACATAAAAATATCATGAAAATGAATAATAAAGTTGTGATAAAAAAAATTATTTGATTAAGAAAACATGTCGCCAAGTACTAAATAAGTTGGTTATAGGGAAAAAAATTGAACAATGTTTTCACAGAAAAAACTATTGCACTGACTATACATTGATAACAACATATACACATATACATCATCTTAATAGTGAATAAAATATATGAATAGTGATTGAAAAAACATATGTAGCATGAAAATTGAATAAATTAGGTTGAGGGAATAATGATATGAATATTTGAGTGAGTAAATTTTGATGTAAAGACATGAAAAATAACTAAATATATATTTGAAAAAAATGATATGAATGTTTGAGGGAAGAAATTTTTGAAGGAATAATGTTTATTGTAAATTTAAATTAACTTTATTCTATGAAATAATTAAATTTATATGGAAAAAACATTTAAGGGGATGTGCTAAAAATATAATATGAATGTTATTTAATTAACATATAAATTATTTTTAAATAAATAACATATGTCAATTATTTTAATGAAGACGATAATAGTAAATTTTTTGTAAATGAATATAAAATCATGGAAATCAAAATATAGATAAACAAAACATTGATGTTTTTGTCATGAAATATTGATATGAATTTCCTAGAATAAATGTAGAAATTATGTTTAAATCAATATCATAGGTCAATTATCAAATGAGAGAGTAATGGAAATAAAAATACTCCTAGAAATATATAATAAATAGAAAAATTGAGGACTGAAATTCCTAAAATTAGGACGTTATAGATGTGAATAATAGTTTAAAAGGAATTAATTTTAATATCCTTAGAAGAAAAAGTTTTTATTAGATTTTTTGAAAAGAAAACTTGTGTGTAAGTTGCATAAGAAATAAGATATTTCTATAATATAAAATTAGGAATAAGTAGAGAAATAAAGGGAGTTTTGAAAACATCGTATTCAATAAATCTTCTAGCATTACCATCGTGTAACAAGATTGGTCAAATTAACCAAATAGAAAAAAATATTATTTATTTGTCTTGTTATACTTTTTATATGCTAAACTTGAGCGATAGAAACTTTCTTCTTATATTCAATGATGAAAATTAAACTTTTTGGAACATCAGTTGATGTCTATGAAAAAGATACAAAATATTAATGGTGTAAGAACCTAGTTCTTCTTTTCTTGGTATGGATCATTATTTCGGGTGTTTTTTAGGAAAAAGGTGAGTTTTTGGAAATTTTAGAAGTACATTCCAGGTACTTAGGAGTACACGTCGTGTAGCAGGTTTCCACAGGTAGCCATGTATTGGTCATGTAACGGCCGAGACATAGACATGTGGGGTGATGTGGATGAATGCTAATGTTGGGGGCCAGTTGAGTAAAATACATAGCATGTTCCTTAATAGTACACACCATGTAATTTTTCTTTTAATTGACTAATTAGACTGGGGTCACGTCTAATCCATAGAAACGTCTTCTTCTGGTTGTACCTCATGAAGAAGCATATGGAATCTCCAATTATTCTCCAAGACACAATTTTGCCATCCAAGGTCCGATTTGATCTCCAGTGGGTGAATTTGAATCCCACCAGTGAGTTATTCCTTCTTCTAGAGCCTCTCCTCTTGATTTATCTTCTCTCTCACGTTATCCAAGGTTAATCATTTTTAACCATTTTGAATATCTACAACATTCTTTGCTGATTCAAGAGCTGATGTACATGATTGTTTATCATACAATGTCGATGTAGGTGTTTTGTTTCCTTTTGTTTGTTTTCTTTGAGTTTTATAAGCCAAAGTCTCGATTACCCATGTTTCAGGTATTTCAGGTTAAGGAAATTAAACACTATTTTATCTAAAATAGATTTATTGGAGGATTAAGGGTTTTTGTTGTGGTATTAATTGAAATATCATGTCTGAGGAACACCCCATGTTTTCATTTCCTTTAATAAAGGTTTAATACTATTTGGTCTAGGTTTCCTATGAGGCAGACCTTGCTTCACGGCCTTGCTTGATAGGATGGAACTGATTGTCTTTTGTTGCTTGTTAGATTATTGTGATATGAATTGAAATTGTTTAGACATGTATTAGTTGTGATTAATTTAGGATGCTTGATATCATTTATGAAAGAATGAATTTCACAGGGCTATGAGAACATGTTGTAGTTAGACCACAAGGGGAATTGACATTGAGTGTTTCCTCAGAGTGTCTGCTATATTTCACACTACAAGACCACATAGGAAACTGAAAGGGAGTGCTCCCTCAGAGTGTCTATATTTTACATTATGGGACCAAATGGGGAATTGATGTTGAGTTCTTCCTTAGTGAGTCTATAGTTATTTAGGAAAGACCATAGGTGGAATTGACGGTTAGTGCTTCCTCAGAGTGTCATTGTATTTTTCTTGCATTACATGGCCAGAGGGGTTAGACTATGTGAGCTACCCAGAGGGTTAATGTAAATATTTTGTGTTTGTGACACATCTTCCAATCCAAAGCACAAGATAGGATTAGGTCATGTTAGGTTGTCTTTTTACATACCTATTTGTGATAATTAATTGAATGATAAACATAGAATGCTAATGAATGTAAATGAATGTAAATGGAAATTGTAGGATTTGGTTTCTTTTGTGTACTCCTAGTGTCTTTGCTACATTTCCATTATTACTTACTATATATACTCACTGACAGTTAGGCACAAATATTGTGGTGGTTGCCTACTGGGATTCGTCTCACACCCTATTTGGGTCATGCTTTTGGACCGAAACAGATTATATGTTTGTAGGTATAGATAAGGGAAAGCAACCTTCATCATCAGGTACTTGATTGCTATGGGGATGGAGAGAAAAATACCAAGCTGAGGCTTGCGATGCTACTTGAGTTTTTTTTAATTTGGTTTAGTACTGTATTTCCAGCATTAATACTTTTTTGGATATTTTCCTAAACATATGTAACATTAATTTTTTATATATGTGCTCCAATTGTTTATTTATTCTTAGTCTTCCGATGTTTACTTCTTGTATACTATTATTGCATTCGCTACTCTTTATTGTTTGTTATTATACTGTGAATACTCTGCTAATGTGGGAATAGTTTCCCCACTCTCACACCCAAGTCCCTCACTACTAGTCAGAAGCCTCTAGCAATCGGGGAAATGCGCTTGAGGCCATGTGACCAACTGGGTATGGGGAACCTTTGGGTGGCACTGGGAACCGGGACATTATAAAGTGGTATCAGAGGGAGGTTTTTCTTTTCTACTTTTTCTTACTATTTGGACCCTATATAAATTGATAGTATGGAATGGGTAGTTGGTAATAAGTTGTTCCTGGGAGTAGATGACCCGTGTATAGGTAAAATCCAAGTTACCTAGAATATTACAATTTTTATGGTTTTTCAATTGTTACAGTTGACATGATTTCATCGTTGGGTGATCCATATTTTTTGTGCTTTTATGATTTGTATAATTGAATTTCTATTTCTATTTCAACCTGATGAGATGAGGTTATTCCATCTCATACATCATATATGCACTTTATAGGAACCACATGTCATGCATTATTGTCATGCCATTTAGGGAGAATTACCGATTGCATTCTATTGTGATAGATGTTGTGATATATATGCATAATATTATGATATATTCCATGATATTATACTTGATATATTGATAGGGTATTAGAAAATTTAATGTTTCATTTTAATGGGTTCCAAACTATGGTTCCTGTGGTGTTATGGGCCCTCTTGGATCGGAATTTGGTAGATCATATTGATCTTTAAATAAATCCTGTTATGATATGACATGAATATGATGCCAAGATTTTATTTTTAGGGGGTATGGACCCCAAAGTATTGGAATTTGGTACTTTAATACTTGTTTTAGTATTTTATTGGGTTCCATAGTTGTTTCTAAGGCTTAATGTCCAAAAAAACCCATAATACACAACCTGTGATGAAAAATACAATCCATGTATCCTTCTATTTGGGAATAATTTTTTTTCTTATGTACATGTTGTGTACTATATGTACACATTGTGTAGTCCTTGATTGTGGGAAAAGACATGGGGTTGGTAAATTCTTGGTGGAACACACCGTATACTAGGAGTACACACCGGGTTGTAGAGACCATATATCCGACCGTGTGACTAATGACACGGGAGGTTGAAACATAGGTTGTACACGTTGTGTCCTATTCTTACATGTCGTGTATCTTCAATCGTGTCTTAGTTAGTGTGACTAACGAGGTAGGTGGTTATAACTTATGGGGTACACATCGTGTCTAGGGTGAACATGCCATGTAGTATTACCTACGAGAGAACCGTGTGTTTAGCTATATAGAGGAACTTGGGAAGGAGGAAATGATTCAAGTACATGTCGTGTATCAAGGAGAACACGTCGTGTGTATGGGTGATACATGACCTGGTTTGGCAGATGTACCCACCATGTTAAAAGCATGAGGGAACACACCGTGTAGGATTTATACACACCATGTACCCCTATTTGTAAAAATTGATTTCTTTCTTCTCTCGCTCATTTCTAGCACTTCCAAGTTTCAGTCCTTGATAATATTTAACTGAGTTGTGCACTTGACCTTGAAGATTCATGCCAATGAGACGTCCTCCAGTTTTACAGTAGTTTGGGGTGATGATCAAACACTGAAAACTGTTGACCAAGGACAATCAATGGACCCTCCTATCATTCCCTTCATGGAACTAGTTGTCATTTCAGATATAGGTTCCAATGCCCAGTTTTGAGAAGGCTTCATGAGGATGATGCAGAATTTCTAGGGAGCACCACATCCTACCCTGTCTATGGCAGTATAGACGTGTGTTTTTCAGTAGTATAATCCTCCCACTTTCTTATGGGATGGAGGACCTCAGGATTCATAGTCATGGTTGGAATCCATGTTGCCTATCTTTGAGAATCTCAAGACACCTCCAGAGAGGAGAGTGCAACTCACCACATACATGCTATGCGATTCCTCCAAGAGATAGTGGGATGTGATATCACATGTGGGATGCCAGCGAGTTATGGATTGGGATGAGTTTCAACATACCTTCAATGACTACTTCTACCTGGAGACATTGAGGTCTGACTGAGCCTAAGAGTTCATGAGTTTGGAGCAGGGTACTCTCTCAATCATGGAGTATTCTTCCAGCTTCATAGAGATGAAACACTTCACACCCATTCTGGGAGGTGATGAGTTATTTCCGGAAAGGATGTTTGAGGATGGTCTCATGCATGTCATATGATCCTAGGTGAATATCTTTAGGTTGAATTCCATATCTTTTATAGTCAACCAGGCACTAATCGCTGAGCATAACCTAATGGATTCTGAAGCTATGGGCCAGGGCAGTTCAACATCTAGAGTTGGTACTTTTCTAACTGATAGTAGGAAGCACCACATGGAGACTACACGTGGATATCCAAGTTGGTGGGATTTTTTATCAGGTAACCAGGTGGTGTGTTACCAGTGTGGTAAGGGAAAACATAAGAAAACTTAGTGCCTGAGAGCCCTATTTGAGTACCGATATTGTGACAAGATGGTAAATATTCAGTGTTTCTATAACACCCTCCTTCCAGCATCTAGTGAGGGAGGATTTGTTTCGACTCCTAAAACAAGATTAGGACCACCAGTTCCACATCAGACTTCAGGTTGGAGTTTTTCAGGCCGTTCAGGACAAGGGGTGGTTGTGGCCATAGTGGTCAGATATAAGTTTTTTGATAGCTACATGGTGGATGATCATAGGGAATATAGATAGCTTCACAGGGCCATGACACAGGTCATGATTTTGCACCAGAGCAGATCTAGTAGGAGTAGTATCCTATACCCTTTATAGTTAGAGGTATGATTTTGGTTTCCTCAATTTTATATTCATAGATTTTTGATACAGGGTCTTCCCATAGCTTTATATTTGTGCATATTGTGGATAGCCTTGGGCTCTATATCTTTAATTCTGCTGATATCATGACGCTAGACACTCTGTTCAGGAGTTGAACAGTTAATGTACATTAGTGCAAGGAGTTCCCTCTTGAGGTTTGTGGGTGTCACTTCTTATGGGACCATTATGTATTAGAGATTAAGAGATATGAATCAATTCTCATAATGGACTAGTTAGTTCCCTTCCAGGCTATTGTCGATTGCTATCATCGTAGGGTGGGTTTTACATCACCATAGGGTGGATTGTTTCTACATAAGGATGAATGGGATGTCTAGGCTAGCCGAGTGGGACCTGGGCATCATAGGTTTAGAGGTGTTACATCCCATGTTTCTAGTTTGTATCTTTATATACATGGGACTTTCTATAAGTATTTTCCTCCAGTGGTTGATCATTTTCTTGATGTTTTTCCAGATGACTTTTTAGGTTTGACTTCGGATCGATAGATATACTTTTCTATTGAGATTGTTCCAGGGGCGGCACTGGTGTCCATTCCTCATTATAGGATGGATAAAGAAGAGTTATAGGAGATCAAGAAGCAGTTAGAGGAGTTGTAGGGAAAGGGTTTCATCTGACCTAGTACTTCTCCTTGGGGTTCACATATCCTCTTTGTGAAGAAGGAAGACAGTGCCCTCAGAATTTCTATGCATTTTTAGAAATTGAACCAATTAACGATCTAAAACTGATATCCTCTACCTATAATTGAAGATCTCTTTGATCATCATTGAGGATACCGGGTGTTCTCAAAGATTGACTTGAGATCTAGTTATCACCAGGTGCATTTTAGACCATCATATATACCTCTTACAACCTTTTGGAGTAGGTATGGTCTATACAAGTATTTGGTTATGTTTTTCGGTCTTATGAACACACCAACAGTTTTCATGGAATAGATAAACCATGTGTTCCCTCCTTACTTGGATTCTTTTGTGGTAGTCTTTGTGGAATATATCATTTTGTACTCTCACACTTGATATGACCATGCCACCCATCTTGTGATCATTTTGAGTACACTGAGTGAGCATCAGTTATATGCTAATATCTCAAAATGCCACATTTGGATGGACCAGATTCACTTATTGGGTATTGTTATCTCATAGACAAGAGTTTTAGTAGACCCAAAGAAAGTGAGGATTGTAGTTTCCTTGGACTAGACGAAGAATTTCTTTGTGGTATAGAGTTTTCTAGGGATGGATGGTTACTAAAGGTGAATTATACAGGAAATTTCATGCTTAGAAACACCACTAATAGGACTGACTAAGAAGGGTGTGAAGTATATGTGAAATGATTCTTGAGATTCATCCATTCAGAAGGTAAAAGAGATATTGACATTAACACCGATACTAGTTCTGCCAGAGCTGGGAAAGAGTTACACTATTTATTGTGATGCATCTGGTGTTGGGTTGGGAGTAGTGCTTATGCACGGGAAAGGTGTCGTTGCGTATGAATCTCGACTATTGATGCCACATGAGAAGAATTACACGATGCATGATCTCAAGTTAGCTGCAGTTGTGCATGATTTATTCTGTTGGAGACATTATCTTTTGGAAGATCATTTTGCGGTGTTCAATGGCCACAAAAGTCTCATGTATATATTTACTCAGCATGATCTGAATTTGAGACAGCGAAGGTGGGTTGAGTACCTCTATTATTTTGACTTTAATCATTCCTACACACCTGGGAAAGGAAATACAGTGTCTGATGCATTGATAAGGAGGACTCAGATACAGGTAGCTCAGGAGACTAGCAATGAGTGGAAGCTTATGGATCTATTCTCTAAGATGCATTTGGAGGTGCATGATAGATAGGGGTAGACATTTCATTCTTCTATAGGTGTTACCTATACTCTTTTGGATTGAGTGAAAATGAAGCATCTATTGGACTCTGAAGGCCTAGTTGTGCAGGATATTATGTCAGGAGAGGACACTACTCCTAGGTGAACCATAGGTGAGGATGAAGTCTCGTGTTTTTATGGATGTGTATAGGTGTCAGTAGAAATATGTGAGGAGTTTATGTGGAACTTTCATTCCTCAGTTTGCATAGTTTATCCTAGTGTCACCAAGATGTACCGATATCTACACCATCGGTATTGGTGGCTAGGTATGAAGAGGGATGTTGTTAGTTTTGTTATGATATGTTGGACCTATCTACAGGTGAAGGCAGAGCATCAGTGACCAGCTAGGCTGCTATAGTAGTTACCCATTCCCAAGTAGAAGTGAAATTATGTTGTGATGGATTTTATGAATGGTTTACCAAGGTCGCCTCAAGGGAATGATGTGGTTTGGGTTGTTATCAACAGGATCATGAAGGTTGCACACTTCTTACTGATCATGGAGACCTTCAGTGTTGATGATCTTGGAAGGTTGTACATATAATAGATTGTATGTTTGTGTGGGGTTCCTCTCTATATCATTTCAGACAGAGACACCCATTTTACTTATTGTTTCTAGCAAGGGATACAGAAGGCTTTGAATACACAGTTACTTCTGATTACAGCTTACCATCCCCAGATAGATGTCCAGTTAGAGTGCATGATTCAGATGCTGGAGTACATGCTTCTAGAATTCATCCTAGATGTTGGAGGTTCTTGTGAGAATCACATACCTCTAGTGGAGTTTTCCTACAATAACAGTTTTCAGGTGACGATTTAGGTGAAACCTTATGAGGCTTTTCACGGTAAGTCATGCCATTCACCCATATGTTGGCTGGAGGCAGGAGAAGTAGTGATGTGGGGACCTCGTCTTGTCCAGGAGACCACAAAGCAGGTGGAGTTGATTTGGAAGAGGATATATATTACACACTCTTAGAATAATTCTTATGCTGATCGACAGAGATGACCTCTGGATTTTGAGGTCAGAGGTCAGTTTTTCTTGTGTGTCACACCGAGGTTGGGACACAGGAGGATTAAGAGACATGGAAAGCTTTCACTGAGACATGTCGGGCCATTCGAGGTTTTGGAGAGATTTGGGAAGGTTTCCTATCAATTGTGGTTTCCTCATAGGTACCAGGCTATGCACCACATCTTCCACGTTTCTTAGCTACGACATTACTTATCAGACCCATCTCATGTTTTTCAACCTAAGGAGGTTGGGTTGGAGGTGGATGCAACGTTCGCGGAGCATCCAATTTAGATTGTGGATCGTAGTGAGAAGGTTCTCTATAGCCAGTCTATTCCTCTGGTATGGGTGCTATGGAAGCACAGGTGAGTATAAGACGAGACTTAGTAGAGGGAGACTAATGTGCGATCATAGTGTCCAGAGCTGTTCGAGGATTCTTCTTTGCTACCATATTAAGGAAATTTGGGGACAAATTTCTTTAAGGGTAGAAGTTTGTAAGAACCCGTATCTTCTTTTTAGGTATGGATCTTGATTTTAGGTGTTTTTGAGGAAAAGAGGAGTTTTTTGAAAATTTTAGAAGTACACATCATGTACTTAGGAGTACATGTCGTGTACTAGGTTGCTGTGGGTAGCCACATACTGGCCATGTAACGGATGAGACATGACTATGTGGGGTGTTGTGGCAGACCGCTAATGTTGGGGGCCGGTCGAGGAAAATACACATTGTGATCATTAATAGTACATGTCTTGTAGTTTTTCTTTTAATTGACTAATCGGACCGAGGTCACGTCTAATCCTAAAAAATGTCTTCTTCGGGCCATACCTCCTGAAAGAGTGTCTAGAATCTCCAATTCTTCTCCAAGACACCGTTTCACCATCCAAGGTATGATTCGATCTTTGGAAGGTGCGTTGGAATCCCATCTGTGAGTTCTTCCTTCTTATAGAGCCTCTCCTTTTGATTTCCCCTCTATCTCGAGTTATCCATGGTTGAATGTTTTTTGGACTTTTTGTAGATCTATGGCATTTTAGGCCGATTCAAAAGCCGACATTCACGAGTGTTCATTGTACAACATCGAGGTAGGTGTTTTTTTTTCATTTGTCGGTTTTCATTGAGTTTTTATATGCCAAAGTGCCAATTACCCCTGTTTCGAGTATTTCGGGTTAAGGAAATTAAACCCTATTTTATCCCCCTTAGATTGATTGATGGATTAAGGGTTGTTGTTGTTGTGGTGTTGTGTGAAATTGAATGTTTTCAAAACACCCCATGGGTGTGTTTCCTTGTTTGAATGTTTGGGCCTGTTTGGTCCAGGTGTCATATGAGGTAGACATTGCATCATTTCCTTTCTTGATAGGATGGAACTGATTGTATTTTTTTTGCTCGTTAAATGCCTGTGATATGAATTGGAATTGTTTATCCATGTAGTAGTTGAGATTAATTTGGGATTCTTGATATCATTTATGCACAAATGAATTACACAGGGCTGTGGGAACCTAGTGTAGTTAGACCACATGGGGAATTGACATTGACTGCTTCATTGGAGTGTATGTTATATTAAACGCTATGAGACCACAAAGGGGATTAACGGTGAGTGCTCCCTCAGAGTGTCTATAGATTACGTTACGAGACCACATGGGTAATTGAAGTTGAGTGCTTCCCCAGAGAGTCTGTAGTTATTCTAGAAAGACCATAGGGGGAATTGATGATGAGTTCTCCCTCAGAGGGTCTTTTCCTTTTTATTGCATTACTTGGCTAGAGGGGTCAGACTGTGTGAGCTGCCCAGAGCGTTAATGTAAATATTCAGTGTTTGTGATGTGTCTTCCTAGACAAAGCACAAGCTTGGATTGGTTCATGATAAGTAGTCTTCTGAGATACTTGTTTCACTATAGAAAAAAAACTTTTGCGACGGGTTATTTGCGACGGGAAATTATTCTGTCTCAGATAGTCCTGTCCAGAGATTATTTGTGACTGGGTAGTTGTCCAATCGCAAATACCTTGTTATTCCCATCGCAAATAGTTCGTCGCTCAGAGGTATTTGTGATGGGACTCATCGCAAATACCCGGCGGCGGTAAATGCGGTTTTTGGGACGAGAAGGTTATTTGCGACGGGGGAATTCCCCCATTGCTAATGGTTCGTCACTCGGAGGGCATTTGCGACGGGTCTCGTCACAAAAGGTGTGTCGGCAGGTACATTTTGCAACGAGCCCCGTCGCAAATACCCTTTTAACCGCCGACAACAATTAATGCTGGCAAAGGTATTTGCGACGGGGCCCATCGCAAAAGGTACTTGTTGCGACGGAATTCCCGTCGGAAAAGGTCATGTCACAACTAATCTAACCTATATATACCCCCATCAGTTTTTTTAAATCCTCCTCTCAATTCTCACAGTTTCTCTCTTTCATCCCTATTTTCAGAGTGAGAATTTGTTTTAGTTAGTTTTTTTGGCGAAAAAGTTTTGAAGCCGTCTACATCAATAGAAGATCAAGTTTAAAGGTATTTATATTTAATTTAATTTAATATTTATTTCATTTTTTATTATTTTATTTATTTTTGAACAGTTTTAATTTAATTAGATTTAAATTTTTTTGTTAATAGTAGTTATTTGTACTAATAAATTGAAAGTATTAGTACTAATTTTTAATAAATAGGAATAATTAGTAATAAATGTGAATAATTAGTTTTAAATAGGAATAATTAGTAATTATTAGGAATAATTAGAAATAATTAGGGACAAATATTTATAATTTGCAATAAATAACAATAATTAGTAATTATTAGGAATAATTAGAAATAATTAGGAACAAATATTAATAATTTGCAATAAATATGAATAATTAGAAATAAATAGGTATAATTAGAAATAAATAGGAATAAATAGTAGTAAATATAAATAAATAGTAATAATTCGAATTAAATATTAATAATTAGAAATAATTAGGAATAATTAGGAATATATAGTAATAAATTGGAATAATTAGTAATAAATAGGAATAATTAGTAATAAATAGGAATAAATAGGAATAAATAGGAATAAATAAGAATAAATAGGAATATTTAAGAATAAATAGGAATAAATAGTAACAAATAGGAATAATTAGTAATAAATAGAAATAATTAGTAATAAATAGGAATAAATAGCAATAATTAGTAATAAATAGAAATAATTAGTAGTAAATAGTAATAAATTGGAATAAATAGTAATAAATAATAATAAATAGGAATAAATAGGAATAAATAGGAATAAATAGCACAAAATAGGAACAATTAGTAATAAATAAGAATAATTAATAATAAATAGGAATAATTAGTAATAAATTGGAATAATTAGTAATAAATATGAATAATTAGTAATAAATAGGAATAATTTCTAATAAATAGGAATAATTAGTAATAAATAGGAATAATTAGTAATAATTATGAATAATTGGTAATAATTAGCAATAATTAATAATAAATAAGAATAATTAGGAATAATTAGGAATAATTACAAATAATTATGAATAATTAGGAATAATTAAGAATAATTAGGAATAATTAGGAGTAATTAGTACTAATTAGTAGTAATTAGAAGTAATAAGGACTAAATAATAGTAATTAGGACTAAATAGTAGTAATTAGGACTAAATAGTAGTAATTAGGACTAAATAGTAGTGATTAGGACTAAATTGTAGTAATTAGGACTAAATAGTAGTAATTAGGACTAAATAGTAGTAATTAGGACTAATAGTAGTAATTAGGACTAAATAGTAATAAATAGGACTAAATAGTAATAAATAAGACTAATTAGTAATAAATAGTAATAAATACTAATAATTAGGAAAAATAGTAATAAATAGGAATAAATAGTAATAAATAGAAAAAAAATTAATAATAAATAAGAATAAATAAGAATAATTAGAAATAAATTGGAATAATTAGCAATAAATAGGAATAATTAGCAATAAATAGTAATAATTAGCAATAATTAGTAATAAATATGAATAATTAGTAATAAATAGGAATAATTAGGAATAAATAGTAATAAATACGAATAAATAGGAATAAATAGGAATAAATAGGAATAAATAGGAACAAATAGGAATAATTAGTAATAATTGGGAATAAGTAGGAATAATTAGGAATAATTAAGAATAATTAGGAGTAATTAGGAATAATTAGGAATAATGAGGAATAATGAGGAATAATTATGAATAATTTAGAATAAATAGTAATAAATAGGAATAAATAGTAATAAATAAAAATAAATGCTAATAAATACTAATAAAAAGGAATAATTATGAATAATTATTAATAAATAGGAATAATTAGAAATAAATAGGAATAATTATAATTAAATAGTAATAATTAGTAATAATTAGGAATAATTAAGAATAATTAGAAATAAATATTTATAATTAGAAATAAATATTTATAATTAGCAATAAATATTTATAATTAGCAATAAATAGGAATAATTAGCAATAAATTGGAATAATTAGAAATAAATTGTGATAAATATTAATAAATAGAAATAAATAGTAATAAATAGGAATAAATACTAATAAATACTAATAAAGAGGAATAATTAGTAATAAATAGGAATAATTAGAAATAATTAGTAATAAATATGAATAATTAGGAATAATTAAGAATAATTAGAAATAAATATTTATAATTAGAAATAAATAGGAATAATTAGCAATAATTAGTAATAATTAGAAATAAATAGGAATAAATAGGAATAATTAGGAATAATTAAGAATAATTAGGATTAATTAGGAATAATTAGGAATAAATAGGAATAAATAGGAATAAATAGGAATAATTAGTAATAAATAGGAATAAATTGTAATAAATAGGAATAAATAATAATAATTTGGAATAAATTATAATAAATACTAATAAATAATAATAAATAGGAATAATTAGGAATAAATAGGAATAAATAGGAATAATTAGGAAAAATTAGGAATAATTAGTATTAATTTGGAATGATTAGGAATAATTAGGAATAAATATTTATAATTAGAAATAATTAGGAATAATTAGAAATAAATAGTAATAATTAAAAATTAATAGTAATAAATAGTAATAATTAGTAATAAATAGGAATAATTAGAGATAAATAGGAATAAATAGGAATAATTAGTAATAAATAGGAATAATTAGTAATAAATAAGAATAATTAGTAATAAATAGGAATAAATAGTAATAAATACAAATAATTAATAATAAATAGGAATAAATTGCAATAAATATGAATAAATAGCAATAAATAGGATTAAATGGAAATAATTAGGCTTAAATAGAAATAATTAAGATTAATTAGCAATAATTACAATTAATTATTAATAATTAGGATTAATTATTAGTAAATAGTGATAATTAGAAATAAATAGTAATAATTAGAAATAAATAGTAATAAATAGTAATAATTAGTGATAAATAGGAATAATTAGTAATAAATATGAATAATTAGAAATAAATAGGAATAAATAGGAATAAATAGGAATAAATTTTAATAAATTATAATAACTTGGCACAATTTCCAATGGATTGATGGAACTCCTTTTGCTCGATGACTTTTCTGCTTTCAAATTTCATCGACTCAAAACATTATGAAAAATATGCTTTTACGTATGCATATACAATCTCATATGCACGAGTTCCAATATGCATTTATAAGACCACATTTTTTCTAATGTGTTCAGGCGGTGACAATTGCAAGAAGACAATTCATTGACGAAAAGGGGGCTATTTTTTTCGATGACTCGTTTACTTGCATCTTTCTCACAGTGAAATCACAATGAATAAATTGCTCAGAGGTACACTTATACATTATCATAAGCACGAGAATGAATAAGCGTACCTCTGAGTAGATTCTTCATTGTGATTTTAGTGTGAGAAAGATGCAAGTAAATGAGTCTTCTGACAAAAGAGTAGCCGTCAATCCACAGGAAATTGTGTCGCCTAAATTTAATGGTAGTTATTAAGAAGTAGTTGTAAATTTTTATCTTCTTTTTTTAGATACTGTTTTTATAATTTCAAATTATTCAAAAATATTGATGATTTATATTTTTTAGAAAAATATGGAACAAGAAAATCGACATCAGTCATTATTAGATGATTACACTTGGATAAATCAGCGCAGAAATCCAAATAGTTCTGGTTTAATTCCTTTATATATTGAGGGTGTTGAAGAATTATTATCATTTTCATCATTAAATCCAGAATATGTTTCAGAAGGCACAATTAAGTGACCTTGTAAAAAATGTGCTCTGAGAACATTTGACACATTTGACAAGGTTGGGGGACATCTCTTACGGTTTGGTTTTCAACCAGATTATGTTTTTTGGTATCACCACTGTGAACGAAAATCCAGAGAAGATATAAATAAATTGATTCCAGATCCATCATAGTTTCAAAATTTAGTATATGATGTTGTAGGACCATCTTTTCAACAAACTGAAAATCAAGACGATAGTGATTTAACTCTTGAGTTGGAACCATTTGAATTTTATGAGTTGTTGAGGTCTGCTGAGGATGTATTATATCCTGGTTGCAAGATAAGAAAATTATAAGCGGTTACAAAATTTATGGCTATTAAATCAGATAATGCAATGTCAAACAAATATTTTGATCAGAAATTTTCTTTGGTTAAAACACTGTTACATGAAAGAAATGTGTTGCCTGAAAATTACGATGAGGGCAAGAGGCTGATTCATAATTTGGGCCTTAGTTATCGGAATATTCATGAAAGTCTAAATGATTGCATCTTATATTTTGGTGAAAATGAGTCATTGGATAGTTGTCCCACATGTGGACAATCAAGGTATAAATAATCTCAACTAGGGAAGTCTGGATCGATTACAATAAAACAGTTGAGGTATTTCCCCCTTACACCTAGGTTGCAACATTTATTTATGTCTCAAAACACAGCATTATTGATGTCATGGCACAAAACCAATATTTCAACTGATAAATGCTTGAATCATCCATCTGATGGTGATTCATGGAAATATTTTGACCATCTACATCCGTATTTTGATTTAGAAGCCCGAATCATGTGATTGGGTCTTTCTACTGATGGTTTATGTCTGTTTGGTTCTTATGGTAGTCAGTATTCATGTTGGCATGTCTTTATTACTCTGTACAATTTACCTCCATGGATGTTGATGAAGGAGAACTATATATTTTTGACTATATTAATCCTAGGACATCCAAAAAAAGAATATTGATTTTTATTTGAAGCCATTGATTGATGAGTTAAATGCATTGTGGAGTGATGGTGTTAGTACAAATGATGTTGCTGCGAAACAAAATTTCATATTAAAAGCTACATTGATGTGGACGATTAGTGACTTTCTGGCATATGGAATTTTATCTGGCTGGAGTACACATGGTCTGAAATCATGTCCTTACTATATGAAAGACAACAAAGCCTTTATGCTCGTCAATGGAAAAAATCATTTCTATTATGACTGTCACATCAAATTTCTTCCAACCAATCATCCTTTCCGGAGGAACAAATCTCATTTCAGAAAAGGTACAATTGAAAAGGATGAAACTCCAAAGATGATCTCAGGTACAGAGTTAAAATCAGTCGTATTGTCATTACCTACCATCACATTTGGGCCAACAGTAATCCAATAGAAAATTGATGGCTTTGGGAAAGAACATAATTGGATAAAACGAAGCATTTTTTGGGATCTTCCATATTGGTCTGATTTTTTGGTCCACCACATGTTGGATGTAATTCATAATGAGATGAACTATTTTGTTAATTTATTTCATATAGTTTTTCATACAATAGGTAAGACCAAAGATACTATAAAGACACGATTAGATCTTGCCCAAATTTGAAGGTGACCAGAACTTAAACTATTTGAAAATGTCAGGTCACAGAGGTTAATAAATCCAAAAGAAACTTATACACTATCCAAAGAGCGTCGCTTATTATTTTTTTAGTAGATTAAATATTTGAGACTTCCAGATGGTTGGGATTCTAATTTGGGCCGATGTGTTAAGAATGGTTATATTACCAGATTAAAAAGTCATGATTATCATGTTATAATGGAAATACTTATGCCAATTGGATTCAGAGGTTTGTTGAATTCTATGATTTGGGATTAGATAACAAACATATTTTTTTTTTGAGACATTTGTGTAGTGAAAATAGACTATGATTCCCTAAGAAAATTGGAAGAAGATGTTGCTGTAATTATATGTAAATTGGAAAAAATCTTTCCGCCAGCTTTTTTTGACTCAATGGAACATCTGATATTACATTTTCCACATGATGTGAAATTTAGAGGTCCTGTATAGTTTCAATGGATGTACCCATTCGAGAGATGCATGCAGAAATTGAAGAAAAAAGTACATAACAAAGAATCAGTTGAAAGCTCAATTGCAGAAGCTTATTTGCAAGTGGAAATTTCTTTTTTCGGCTCTCATTATTTTGAATCTCAATATCCCTCAAAACACAATCACATGAGACGAAATGAGGTAAATGTTAATTATAAAATGGACATTTAATTATCTTTTTTTAATCAGCCAAATCTTGGTTTCGGTGGAGTTCATGAACGGTGGATTTCAGATGATGAACATCATAGAGCTCATACATATGTTCTGCTCAACTATGAAGAAATGACATCAATTTTTCTGTGAGTGCTTCTATCACTTATTATATAATTTATGTTGCAGTATGTAAAATTATTTTATTTTTAGGTTATATGATAATCATATCAAGAAAAAACTTCCTCAAATTATAGCAGCTGATCTTGAAGAACACTAACAAAAAAAAATTTCTCGATGGTTTCAAAAACTGGTAACATAAATTATTGAGAGTTTAATATCAATTTATTTTATTATTTATCATATTGATAATTTTTTTACAAATTTTCAGGTGTCTCAACATACTGATAAAATTGATAAGTGACTATGTATATTGAGTAACACACCATCAAAAATGGTTAAATCTTATAATTCATATGTGGTGAATGGTTTTCAATTTGATATATGTGAATATGGGGAATAAAAAAAACAATGAACAATGGAGTTTTCTTGAGAGGATCACATCATAGAGAAACTGAAGTTGACTTTTATGGCATTCTGGATGAAATTATTGAGCTGTGTTATCTAGGACAGAATTATATAATAATGTTTAAATTTCGGTGGTTGGATACTGAGAGAGGCTTGCATGTTCATCCGACTCATTGAATCTTTGATATTAAATATAAAAGTCTTCTTGCAGTAAATATACCATTTTTACTGGCTCAACAGGCACATAATATTTATTACGCAAAGTACTGTGCTATTTTAATAGACTTGAGTGATTGGTGGAGTATAATAAAAATTTTATCTTAAGAAAATTATTTTACTCAAACTGAATGTGGTTACGCTGAAGTTGAAGGAATTGAAATTTTTCAAGAGATAGCTCAAAATCCATCTTTTTCACAAAGAGACGCGAATATCGATGATGACACCCCACAATTAAAGATCGATGATGATGAAGATGTTAATGATGTTACAAATGAATTTGAAATGACAAGAGATGAAGAAACTGAAACTCATATGGTTATTGATGATGTTGAGGAGGAAGATGAAGACATTTACATGAACATCTACAAAGATGAGGATGAAGATGGACATTGACATAGTTAAATGCTGGTTATAATCATAACTAATATATATTTATATATAATAGTTATTTTCAACTATCTTCTAACAGCAATCATTTTGTGTTTCAGATGGATCTTGATATATTTTGAAAGTTTTAGGAGGCTGATCTACCTTTGGATGAGGGGGATTTTGGATCATCTGACCCTCATCTTATTGGCGGTTCAGGGGGTACGTGGAGGGGGCACGGTCTTGCGTGACTGATGATTCCTGACCCTATCTCCGAGCGACGTCGACGTCTTGGCTTCGATCCAGACACACAAAGGTGTGGTAACCTGTATATTTTAGTTAGATTTCATTAATTTATTTATATATATATATACTAATTGTTTGATTATTTATTCCTTTTTCACATTTTTTAACATGTAGCTATTGGATAGGGGAGTGCTATCTTTCACAATTATTTTTCTCAGCCATGGATCTCATGGGAATAGATTCTCGTTGATGTGCGGCATGACATGTTCGATCATTGGATGGTACGTAAATAAAGAATATATATTTTGAAATTTATTTTATTAATAACTTTATATTATAAATTATTTTTAGGGTTTATGGTATCTCATCGATGATAGCATGCATGACGCTATCCAAATGACATGGTAATTGTCTATGCGTGACCGTTTTCTTCAGTTTTTGCACAATTTTAGAAGAACAACCATTAAGAAACTAAGTGTGATAGAATTTGATGAGTCATGTAGAGCCCACCGATAAGAGTACATTTCATCTCATGTTTGGGATGGATTATATTTACACTGGTTGGGTGGTGGATTTCAGAGGAGATCTTAAGTGGGATGAAAAAATTGGGGGAGATAGGAGGTGACACATCGAGCTGGTAGTTTTACATTTAGTACGCATAGAGAGCATCTGGTAAGTATATTTTTTAAATATTTTATATAACTTTAAATATAAATAGTTTATTTTATATTTCCGTAGGTATTCAAACATCCTGATATTACGGAGTTCAACGTTTATCGGAGGATGTACAGTGATCCAGTTACTGGAGAAATTAGAGGTGATCTCCAGCATCAGATTGTGGTTAGTATTATTTTTTTCAGTTTGACAATTAACTGCATATAATATTTTCACCATTTTAATTCCAAATTGAAATTGAAGGAGTCATATGAGGCTGAGACCTCTCAGACATAGGCTGAGAGTCAGGATGAGATGACTGAGCAGACCAGTGCCCATCATTTCAATGAGGCAGCATGGATACAGGCGACTGAGTATGGATTTGAGAAGGGCCGAGTAGTTGGTATAGGCTCTTATTTGACTCATGGTACTTATTATGGTACTGTTGTGATATCAGCGTCCAGCTCGAGAGGAGGTCATGAAGAGGCAGCATCTTCTGCCTCACAGTATCAGGAGCAGTTTCGAACTCATGCTCATCTTATAGAGAGTTTACAAAAGCAGCATGGAGAGATGTGTCGGCGACAGTAGCAGAAGAAGCAGCATCACGAGGAGGAGATGTGTCGATGGGAGTAGCAGTGGCAGTAGCAACATCACGAGTAGATGGAGTACATGCGCCGTCTGACTAGCAGTTTAGGGATGGAGTTTCTTCCACCATCTCATCCACCTCCTCCACCTCCTCAAGAATATGACCCCCAGTGATTTTTTTTTATTTTAAAAACATTTGAATTAAATATTTGTAATAATAGGAACTATTTACAGTTTCTCTTTTTTATATTGGTGAAAATATTACATAATTTTTTTATATTTTTAATACTTTATTTTTTATTATTAGTGTTATATTTTTTAATATTTTTTTATTTTACTACTAATAATAATAATATTTTATGATTTTTTTTGTAAATATTGAGAATTTTAATAATTTTTTATTTTTTTATTATTTCAATAATATTAATATTAATTTTTTCATTAATCATAATTTTATTATATATATATATTTTAGTATTATATTTTTTAATGTTCATTTATTTTACGAATAATAGTATTTTTTATTTTTTTTAATTTAAATAATAACAATATAATTTTTTCATTAATCATATTTTTATTAATTTTTTTTATTAATTTTAGTATTTATGACTCGAACTTTTGCGACGGTCACCCTTTGCAAATAATCTAAATATTTTTTTTTATTAAAAGTATCTGTAACAGGAGGACGGGCCCATTGCAAAAGGCTATTATATATATATATAATGTATATAATCGAAGGATTAGTTGCGACAAGAAACTGTCCCGTCGCAAAAAGTATTTGCAACGGTCCATCACTAAAGGTTTATTTATATATAATGTATATAATTGGAAGATTATTTGTGACAGGGACCTTTCCCGTCGCAAAAAAAATAATATTTGTGATGGGCCCGTTGCAAAAAAATAATATTTGCGATGGGGCCGTTGCAAAAAAATAATATTTGCGACAGGGCCGTTGCAAAAAAATAATATTTGCGACGGGTCCGTTGCAAAAAAATAATATTTACGATACCGTTTTCTGCAACGGGCTATTTGCGACGGGGTCCCGTCGCAAATAGCCCATTGAAAATATCACATTTTCTTGTAGTGTTTTCAATACTTGATTGAATGCTGAAAATAAAATTCTAAATAATGTAAATGGAAACTATAGGATTTGGTTGCTTTTGTGTACTCCTAGTAACTTTGTTGCATTTCCATTATTACCTGTTGTATATACTCACTGATAGTTAGGTGAAGATCTTATGGTGATGCCTACTGGTATACATCTCACACCCTGTTTGGGTCATGCTTTTGGACCCAAACTTATTATATGGTTGTAGGTATAGATAAGGGAAAGCGCTCTTCGTCGTTAGGTACTTGATTTCTGTGGAGCTAGAGAGCATGGGACAAAGTTGAGGCTTGTGATGATTCTTGAGTTTATTTTATTTCTTTTGTACATTGGTTTAGTACTATATTTCTAGTATTGTGACTTATTTTTCTGTTTTCCTATACATATGTTACATGCATCATTTATATATGTGCTCCAATTGTTTATTTTTTCTTAGTCTTCTGATGTTTACTTGTTGTGTGGTATTATTGCTTCTACTATTATTTATTGTTTATTATTCTATTGTCCACACTATGACAATGAGGGAATAGTTTCCTGACTATCACACCCAAGGCCATCACTGCTAGTCGGCACCCTCTGGCATTGGGAAAATTCACTTGAGGCCATGTGACCAAACGGGTATGGGGTACCTTTGGGCGGCACCCAGAACTAGGATGTTAAAAATGGATTTTTGGATATGAAGTAAATAATTTAAAATTTATCATTTTGTAATCTACTAAAGAAATGGAAATGAAAATATGTATGTACTAGTATTTTTAATTAATAAAATATTTATTCAAAATAAGGAAGGTAATAAATTAGAAAAAATATTATGTATCATCGCTCATTTATTTAAAGAATATGTATTACACAAATAATTCAAGAAAATATCTGTAATTAAAAACATGAAATGGTTTTTTATAACATATTTTCCCAAAGACCATATCTTTCATTAAAAAGAAAACATTAGTGACAATACATACATTCAATAAGGTAACATTGTAGATTCCTTTTTAAAAAATGAAGATGTTGTCATGGAGAGCCCAATGTTCTTCCTCTTAAAAGGGATGATATTGTCATTGGATATTCCTGAAGGAGGTGATGTCAGGATTGCTTCATTGATGAATTGTCTCTAATGGACTACCACATGGAGGGGATAATGTCACAAATCCTGCTTCAAGGAACTATTGATGCTGAAGGATATTATGGACATACATTGTCAGTTGAAGAATGTTATGTCACCCAAATGCATTGGAAAATTTAGAACGGAAAGTTGTGTAAGTAATAAACGGATGCTCACATGACGGTTATGATTCCCACAATTGAAATTGATAATGAAATTATAGGCAGGTAAAAAATATTTTTAGAGAAGTAATCTCATGAAATCATATCAATCCTTAAGAAAAATCTAGTAATACAATAGAATATAAAAAATATGATTAAATAAAAGTAAGAATTTTGAATTTAAAGGGATTACTTTGTTTTAAATAAGTCAAAATACTTCAAAGGAAAATGTAAATAGTGTAAGAAAAATTCATTTCAAGAGAAACTAGTTTATAGAAACTACAACTCCATGTAGTAATAATCCTATTTTCATTCCTTTATATCGCAATAAACCTATTCCAAATTATCCATATCCTCATCTTCATTTAATTATGATCTAATTTATTCCCCAATGAAAATAAAATTTAGACACATGATGATACATATAAGAATCCCCTAGATTACATGAAACACCATCAGTGTCACTAACAATGTATTGAACACGTGGAATAATAATTTGGAATAGGCCTAAAACATCTTTTAATAACTGCACAAATCATAAAATGTAGATCTTATAAACAAAAAGTGAAAATTATTAGACATGGTATGGGATAAGAGGTGGAAAATAATCCAATGCACTTAACTAATGTAACATCAATCCCTGAATAGTTAAATTCATTATTATATTCATGAAATAACATACTTAAGAAAAATATGACATGAATAAATTATGTAAATAGTAATAAATAATGTATGTCTATATTTAAAAACTATTTTTTAAAACAACATAATTACATTTATATGGGACATTTTCAAACATCATGTTTTGTATTTAGGTTATTCCCTTAGATGTTTTCATAACAACCATTCTGTTGGAAAAATTTCAAAGTTGATGATCATATAAAGAAACATTATTGAAATCAAGTATGTTAATCTTCAATAACAAAAGTTTAGAATAAAGTACAAGGATTTTGAGGAAAATATTATACAAAACATAAAATTTAACAATATTATTAATAATTTCATGTGACTTGAGCTTTGTGGCCCGATGTTGTTATTTGAAATTGTATCTATTTAAATGATATGTGTGATTTAACAACTTTAATATAATGAAATATATGGAATAAATATACCTAAAATAATAATAAGGGTAGTTATTTGACCACGAAGTTTATGTATATTTTAATTGCATCATTGAATTGTAGTAAAAAACCTCTATAAGTAGAATAATTATTATATAGAATCAATAATATATTATGAAATATATAGTCTGTAGAACTATGATGGGAATTGAAATTCATGTGTGATATCTTTTTAATGATTTTAAAAGGATCACTAGGCAATTATGATATTCAATAATGTGAATATATATAATATATTATAAAATAAGAAAACATGGAAATATTTTTAATATCTGTTGCGTAAAATAATGTAAACATCCAATGCACTTATTCTTGTTTCACAAAGCTTCCCATTGTATAAGAACATAAACATATGAGTATTTTTATACACAAAATAAGTAGTTTTCATCAAATAAATAGGCAATACACACTTAAAATTAAATAAATGAAAATATTATTACATGGTATTATTAAATTTAATATACCTAATACACGTATGAAATCTATATATAACTATACAACATGATAATAAGTGGATATGCAAAAAGATTATGGGCATGAAGCCAGCCCAATCAAAACCACTCAATGAATTATAACCTACTATTAATATTTCTCTACTACATGCCAAATTGATATCAAAAAGGGAAATTATTAAAATTCTAACCATGTATTAGAATAAAAATATGGAAAGAAAAAAATTGATAGGGGAGGAATATAATTTATATTATAAGGTATTGGTACCTTTACCATATAAAAGACAAAATATTTAAAACATTCAATTTAATCAAATATGGGAAAAGTAGGCAAGTAAAAATAAATGCGGTGGAAGAGATCAATAAAGAAGTGATGGATCTAAAATATTATAACTCAAAATAGATAAAAGATCCGGAAGGTTGATGACTGATATAGTGATTCTCGAAATATATAGAGGGACACCTAGTAGATGCATCCAAGAGATGATCAATTCCCAATAGATTCAATGTTGAGAACCAATGAGGGGAAGATTTTGGTGGATATCAAGAGAAATGAGAGGAGGTGGAAATTGGGAGATTTGATGCCTGATGTTGAGAATGAGATATAATTAGTATGGGAGACCAACTAATGGAAATGTAGGGTTTGGGGGATTGAGAAAAAACAAATCAGGGATTAAAAGAGTGGACCAAAGGTAGGAAGACAGAGGCGAGGTGGTGGTGGTGGGGGGGGGGGGGAGCAGAGGTGGAGATATTAAAAACCTATGTGCAACCCCTCCCATTTACCTATCTCTTACCAACCCCTCATGTCTTCATAATCACATCCCGCCTCCCTCCTTCAACCTATGATGCAATTCCTCCCTGCCTTCCTGCCTCCCTGAATCCACCCTCGCCTCTACCCCAAGCTCCAAAGCCACACCCATTCTCATTCACACTGAACCTGGAGACTACTTTATGTGACTTTATATTTCTTCCCTAGGGATTTATGATATTGCACTTATATTTCCTCACATAACCCTATGATCTTTCCATTTCCTCACATTACCCAATGAATAAATCTTTCAGGGTTTTTTATTATCAATGATATTTTCATTCTGATTAACAAGTATTTTCAT
Organism: Viscum album; assembly: GCA_963277665.1. Taxonomy (NCBI): domain Eukaryota; kingdom Viridiplantae; phylum Streptophyta; class Magnoliopsida; order Santalales; family Viscaceae; genus Viscum; species Viscum album. The sequence goes on along the minus strand of CAUJRU010000106.1, from coordinate 1,732,806 downwards.
CGCTATTAGTGTTTATCTATCGATATATCCATGTTATTCACTACATGTAGGTTTCATATGATCTCTAATACATATTCTCGGAGTCCATCCCTTATATATTATTTCTTCTAGGGCTTAAAAACATGCGTAGAATACCAAGTACACCATATTATTTTTTAATGTTGTCCTATTTGACTTGGATAATATTTTACATGAATCAGCAGATTCCAAGTGAATGGTTTAATGGTGTTTTATTATTCCTTAGATATATTTACACGAATATGTTGATTCTATATTTCAGGTAGAGGTACCTTTTTTGTTTTTTAATTTGATCAATTTATTTTATTTTATTATGTTCCTTTAATTAAATTTCCTAATCTATTTCAACTATTTCAAATTATTTTCCATGAAAGATTTTATTTCCTTTTTCCCCGATTGATCAATTAACACAGAGTTTTATAATAACTATATTATAGGTAACCAATTATTATTATTTATCCTTTATGTTGGTAGGTTCATGCTTCCCCTACAATAGAAGAGATACCCCTATTTTAAACAACTATTTCAATAGAAGGTATCCATGTTGTCGAAACTCTAGGTTCTTCCACGAACTCTTCATATTTGTGATACCATGGGTATATATCTATTTTAGCTATCTACTGAAAACTGCTCTCCAAATTATGATCTATAATTCCCTAAAGATTTATAAATAAGTTGTTATACAATTATATTAATTTTATTATGATCCTATTCTGCTATGATTTTTTGAATTAATCGTCAATTTAATCATGATTTATTTAATGTATTACACTTCATCATTGTTCACGAGTAATTTGATTTTGTCTACATCAATGTTTCAATATTTTCATCACATCTTATTAATAAAAAACCAATTTTATAATTCTGCAAATAATAATCTGAAATAATAATGACATTTTTTGGGGAATTATAATTTACCTGAAAATGATTATTTTAATTAAAAAGATCAGTTTTTACATCAAAGTTTGGTTCAGTCTACATCAATGTTTATAGATAATTTGGTTATGTCAACATCGATGTTTTACTAGATTCTTTACATATTATTACTACAATATCTGTTTTATAATTTTCTTACTATTAATATAAAATAATGATGACATGATGTTGGAATTATAATCTTCTTATGATAATCAGTCAATTATATATCCTAAATTAAATAATATGTGTATTATTTATTTAAATTAACTCTAATATGTTATTTGGAATATGATAATATTTTATTTATCATATGTTATTTAATTAAATTACTATAATATGTTATTTATCATCTATTATTTATTTAAATTTTAAAATATGTTATTTAGGTGTCTATTAATCTTCTATTTATGTGACTCATAATATATTATTTATATGTATATTATTTATGTCTAATTATTTAGGTATTCATAAAGATGTTATTATTTAGGAATTATTATATTTAATTATAATTTATGTAAACTATTTTCAGTGTCTACATTAAATTATTTATGATTTTGATTTCATCCATTGCATTTATTTATAATTTTTAATTTATAACTATCTATATAATGTTTGTAAACCACTTTTCTAATTATAGATTTATTGTTTTAATTATTGTAACTCCATATAAGCTAACAAATATTCCTTCAGTGATCCTATCAGTAAGTAGTCCAGTGTTGCTTCATTTGACATTAAATTTCAAATCTGTGAGAATAATACTTCTTAAAAATTCAGTGTATTGACTTGTTAATCTATGTTTCCAAATATAACCACATATGTATCGTGTCAATTAAATTATATGTATCATCAACTCCCATACATGATTTAATGAAAAAGAATATATTTATCACATGATAAGATTAAGTAATTCAATAAATTCTTCATTATGTTTAGAAATTAAGGTCCTTACAAGGGATTCATATTTAGAATTAAAATGAATATAATGGTTTAGAGTTATTAGGGGATCATAAAATTTAGAACTAATTTAACCCTTACTAACTTAATTAATATAAATTATTCATTTATTATCAGATTGGATGAGCTAATGGTTAAAATTGATAAATTCAACTTTTTATTAGTCTAAAATTTTTAGCTGAAACACTACTTCATTTTCTTGACCTTATTATTTCTGGTTTCATGTAGCTGCATACCATACATATTCCCTCACATGCTATAAAAGCAATTCATGATGTAAAAAAGATGTCATTTTGGTTGCAAAAATTCCAAGTATGCACAAAAGGGATGAAAAATAGTAATCCAATTCATGTATGGTATCTTCCATACATTATCTATTTGTTTTTATATCCTTTACATTTTATTTATTTAATATGAATTATAGCATTTTTCCCCTTATGTTTTTTTCATATGTATTATTTTTTATTATAGAGGATTGAAATTTTTCTATGAGGTTATTTCCCTAATTTTTTTATTAATGATGAGTTGATCAAACATTATTCAATATAATTTCATTGATCAAATTTTGTGTAATGATAGGTAATAAGTTAGGGTTTTTTTCCCATCTCACACTTTTATTTTTTAGTATTTTATAAAAAGAAATGATACATTTTTATCAGCATTAATTTGTTTTGTATGTATTTGGAGTTCATTTTTACCATTTATATTATAGTAGCATGTATTTATAGAATGAGTATTACATTGAATTTTTTAAATATACTAGGTTCTCAATTTTGAGACTAAGTTGTATGTTTTTTTTGTTATCACTTTGTAGAGTTTATAAAAAGATGTAATGGTAGTTCTTTCTTAGTGTGAATTGGTAGTAGTGAGTGAGACAGAGATACAGGTGTGTCATAGATGAGGGGGTGAATGTTTTTTAGTGGTTTAATAATCCTATTTTTATAATAAAAATAAGGTTAAAGGGTAAATCTTTAAGGGTTCACTGATCCAACGTGTATAATAAAAATTTTGAAGGGGAAATCATTAGGTGTTGGGTCATTGTGGATTTAATTCTTAAAAATGTAGATCATTTTTTCACTATAATTTTGAATTTTAGCTTGTCTATAGATTAATTTTGTATAACTATTCACTTTTTTTGTCTTGTAATGTTCTTTACTTCTTGGGAAAACTTACAATTTTTTTCTTGTATGTTGGAACCCAAAAATATGAGTATGTTTAAATGTTTTTATTGATTTATTTGAAGTTTTGACATACCAAATGCGACTGTAAATTCTTTAATCTATGAAATTTATAATTATTTATCATTGTAGGGTATTTTGAAATTTTAAGGAATTAGAATTTCATGAAAGGATTGGTGATTTTCCTACATCCCCATTAATGAATAATTCTATTTGGATTCCAAAGGTATTGTTTTTCTTATTTATTTTCATGATCTGATTAATTTATAATTTTTTTAAAGTATAAAATGTGAATTTTAGTTTTTCATTTTCAAATTGCGGATTACTATGAAAATGAAATTTTAATCTACATAATGTTTTAACCATAATAATACCTATGATAATGTGTATCTTAAATCAATTTTATTTTTAAAGCATGTGTTATATATAAATGCATGAAATGCTATTCAAATACATAAAAATAGATTGTGTTTAACTATACAACCCACATATTATTCATGGACATTCTATTACACATCCATTTTCTAACTTTAATTTTATGAATATCTAATTACACATAATTATGTTTTATTCCCCCCAAGAGTTTCTTTAATTTATTATCAATTTTTAAAAACTGTTAGTTATTTATATTTCTATACAACTACACTTTCTTTCTAATTTTGAACATTAAATCGAAAAACATCATTAAATACAAATATATTTATTCATGAAATTTTTCTTCAATTAAAATCTTCTAACCTGGACATACCTATATATTTTGAAAGTGGTATATAAATGGAATCTCAATGTACAACTTAGAAAAGAAGTTCATAGTTTAAACCAATATTCTTAAATTACATATCTTTATTTATTTTTTAACATATTGATTATATTTTCTGTAATTAATTTTAATGTTTCTGATTATTTTCAGTTTTATATGTTTTCAAGACATTAAGAAAAAATAGATAGAAAATGAAAACAGTGTACCTCCAGTTTCAGATGGCATTGGATGATTAAATATATGATTATTTGGTTTTGTTGTAGTTTTTTTTCATCTTGCTTGTTTCATCCAATAGGTTCTCTTTCATATTTTACGATAAATAATTTTTATACCAGTTTATATTTGATCATTATTATGAACATGTTTTTATTTATTAAAAAATGACTAATTCTATATAATTGTAATGGTGAATTTTTTCTGTATTATTGCATCATATTATTTGTTCATATTGGATTATAAAAGTTCTTATTTATAAACAAAATAATTGATTACACTTAAATATATTGGTTCATATTTTTTCATTATTGTATAAAAATAATTTTATATTAACAAAAAAATTTATAGAGGTTCATATTTGTTTAATTATTTTTTACATGTTTATATTGGTTAAAAAAATAAATAATTTCACTTAAATACACAGAGAGATAGTCTAATTAGATTGAATTTAGCAAAAAATTTCCCATAAAATCTTCCCTTAAGGTTGAGATCTAATGAATACTGATATTTTGATATAAACACTATATTTTTCCCCTTAGGATAGAACCACATGAAAACTTCTATTTTTATTTACATAATGTTTTGAATAAATATGAGGATAATGTGGTATATACTCAAGAAATACTGATCACAAAAATGCCTCTGATTTATTTTAGTGAATTTATTAGTTATTTTTAATTTATCTAATATTTTATTATAATAATTTATAAATACCAATTTCCCAATAGGTGTCATTAATTCCCACAGGATTATGGAATATAAAAACGTAAAATTGAAAGAAAAAAATAACTTTAATACAAGGTTATAATGCCTTGGACCTTCTGACCTGTTAATTTTCCAAAAATTTGTTGCTTAAGTTGTCTAGGGGTAGTCTAGATGTTTTGGGACATGTGAGTCCTTATAATGGTGAAACATTTCAATAGTTTTCCAAATTTATTGTTTTTCAATGGTATCTTATTCTGGAGGTAGCGCATTCTAGAGGTATCTCATTTTGGTAGTAGCTCATCCCAGAGGTGACTCATCTACCAGTGACTCTCATAGTGACTCACTAGCAGTGAATTGTCTAGTAGTGACTCACTGGCGGTGACTCACGGGCGGTGACTTGCTGGTGGTGACTCGTATGGTAGTGAATTATCCTGGCGGTGGTAGTGACTTGTTTCAACAGTTATCCAAATTTCCATAATTTCCATTTTTTCTAGTTATTCACTTTTTAGATATGTTTTGATGATAAATGAGTTTCCAAAAATATTTAAGAGTTTTGGAAGTCGTTTCAATGTCTTTCAATCATATCTTTAATTTTATAAATGAATGGAGGCTTTTAAATGGTCAACATACATAGTATATGTTAGATCAACCTTTAATGACAATTTAAACTACATCCAAGCCACGTGTCTTGGATATGATCTTTCTAAAGTTGAGATATCCTTCCGTTCATTATTTTGATCTGGCTTTATCTTGATACTAGACATCCCCAAGAACTTCTTCATTGGATAGTTTTTCTTGTAGTTGGTTTTTGTTTCCCTAGAGAGATTCATACTATACATACACCTCAATTTTTCATGCAACATGGTAGTGTCGATCATCTTTATTTAAGGTAGGATTTACTTTGTCTTTATTATTTTTTTATCATATGGGATGGGTACATAAATGTTCATATTTTTGGATATTGTTGATTCGGAATTAATAAAGTTAATCAAATTGGTTTAAAAACAATATAATGTGGATGGGAAATGTGTCTTATGATCTTACAACTTTTATTCGATTTTATTATTTCTATTTGGATGTTATGAATTATATGGGATAAATTACCCACTGAAAATTGTGGTTGCTGGGGGTTCCTCCTTGTTCTTATGATGATGAAAACTATAGAATGCATGTTTTGTGGTGGTTGAAGACACTTTTTATGAAATTTATTAATCAAGTATATTAGGTTATCAAAATGGATGCCCTAGGATCATATGTAATGTAAAACCCTTAATCAATAAAGTGAAATTAAATAAGGGATGCATTACTAAATATGAAAATATGTTTTGATCAGGTATGTGTGGTAATGTGTTTATGGAAATAGTTTTGTGTTGTGGGTTGGCTATGGTGATTTGATGGATGGGATATGACTATGTTGTGATACGTGGGGGTAGGGGATGAAAAATTTTATGTGGTGGGGATACAATGATGGTTGTTGTGATTTTGTTGGGAAACAGGGTTGTGGTGTAAGGTGGAATTGGTTTTCAATGTTGGATTATTGATTTTACTGTGTTTCTTGATATATGTTGTGATATGATAGTTTCCTGGTTGGTATGGGTGGTTAAATGAACAATAATCATGAATTGGAATTATTACATTATAAAGATTTAGAAATCAAGTTAAATGGATGAATTGATTATGGGATTTAAGTAAAAAAACTATATGTTTAATAAAATAGGTTGGTAATGGTGAATTTGGATAATGATTTCTGTAACATCCCAAGTAAGTAATGAATAATAGATATTTTTATCTATGTCTATTAATGATTAAGATAGTGTTTTAGAGGCTTAAAATGAAAATAAATACAATCTTATGCATGGAATACACTAATATTCTTAAAAGATTGTTTTACTGCCTTATGATGGAAAACCCTTTTTAAATCTATCTTTTGACAATTTTATAAACTGTTTTTGTCAAAATAAACTTATTCTTTATGATTGGGACTTCAAAATTTATTTTGTGTGAATTTTTGGTATTTTTCTAACAATGTTCATTTTTTAATGAATAGTGAAAAATACTGCATTTTACATCAAAACTGCTTTTTAATCTAATTTATTTATATGATTAGATTATCTTTTGAATTGTTTTTGAAGTGAAATTAGAATATATTTTTACCATTTAATCCAATGGTGGTCATTGGAATCAATTTCACTTTGAAATTGGACTTAAACTGGTGTCAATCTTTTGATACTTATTGTTTCATAAAAACACGCTATTTGTTATAACAGCGGGAAATAATTATTAAATTAATTAATGTGACTTATATGTTCTGAATTTTGTAAAATAGACTTCATTTTTGAATTCGGAATATCAAATATAGCTTAGGGTGAATTTTTGTAAATGACATAAACAACTTTTTATTTAATGTAAAAGTAAAAATGACACAAACATAATATGTTTTACGAAACAATTTTTACATGGGGTTATAAAGATAAGATTTTTGATTATAAATAGTCCTTGGAAAGATAAAAATATTTCCTACATCATAGTATTTGTTTTATAATTTTTAGACATTAAATAAATTAAATTATGTATGACATAATAATGATGCAGCGATGACATCATTATTTGACGATTTAAATAAAATGGAAAGATAATGTAAAATCTATGAACTACTCATGTCCAAAACCAATTGGATGAGTGTATTTCGAACCCTTATCACCTTATCCACGAATTATATCAATCTGGGACCTTTTAAAACCGAAACACATTTTCAAATAAAGTAATATTTATTTACTTTCCAAAAGTACCCCTCCTCTCCTCTTATAAAAGGCCCCCACCTCTACCTCATTTCACACACTCCTCAAGCCTTTGGCTTGGCCAACCCCTGCCCATTTACTCTCTCCACATCCCTCTCCTCATCCTAGAGGATTCCCTTTGGGCATAATCCTTTCAAAGGAAGCCTTTAGGCTCAAATCAAAAGGAGTTACACTTTTAAAGGTAATTCATTCTCTCATGTTCATTTGTTTTATTTTGCTTCTCCAACCCCCTATACTCTTTTTATTTACTTATTTTGTAACAAAACCAGTATATTAAATATACTAGTATGTTTTTATAAGATTTATTTGAGCTAAAATCTCACAAAACTACATCAAATGGTTAAAGAACATATGTTTTCCGTGGATGGCGAAATTCTGCCTCCCGAAACGATGATTGTTCAATACTCATTTAACACCTTCAAAGGTGGCCATTATGATGTCACTATTTTTATATATGATATATAATATGTTTATGTTTTCCTTAATCTTATATTTTTTTCATTTTGGGCATACCTTTATGGTTTCCATTATGGGTAAACACGATATCTTCATTTTAGGAAGTGCGGACTACCGCCCCCTGAAAGTGATTTGATTCGTTAATACCATATGTGTGATGTGTAAAGGATAAAGTTAATGATATTATATATGTTATTATACTGGAATTATAATAAACTCTTATATCATTATGATTCCATTCCAGAAAATACGAAATAGAAATGGAAGTAGCGTTCATGCGTACGTACGGCTTACCGTCTCCATGAACGGTGCATTTCATTTATTACCTCAAAATGTGATGTAATATTATAAATACAAGTATATGATGAATATATATGATATATATGTTATCCAAATCATTAATATCATTCTGGATATAACGAAACTTTGACCAAATTAACAACATGTAAGTGTAAGAAGTCTATTTTTGACTTAAGAACCAAATACCGACAAAATGAACATTATTAACTTAATTGATTACATTATGTTCATAACATGGTATAAAAAGAATAATGAACTTGAAAAAGGTTCATAATCAAGTAGAGATTAACTCAAGTTTATTATTCAGGAGATTAAAGAACGGTCGGGTCAAGTCGGATACGAGGTATGGGACTTCGTTTCAATCTCCTTTCATTGAGGCATATTTTATTTTATACACAACTTTCTTTTATACGGTGTATAAACCCCTTTGACTTTTACGTTTATTCAAAAGGAATCTTTTTTATACGAAGCGTTTACTAAATGACAAAAGGGAATGTTTTTTGTCGTACGTATGCGGCGACAACGACTTCTCCGTCGTCGTGACCGTTATTTGAGTTTCGGCTTCCTCTACAAGCCATACCTTCTTTTTAAAATAAAAATAAATACCATGTTTTAATTTTCTTTTACTTTGGTATTGAAATTGGTTTTCATAATGTTTTTATTATATCAATGTGTTGTATTGATATCTCGTGATTGAAATGTGGAAATGTTATGTTTCCTTTATGCATGTTTTACGTGATACGATTATGTTATGGTTCTTGGGCATTATTATGAATATGGGTGGTTCCGTAATAAACTAAGGGCGGGTGAGCCCGTTATAGCTCTCCAATGCATTGGGTAACGTGAAGGAGTGAAACGTTAAGGTTTCTCTGAAGAGATTTAGGGAATATACTGTGATGGGTATTCCAACCGTAACCAAGAGGGTTACTCCCTACGTAAGAATGTTTTGAATGCCTCAAATTACCTTTATGTCTTATGATTTCTATGATTTATTCATGATTTGATGAGGTATGTTAAAGTGCTTATGTTTTATGGGTAAAGTATGATCTCATCCTTATGTATATATGTACCCATTTTTACTTTCCATATTTTTATATCCCTTACTGAGCTTTTTATGCTCATCCCAAGTTTTTTTTGAAATGTTTTTCACAGGTCAAGGGAAAGGTACATGATATGATGATAGTGTCAAGGAAGTGTCAATAAAGAATCCATGTTTTTTTAATATGTTTCCATTGATGGGAATGAAGAATACTATCTTTATGTAACCACTTTGTTTATATGTGGAATGTAATGCAAGTTTTATGATCTAATTCTCTAAAAATCTAAACCTGAAAAGATCCTCAATGTGTAATCTTGTAATAACTCAAGATTAAGTAAGGTTTAAGGCTGGGGCCATATAGTTGGTATTAGAGGTCGGTTTAGATAACTTTAGGAGTTAGAATTCTATTAAATTTTTATCCAAAAATATTTTTTTTATGGTCAAATTGAACTGATATAGAATTTTAAGATTACCATGTTGCTTCATCTAAGACATGTTTGTTCAGAATGGTTTTCCACAGAGGAAACAGGGAAGCAGTGCTAGGAAGGCATACAGAAGGAAATAACCTTCCGAATCAGCATCCTGATATTGTCGGAATCGGAACTGAACAGTTTGTTGCAGTAATGGCGCAGTTGACTTAAGTGATAAATGGTGGTGGTATCCATGTACGAGATCAGCCAGATCAACCGCAGAGGAACATGTCAGTGGTGGAACATTTCATGAGGCAACATCCACCATCATTCAGAGGATCATCTGACCCTGTGCTAGCTGAAGGGTGGATTAAAGCACTAGAGAAGATTTTTGATGTCATGGGGTGTTCATACAATCAAAAGGTTAGTCTTGATATTTACCGTTTGGAGGGTGAAGCAGATCAGTGGTGGTCTATGGTTAAAAATATCAGGGACGCCGATGAGATTGATGCTCTCGACTGGGATGAATTCAAAGGTATGTTTCTTGAGAAGTATTTTCCTAAGGCTGTTCGACTTAGGATGGAAAAACAATTCTTGGAATTGAGGCAAGAGGAAGACTCAGTGGCTGCCTATGAAGAAAGGTTCACTCGATTGGCAAGGTATGCTCCAAATTTTATCCGAGACCTTGATAGTAAAATCAATCGTTTTTACTCAGGATTAAAGCCAAAATATCGAAGGGCCTTAGCTTCTCGTGAGTTTAAAAGTTATGAAAAGCTTGTTCGATGTGCTGAGAATGTGGAAATGGAGTTTGCCGATGATCAAGTGTTCTATAACAACCAACAGAAGAAGAGACCGAGGTGGCAGGAGAAAGGTAAGAATTCTTCAAAAAAGTCTAATGGTAAGAGAACTAAGTTTCTAGTTTGTGATAAATGTGGAAAAAGGCATACTGGGGAATGTCTTCTGAATTCTGGAAAGTGCTACCGATGTCGTAAGATGGGACATAAGGCTCGTGATTGCACTGAAAAGGATCAAGGTGAAGGTAAGAACAAATTTGATTTACAGTTAGTGAAGTGTTATAAGTGCAATGAGATGGGTCACTATGAAAATGAGTGTCCGACAAAGAGCTTGAGTGATGGGAAGCAGTTAGACTACAAGCAGAAAGGGGTGGTGAAATCCTTTGCAACTACTTCAGCAGATGTCGGGCCATCAAATGAAGTTGTATCAGGTACTTTGTTTGTTTTTTCAGATTATGCCAGTGTGTTGTTTGATTTGGGGTCTACACATTCTTTCATCTCTGAAACCTTTTCTATTAAAATGGGAATACCATCTCAAGAAATGACTCCTGAACTTTTGGTAAAAACACCTGGGGTAAATTTTGAGGCAAAAAGAATTTATAAGAATCTTCCTATCCTTATCTGTGGAAAGAACCTACTTGCAAACCTTATTGTTCTACCTCTAGTAGAGTTTGATGTTATCCTGGGTATGGATTGGCTCTCTATTTACCATGCTAAGATTGAATGTATAGCTAAAGAAGTTTCTTTTCAGAAAGACTTTCAGTTTGTTTACAAGAATGAACCCTTAATTTTGATAACATATCAAGAGGCTAAGAAATGTGTAAAAGATGGAAATGAATGTTACCTTACACACGTCGTTGAAAATAAAGGAACTGTTCAGATTAATGATGTGCCAGTGGTAAATGAGTATCCTGATGTTTTTCCTGATGAGTTGCCTGGAATAATAACAGATCGGGAAGTTGAGTTTACTGTTGACTTAGTTCCTGATGCTAAGCCAATTTCAAAACCCCCTTATCGAATGTCACAAATTGAACTTTTAGAGTTGAAGGATCAATTGCAAGATTTATTAGAGAAAGGTTTCATTAGACCTAGCACATCATCATGGGGTGCTCCTGTTATATTTGTTAAAAAGAAAGATGGTTCTATGAGACTTTGCATTGATTATAGATCCTTGAATAGTATCACTGTTAAGAACAAATATCCTTTGCCTCATATCGATGATTTATTTGATCAGCTCCAGGGAGCTCAGTTTTTTTTCAAAGATTGACCTGAGATCGTGGTACCATCAGCTGAAGGTAAAGGAGGCAGATATTCTAAAGACCGTGTTCCGTACGAGATATGGCCATTATGAATTTGTAGTAATGCCTTTTGGGCTAACCAATGCACCTGCTGTATTCATGGACTTAATGAATAGAATTTTCCATGAGTTCTTGGATAAGTTTGTGGTGGTTTTCATTGATGATATTTTGGTGTTTTCTAAAAGTAAAGAGGAGCATGAAAGACATTTAAGGGTTATCTTTCAAACCATAAAAGAAAAGAAATTGTATGGGAAATTCAGCAAGTGTGAGTTTTGGTTGCAACAAATTTCTTTCCTTGGTCACATTGTTTCTAAAGATGGAATAACTGTTGATCCTGCAAAAACAAAAGTTGTGGAAGAATGGCCAAGAACCACAAATGTAGCCGAGATTCGTAGCTTCCTTGGTTTGGCGGGCTATTACCGAAGGTTTGTTAGAAATTTTTCACGGTTATCTAGTCCAATGACTAAGCTAACTCGGAAGGGTGTTAAGTTTATCTGGAAAAAAGAATGTGATGATTGTTTTCAGGAATTGAAAAAAAGATTGGTGAATGCTCCAGTTTTGGCACTACCTTCCAGGAATGGTGAGTTTGTTATATACAGTGGTGCTTCATTGAAAGGACTTGGTTGCGTCCTAATGCAAAATGATCAGGTAATTGCTTATGCTTCACGACAGTTGAAAACTCATGAGGTAAATTACCCTACACATGATTTGGAACTAGCTGCTGTTGTTTTTGCTTTAAAAATTTGGAGGCATCATTTGTATGGAGTAAAGTGTGAAATATATACCGATCACAAAAGTTTAAAGTATATATTCACTCAGAAAGAATTGAACATGAGACAAAGGAGATGGCTGGAATTAATCAAGGATTATGATTGTACAATTCATTACCATCAGGGAAAAGAAAATAAAGTGGCTGATGCTTTGAGTCGAAAAAGTAATGCTTCATTAACAATGTTGCGTTTGGAACGTGATCCTTTGGTTAAGGATTTGATGAACTTTGGCATAGAAGTTGTTGGTGTAGGAAGTCCTTCTGTTTTGTTTCAGGTATCAGTGAGATCTTCTCTATCAGATAGAATCAAGCAAGCACAGAAGCAAGACAGTGAGTTGCAGAAAAAGGTAGAGCTAGTTCAGAAAGGTAAGTTTCCTGAATTCAACATTGATAATGATTGTGTTTTGAGATTTGGGAAGAGATTGTGTGTGCCTTGTGATTCACAGTTGAAGAGAGAGTTGTTATTTGAAGCTCATAGTTCTCCGTTTTCAGTTCATCCGGGCAGTACTAAGATGTATAGAGATCTGTGGGAGTATTACTGGTGGGATGGAATAAAAAGAGATATTGCTGATTTTACTGTGAAGTGTTTGACTTATCATCAGGTTAAAGCAGAGCGGTAGTTACCGAAAGGGATGCTTCAGCCTTTACCAGTGTCAGAGTGGAAATGGGATAATATATCCATGGACTTTGTTGTGGGATTACCGAAAACATCTCGAGGTAATAATGAAATCTGGGTTATTGTTGATCGCTTGACCAAATCTGCTCATTTCCTTGCTATACGAGTTACTTTCTCTCTTGATCAACTTTCCCATTTGTATCTTAAAGAGATAGTCAGGTTACATGGAGTTCCTCTCTCCATTGTATCGGATCGTGATCCCAGGTTTACTTCTAACTTTTGGAAAGGCCTTCAGAAGTCGTTGGGTACTGAATTAAATTTTAGTACAACTTTTCATCCTCAATCAGATGGGCAGTCAGAACGAACAATTCAGAAATTGGAGGATATGCTATGAGCTTGTTCTATAGATTATCAGGGAAGTTGGGACCAACATCTTTCTTTGGTTGAATTTTCATATAATAACAGTTTTCATTCCAGTATACAGATGGCACCATTTCAGGCATTATATGGGAAGCGGTGTCGAACTCCAGATTTCTGGGATGAAGTGGGTGAAAGGATGTTGATGGGACCAGAATTGGTAGAAGAGATGGCAGAAAAAGTTCAGCTGATTCAGAAACACATGAAAACAGCTCAGAGCAGGCAGAAGAGTTATGCGGATAACCGGAGGAAGGATCTATCTTTCGAGGTAGGTGATTATGTTTTTCTCAAGGTTTCTCCTTGGAAAAGTGTGATGAGATTTGGTAAGAAAGGAAATTTGAGTCCAAGGTTCATTGGACCATATGAAATTCTAGAGAGAGTTGGATCAATTGCATACCGAGTGGCTTTACCTACGAGTTTATCTCAGGTACACAATGTTTTTCACGTTTCGATGTTGAGAAAGTTTATGCCAGATCCATCTCATGTTTTGAGTCCAGAGGTAGTTCAGCTGGAAGAGAACCTATCTTATGAGGAACAACCAGTCCAGATTCTTGACCACAGGGAGCAAGTGTTACGGAATAAGGTGATTAAGCAGGTAAAGGTTTTGTGGAAAAACCACATAATTGAAGAGGCAACATGGGAATCTGAAAATGCAATGAGGGATAAGTACCCCCATTTATTCGATAAGTAAATAAATTTCGGGGACGCAATTTTCTGAAGGGGGGAAGGATGTAACATCCCAAGTAAGTAATGAATAATAGATATTTTTATCTATGTCTATTAATGATTAAGATAGTGTTTTAGAGGCTTAAAATGAAAATAAATACAATCTTATGCATGGAATACACTAATATTCTTAAAAGATTGTTTTACTGCCTTATGATGGAAAACCCTTTTTAAATATATCTTTTGACAATTTTATAAACTATTTTTGTCAAAATAAACTTATTCTTTATGATTGGGACTTCAAAATTTACTTTTTGTGAATTTTTGGTATTTTTCTGACAATGTTCATTTTTTAATGAATAGTGAAAAATACTGCATTTTACATCAAAACTGCTTTTTAATCTAATTTATTTATATGATTAGATTATATTTTGAATTGGTTTTGAAGTGAAATTAGAATATATTTTTACCATTTAATCCAATGGTGGTCATTGGAATCAATTTCACTTTGAAATTGGACTTAAACTGGTGTCAATCTTTTGATATTTATTGTTTCATAAACACACGCTATTTGTCATAACAGTGGGAAATAATTATTAAATTAATTAATGTGACTTATAGGTTCTGAATTTTGTAAAATAGACTTCATTTTTGAATTCAGAATATCAAATATAGCTTAGGGTGATTTTTTGTAAATTTTCTGAAAAACTTCAATTTTTGATGAATAGTGAAACCACTAAGTGGTACTTATAAAAACTGATTTTCCATTTAAATGAAATTTGACATCATTGTGTTTTGAATTTCAAAAATCCGACATACATGGTTGTCATTAAGAAGTAAAATGTGGTTCAATGAGATTAAAATAATTTTTTGGTGAATAGTATCTTATTAAGTTCTTAATCGCGATTAGTGGTAATTAGTGTAGTTTAAGGTATAAATAATGCTTTAATAATATGAAATGACCTAGACACATGTCCCAAACATATTTTTTGTGTCATGGCCGACCAATAAAAGCCATGGGTCAACTTGGGGACCCCATGGATCCACTTTGGTTGGGAAATGACATAAACAACTTTTTATTTAATGTAAAAGTAAAAAATGACACAAACATAATATGTTTTACGAAAACAATTTTTACATGGGGTTATAAAGATCAGATTTTTGATTATAAATATTAATTGTAAAGCTAAAACGATTTCCTACATCATAGTATTTTTTTATAATTTTTAGACGTTCAATAAATTAAATTATGTATGACATAATAATGATGCAGCGATGACTTCATTATTTGACGATTTAAATAAAATGGAAAGATAATGTAAAATCTATGAACTACACATGTCCAAAACCAATTGGATGAGTGGATTTCGAACCCTTATCACCTTATCCACGAATTATATCAATGTGGGACCTTTTAAAACCGAAACACATTTTCAAATAAAGTAATATTTCTTTACTTTCCAAAAGTGCCCCTCCTCTCCTCTTATAAAAGGCCCCCACCTCTACCTCATTTCACACACTCCTCAAGCCTTTGTCTCGGACAAACTCTGCCCATTTACTCTCTACACATCCCTCTCCTCATCCTAGAGGATTCCCTTTGGGCAGAATCCTTTCAAAGGAATCCTTTAGGCTCAAATCAAAAGGAGTTACACTTTTAAAGGTAATTCATTCTCTCATGTTCATTTGTTTTATTTTGCTTATCCAACCCCCTAAAATCTTTTTATTTACTTCTTTTGTAACAACAACAGTATCGTCAATATAATAGGATGTTGTTATAAGATTTATTTGAGCTACACTCTCACACAACTACATCAAATGGTTAAAGAACATATGTTTTCCGTGGATGGAGAAATTCTGCCTCCCGAAACGATGATTGTTCAATACTCATTTAACACATTCAAAGGTGGCCATTATGATGTCACTATTTTTATATATGATATATAATATGTTTATGTTTTCCTTAATCTTCTGTTTTTTTTCATTTTGGGCATACCTTTATGGTTTCCATTATGGGTAAACACGATATCTTCATTTTAGGAAGTGCGGACTACCGCCCCCTGAAAGTGATTTGATTCGTTAATACCATATGTGGGATGTGTAAAGGATAAAGTTAATGATATTATATATTTTATTATACTGGAATTATAATATAATCTTATATCATTATGATTCCATTCCAGAAAATATGAAATAGAAATGGAAGTAGCGTTCATGCGTACGTACGACTTACCGTCTCCATGAACGGTGCATTTCATTTCTTACCTCAAAATGTGATGTAATATTATAAATAAATGTATATGATGAATATATATGATATATATGTTATCCAAATCATTAATATCATTCTGGATATAATGAACCTTTGACCAAATTAACAACATGTAAGTGTAAGAAGTCTATTTTTGACTTAAGAACCAAATACCGACAAAATGAACATTATTAACTTAATTGATTACATGATGTTCATAACATGGTATAAAAGGAATAATGAACTTGAAAAAGGTTCATAAGCAAGTAGAGATTAACTCAAGTTTATTATTTAGGAGATTAAAGAACGGTTGGGTCAAGTCGGATACGAGGTATGGGACTTCGTCTCAATCTCCTCTCATTGAGGCATATTTTATTTTATACACAACTTTCTTTTATACGGTGTATAAACTCCTTTGACTTTTACGTTTATTCAAAAGGAATCTTTTTTATACGAAGCATTTACTAAACGACAAAAGGGAATGTTTTTTGTCGTACGTATGCGGCGACAATGACTTCTCCGCCGTCGTGACCGTTATTTGAGTTTTGGCTTCCTCTACAAGCCATACCTTCTTTTTAAAAGAAAAATAAATACCATGTTTTACTTTTCTTTTACTTTGGTATTGAAAATGGTTTTCATAATGTTTTTATTATATCAATGTGTTGTATTGATATCTCGTGATTGAAATGTGGAAATGTTATGTTTCCTTGATGCATGTTTTACGTGATACGATTATGTTATGGTTCATGGGCATTATTATGAAGACGGTTGGTTCCGTGATAAACTAAGGGAGGCTGAGCCCGTTATAGCTCTCCAATGCACTGGGTAACGCGAAGGAGTGAAACGTTAAGGTTTCTCCGAAGAGATTTAGGGAATATACTGTGATGGGTATTCCAAACGTAACCAAGAGGGTTACTCCCTACGTAAGAATGTTATGAATGCCTCAAGTTACCTTTATGTCTTATGATTTCTATGATTTATTCATGATTTGATGAGGTATGTTAAAGTGCTTATGTTTTATGGGTAAAGTATGATCTCATCCTTATGTATATATGTACCCATGTTTCCTTTCCATATTTTTATATCCCTTACTGAGCTTTTTATGCTCATCCCATGTTTTTTTTTGAAATGTTTTTCACAGGTCAAGGGAAAGGTACATGATATGATGATAGTTTCAAGGAAGTGTCAAGAAAGAATCCATGTTCTTTTTAATATGTTTCCATTGATGGGAATGAAGAATACTATCTTTATGTAACCACTTTGTTTATATGTGGAATGTAATGCAAGTTTTATGATCTAATTATCTAAAACTCTAAACCTGAAAAGATCCTCAATGTGTAATCTTGTAATAACTCAAGATTAAGTAAGGTTTAAGGCTGGGGACTTATAGTTGGTATCAGAGGTCGGTTTAGATAACTTTAGGAGTTAGAATTCTATTAAATGATTATCCAAAAATATTTTTTTTTATGGTCAAATTGAAGTGATATAGCATTTGAAGATTACCATGTTGCTTCATCTAAGACATGTTTGTTCAGAATGGTTTTCCGCAGAGGAAACAGGGAAGCAGTGCTAGGAAGGAATACAGAAGGAAATAACCTTCCGAATCAGCATCCTGAGATGGTCGGAATTGGAACTAAACTGTTTGTTGTAGTAATGGCGCAGTTGACTCAAGCGATAAATGGTGGTGGTATCAATGCACGAGATCATCTAGATCAACTGCAGAGGAACATGTCAGTGGTGGAACATTTCATGAGGAAACATCCACCATCATTCAGAGGATCATCTGACCATGTGCTAGCTGAAGGGTGGATTAAATCACTGGAGAAGATTTTTGATGTCATGGGGTGTTCAGACAATCAAAAGGTTAGACTTGCTATTTACCGTTTGGAGGGTGAAGCAGATCAGTGGTGGTCTATTGTTAAAAATATCAGGGACACCGATGAGATTGATGCTCTCGACTGGGATGAATTCAAAGGTATGTTTCTTGAGAAGTATTTTCCTAAGGTTGTTCAACTTAGGATGGAAAAACAATTCTTGGAATTGAGGCAAGAGGAAGACTCAGTGGCTGCCTATGAAGAAAGGTTCACTCGATTGGCAAGGTATGCTCCAAATTTTATCTGAGACCTTGATAGTAAAATCAATCGTTTTTACTCAGGATTAAAGCCAAAATATCGAAGGGCATTAGCTTCTCGTGAGTTTAAAAGTTATGAAAAGCTTGTTCGATGTGCTGAGAAGGTGGAAATGGAATTTGCCGATGATCAAGTGTTCTATAACAACCAAAAGAAGAAGAGACCGAGGTGGCAGGAGAAAGGTAAGAATTCTTCAAAAAAGTCTAATGGTAAGAGAACTAAGTTTCCAGTTTGTGATAAATGTGGAAAAAGGCATGCTGGGGAATGTATTCTGAATTCTGTAAAGTGCTACCAATGTGGTAAGATGGGACATAAGGCTCGTGATTTCACTGAAAAGGATCAAGGTGAAGGTAAGAACAAATTTGATTTACAGTTAGTGAAGTGTTATAAGTGCAATGAGATGGGTCACTATGAAAACGAGTGTCCGACAAAGAGCTTGAGTGATGGGAAGCAGTTAGACTACAAGCAGAAAGGGGTGGTGAAATCCTTTGCAACTACTTCAGCAGATGTCGGGCCATCAAATGAAGTTTTATTAGGTACTTTGTTTGTTTTTTCAGATTATGCCAGTGTGTTGTTTGATTCGGGGTCTACACATTCTTTCATCTCTGAAAACGTTTCTAGTAAAATGGGAATACCATCTCAAGAAATGACTCCTGAACTTTTGGTAAAAACACCTGGGGGAAATGTTGAGGCAAAAAGAATTTATAATAATCTTCCTATCCTTATCTGTGGAAAGAACCTACTTGAAAACCTTATTGTTCTACCTCTAGTAGAGTTTGATGTTATCCTGGGTATGGATTGGCTCTCTATTTACCATGCTAAGATTGACTGTAGAGCTAAAGAAGTTTCTTTTCAGAAAGACTTTCAGTTTGTTTACAAGAATGAACCCTTACTTTTGATAACATATCAAGAGGCTAAGAAACTTGTAAAAGATGGAAATGAATGTTACCTTGCACACGTCGTTGAAAATAAAGGAACTGTTCAGATTAATGATGTGCCAGTGGTAAATGAGTATCCTGATGTTTTTCCTAATGAGTTGCCTGGAATAATACCAGATCGGGAAGTTGAGTTTACTGTTGACTTAGTTCCTGACGCTAAGCCAATTTCAAAACCCCCTTATCGAATGGCACAAATTGAACTTTTATAGTTGAAGGAGCAATTGCAAGATTTATTAGAGAAAGGTTTCATTAGACCTAGCACATAATCATGGGGTGCTCCTGTTTTATTTGTTAAAAAGAAAGATGGTTCTATGAGACTTTTCATTGATTATAGAGCCTTGAATAATATCACTGTTAAGAACAAATATTCTTTGCCTCATATCGATGATTTGTTTGATAAGCTCCAGGGAGCTCAGTTTTTTTCAAAGATTGACCTGAGATCGGGGTACCATCAGCTGAAGGTAAAGGAGGCAGATATTCCGATGACCGCGTTCCGTACGAGATATGGCCATTATGAATTTGTAGTAATGCCTTTTGGGCTAACCAATTCACCTGCTGTATTCATGGACTTAATGAATATAATTTTCCATGAGTTATTGGATAAGTTTTTGGTGGTTTTCATTGATGATATTTTGGTGTTTTATAAAAGTAAAAATGAGCATGAAAGACATTTAAGGGCTATCTTGAAAACCATAAAAGAAAAGAAACTGTATGGGAAATTCAGCAAGTGCGAGTTTTGGTTGCAACAAATTTCTTTCCTTGGTCACATTGTTTCTAAAGATAGAATAACTGTTGATCCTGCAAAAACAAAAGTTGTGGAAGAATGGCCAAGACCCACAAATGTAACCGAGATTCGTAGCTTCCTTGGTTTGGAGGGCTATTACCGAAGGTTTGTTAGAAATTTTTCACGGTTATCTAGTCTAATGACTAAGCTAACTCGGAAGGGTGTTAAGTTTATCTGGACAAAAGAATTTGATGATTGTTTTCAGGAATTGAAAAGAAGATTGGTGAATGCTCCAGTTTTGGCACTACCTTCCAGGAATGGTGAGTTTGTTATATACAGTGATGCTACATTGAAAGGACTTGGTTGCGTCCTAATTCAGAATGATCAGGTAATTGCTTATGCTTCACGACAGTTGAAAACTCATGAGGTAAATTACCCTACACATGATTTGGAACTAGCTGCTGTTGTTTTTGCTTTAAAAATTTGGAGGCATCATTTGTATGGAGTAAAGTGTGAAATATATACCGATCACAAAAGTTTGAAGTATATATTCACTCAGAAAGAATTGAACATGAGACAAAGTAGATGGCGGGAATTAATCAAGGATTATGATTGTACAATTCATTACTATCCGGGAAAAGCAAATAAAGTGGCTGATGCTTTGAGTCGAAAAAGTAATGCTTCATTAACAATGTTTCGTTTAGAACGTGATCCTTTGGTTAAGGATTTGATGAACTTTGGCATAGAAGTTGTTGGTGTAGGAAGTCCTTATGTTTTGTTTCAGGTATCAGTGAGATCTTCTCTATCAGATAGAATCAAGCAAGCACAGAAGCAAGACAGTGAGTTGCAGAAAAAGGTAGAGCTGGTTCAGAAAGGTAAGTTGCCTGAATTCAACATTGATAATGATTGTGTTTTGAGATTTGGGAAGAGATTGTGTGTGCCTTGTGATTCACAGTTGAAGAGAGAGTTGTTATGTGAAGCTCATAGTTCTCCGTTTTCAGTTCATCCGGGCAGTACTAAGATGTATAGAGATCTGCAGGAGTATTACTGGTGGGATGGAATGAAAAGAGATATTGCTGATTTTACTGTGAAGTGTTTGACTTGTCAGCAGGTTAAAGTAGAGCGGCAGTTACCGAAAGGGATGCTTCAGCCTTTACCAGTGCCAGAGTGGAAATGGGAGAATATATCCATGGACTTTGTTGTGGGATTACCGAAGACATCTCGAGGTAATAATGCAATATGGGTTATTGTTGATCGTTTGACCAAATCTGCTCATTTACTTACTATACGAGATACTTTCTCTCTTGATCAACTTTCCCGTTTGTATCTTAAATAGATAGTTAGGTTACATGGAGTTCCTCTCTCCATTGTATCGGATCGTGATCCCAGGTTTACTTCTAACTTTTGGAAAGGCCTTCAGAAGTCGTTGGGTACTGAATTAAATTTTAGTACAGCTTTTCATCCTCAATCAGATGGACAATCAAAACGAACAATTCAGACATTGGAGGATATGCTACGAGCTTGTTCTATGGATTATCATGGAAGTTGGGACCAACATCTTTCTTTGGTTGAATTTTTATATAATAACAGTTTTCATTCCAGTATACAGATGGCACCATTTCAGGAATTATATGGGAAGCGGTGTCGAACTACATCTTTCTGGGATGAAGTGGGTGAAAGGAAGTTGATGGGACCAGAATTGGTAGAAGAGATGGCAGAAAAAGTTCAGTTGATTCAGAAACACATGAAAACATCTCAGAGCAGGCAGAAGAGTTATGCGGATAACCGGAGGAAGGATCTATCTTTCGAGGTAGGTGATCATGTTTTTCTCAAGGTTTCTCCTTGGAAAAGTGTGATGAGATTTGGTAAGAAAGGAAATTTGAGTCCATGGTTCATTGGAACATACGAAATTCTGGAGAGAGTTCGATCAGTTTCATACCGAGTGGCTTTACCACCGAGTTTATCTCAGGTACACAATGTTTTTCACGTTTCGATGTTGAGAAAGTATATGCCAGATCCATCTCGTGTTTTGAGTCCAGAGGTAGTTCAGCTGGAAGAGAACCTATCTTATGAGGAACAACCGGTCCAGATTCTTGACCACAGGGAGCAAGTGTTACGGAATAAGGTGATTAAGCAGGTAAAGGTTTTGTGGAAAAACCACATGATTGAAGAGGCAACATGGGAATCTGAAAATGCAATGAGGGATAAGTACCCCCATTTATTCGATAAGTAAATAAATTGCGGGGATGCAATATTCTAAAGGGGGGAAGGATGTAACATCCCATGTAAGTAATGAATAATATATATTTTTATCTATGTCTATTAATGATTAAGACAGTGTTTTAGAGGCTTAAAATGAAAATAAATACAATCTTATGCATGGAATACACTAATATTCTTAAAAGATTGTTTTACTGCCTTATGATTGAAAACCCTTTTTAAATCTATCTTTTGACAATTTTATAAACTATGTTTGTCAAAATAAACTTATTCTTTATGATTGGGACTTCAAAATTTACTTTGTGTGAATTTTTGGTATTTTTCTGACAATGTTCATTTTTTGATGAATAGTGAAAAATACTGCATTTTACATCAAAACTGCTTTTTAATCTAATTTATTTATATGATTAGATTATCTTTTGAATTGGTTTTGAAGTGAAATTAGAATATATTTTTACCATTTAATCCAATGGTGGTCATTGGAATCAATTTCACTTTGAAATTGGACTTAAACCGGTGTCAATCTTTTGATACTTATTGTTTCATAAAAACACGCTATTTGTCATAACAGCGGGAAATAATTATTAAATTAATTAATGTGACTTATATGTTCTGAATTTTGTAAAATAGACTTCATTTTTTAATTTGGAATATCAAATATATCTTAGGGTGAATTTTTGGTAATTTTCTGAAAAACTTCAATTTTTGATGAATAATGAAACCACTAAGTGGTACTTATAAAAACTGATTTTCCGTTTAAATGAAATTTTGCCATCATTGTGTTTTGAATTTCAAAAATCCGACATACATGGTTGTCATTAATAAGTAAAATGTGGTTCAATGAGATTAAAATAATTTTTTGGTGAATAGTATCTTATTAAGTTCTTAATCGCAATTAGTGGTAATTAGTGTAGTTTAAGGTATAAATAATGCTTTAATAAT
The DNA here is from genome assembly GCA_963277665.1 of Viscum album. Classification (NCBI taxonomy): domain Eukaryota; kingdom Viridiplantae; phylum Streptophyta; class Magnoliopsida; order Santalales; family Viscaceae; genus Viscum; species Viscum album. The sequence continues at coordinate 1,709,293 of CAUJRU010000106.1, read as the reverse complement.
ATGAAATGACCTAGACACATGTCCCAACCTTATTGGTTGTGTCATGGCCGACCAAGACAATCCACGGGTCAACTTGGGGACCCCATGGATCCACTTTGGTTGGGAAATGACATAAACAACTTTTTATTTAATGTAAAAGTAAAAATGACACAAACATAATATGTTTTACGAAAACAATTTTTACATGGGGTTATAAAGATCAGATTTTTGATTATAAATATTCATTGGAAAGCTAAAACGATTTCCTACATCAGAGTATTTGTTTTATAATTTTTACACATTAAATAAATTAAATTATGTATGACATAATAATGATGCAGCGATGACATCATTATTTGATGATTTAAATAAAATGGAAAGATTATGTAAAATCTATGAACTACACATTTCCAAAACCAATTGGATGAGTGTATTTCGAACCCTTATCACCTTATCCACGAATTATATCAATGTGGGACCTTTTAAAACCGAAACACATTTTCAAATAAAGTAATATTTCTTTACTTTCCAAAAGTGCCCCTTCTCTCCTCTTATAAAAGGCCCCCACCTCTACCTCATTTCACACACTCCTCAAGCCTTTGTCTCGGCCAAACCCTGCCCATTTACTCTCTACACATCCATATCCTCATCCTAGAGGATTCACTTTTGGCATAATCCTTTCAAAGGAAGCCTTTAGGCTCAAATCAAAAGGAGTTACACTTCTAAAGGTAATTCATTCTCTCATGTTCATTTGTTTTATTTTGCTTCTCCAACCCCCTAAACTCTTTTTATTTACTTATTTTGTAACAACAACAGTATATTCAATATACTAGGATGTTGTTATAAGATTTATTTGAGATAAAATCTCACACAACTACATCAAATGGTTAAAGAACATATGTTTTCCGTGGATGGCGAAATTCTGCCTCCCGAAACGATGATTGTTCAATACTCATTTAACACATTCAAAGGTGGCCATTATGATGTCACTATTTTTATATATGATATATAATATGTTTATGTTTTCCTTAATCTTCTGTTTTTTTCATTTTGGGCATACCTTTATGGTTTCCATTATGGGTAAACACGATATCTTCATTTTAGGAAGTGCGGACTACCGCCCCCTGAAAGTGATTTGATTCGTTAATACCATATGTGGGATGTGTAAAGGATAAAGTTAATGATATTATATATGTTATTATACTAGAATTAAAATATACTCTTATATAATTATGATTCCATTCCAGAAAATACGAAATAGAAATGGAAGTAGCGTTCATACGTACGTACGGCTTTCCGTCTCCATGAACGGTGCATTTCATTTCTTACCTCAAAATGTGATGTAATATTATAAATACATGTATATGATGAATATATATGATATATATGTTATCCAAATAATTAATATCATTCTGGATATAACGAACCTTTGACCAAATTAACAACATGTAAGTGTAAGAAGTCTATTTTTGACTTAAGAACCAAATACCGACAAAATGAACATTATTAAGTTAATTGATTACATGATGTTCATAACATGGTATAAAAGGAATAATGAACTTGAAAAAGGTTCATAAGCAAGTAGAGATTAACTCAAGTTTATTATTCAGGAGATTAAAGAATGGTCGGGTCAAGTCGGATACGAGGTATGGGACTTCGTCTCAATCTCCTTTCATTGAGGCATATTTTATTTTATACACAACTTTCTTTTATACGGTGTATAAACCCCTTTGACTTTTATGTTTATTCAAAAGGAATATTTTTTATACGAAGCATTTACTAAACGACAAAAGGGAATGTTTTTTGTCGTACGTATGCGACGACAACGACTTCTCTGCCGTCGTGACCGTTATTTGAGTTTCGGCTTCCTCTACAAGCCAAACCTTCTTTTTAAAAGAAAAATAAATACCATGTTTTACTTTTCTTTTACTTTGGTATTGAAAATGGTTTTCATAAATTTTTTATTATATCAATGTGTTGTATTGATATCTCGTGATTGAAATGTGGAAATGTTATGTTTCCTTTATGCATGTTTTACGTGATACGATTATGTTATGGTTCTTGGGCATTATTATGAAGACGGGTGGTTTCATGATAAACTAAGGGTGGGTGAGTCCGTTATAGCTCTCCAATGCATTGGGTAACGTGAAGGAGTGAAACGTTAAGGTTTCTCCGAAGAGATTTGGGGAATATACTATGATGGGTATTCCAAACGTAACCAAGAGGGTTACTCCCTACGTAAGAATGTTATGAATGCCTCAAGTTACCTTTATGTCTTATGATTTCTATGATTTATTCATGATTTGATGAGGTATGTTAAAGTACTTATGTTTTATGGGTAAAGTATGATCTCATCCTTATGTATATATGTACCCATGTTTCCTTTCCATATTTTTATATCCCTTACTGAGCTTTTTATGCTCATCCCAAGTTTTTTTTGAAATGTTTTTCACAGGTCAAGGGAAAGGTACATGATATGATGATAGTGTCAAGGAAGTGTCAAGAAAGAATCCATGTTTTTTTAATATATTTCCATTGATGGGAATGAAGAATACTATCTTTATGTAGCCACTTTGTTTATATGTGGAATGTAATGCAAGTTTTATGATCTAATTCTCTAAAAATCTAAACCTGAAAAGATCCTCAATGTGTAATCTTGTAATAACTCAAGATTAAGTAAGGTTTAAGGCTGGGGCCTTATAATTTCATATTAACTATTGACTAAAAATTAAATGTGGCTTTCTTTATGCCTGTGTGGGGTTGTGAATTTAGTCTTGACTTGTGAGTTAGTTAGTGATATTATTATATAACTGTAGGTGGTGGATTGTGTGGATATATATATATATATATATGTATGTATACATTGTATTTTTCTCATGATTTCTAAAAACACCCAACCCATGTCGTGCACCATGTGCTGACACCCACATAGTCATGTAGAGGGGTGTCGTTCCCAACATTATTATGGGATGATGGATGGATGGACACCTTCTCTTCCCTGCTTCTTCTTCCAGGAGATAGTGGCCCAAGTGTCTTTGGTAAATTTGTGATTTAGATTTAGTGTTTCCTTCCAGATGAGTTGTGATTTGGTTTCCTAGGTGTATCCAGGATGAGTTGTGGTGTGATGTCCCATGTGTTTTTGGGGTGTGATATGTTGTGATGGACCAGGTGTGTGCAAGAAGAATGTGATGTGTTGTGATAGACCAGTTTTGTGCTGGTGGATGTGATATGATATATTCAGAAGGGGTGTTAGTGCTAGGATTTTTGTCGTTGGGGTGTGAGGGTGGACAATCAGTGGGAAAGTTGTGTTGGGTAACCTATCATTGATGTGATTTATATTATATTATATTAATTGGATATGTTATTTGATGTATGGGCCTTGGTGAAGTTGGGGTTATGGTTAGTCTACCTGTTAGGAGATGTTTGGTTCTTCTATTTTTTCATGGGTGCATTAGTATTCACCTTCCACTTGAGCACGAGAGACTTTAATTTTTCCTACTGAGTGTACTTTTATTCTCACTATACGTACATAAAACTATTTATAGGTTTCCAAGAGTATTACATGAACCACGCTGGGAATTACTAGCTTAGACCTTTGGATATCTATGGTGTTGTTATTTTAGCTTTACTTTGGGTATTTACTTTGGAGACATTCATTTGCATCAATTTTATTTATACATGCATTATGGGATGGTTTTTTGTGTTTATATATATATATATGTATGTATGTATGTAATGGAGTTGATTATGGATTGTTCATCCTATCTCCCAGTCTTGTTTCCATACAAAGGGTAATGCCTCCCATATTTTGATATTTGTACACCCTTGGTGCTAGTCACCAACCCGGGGCCTACTGGAGGGAGGAATCAGGGGTTAATATCTCTCTTTATTTATTTCCATTCCAAAAGGGGTATCTTTGGAGGGATGGGGTCATGAAAGAGTGGTATCAAAGGTGATGTTAGAGAGATATGATGGAGTTTGGAGTTAGGCATTGTGATAATTTCATGGGTTGGTATGAAAATAGTTTCAATTGTCCTTGGTATGTGACATCAGTCAAGGAGATGATATAAGACATGGGATTTTAGCCCCCCCCCCACTGTGATGTAGTTCAAGGATTCCAAGATTATTTAATGTACAAGTGAGATGGACCTGCTTGTAGGGAAGAGGCCTAGGAAAGGTATATACATCAGGATGAATTGTATTCTTGTTTGAATAGGGTTGTTTTGGGAAGATTTAAATGGGTAAAAAATGAATTAAATATCTTAAAATGAATCTTACTAAAAAATCAACACTAACGGTATTAGAAAGTTATTTTCTTGATTTTTTTCTATAGATCATGTTCATCATTTTAGTTTGGATCAGATAGTTGAGGTTTAGTAGGTTGATCTAGTTGATCATCCTCGGGTTGATCTGGTTTAGGAGGGTGATCAGTGGAATATGACATAGCAAGCATTCCAGTGGTAGGATTTGAGGAAGTATGAGGGAATTTTCTCATACATGGAGATTGATAGCTAGAAGAAGGATATTTATATTTCTTTTAGTTTGATCCGGGCCACGATAGAGTAATGGGTCCCTTTAGCATTCGTTCAGATATTGGGAGCTATGCGTCAGTGGGGAAGGAGGCATACATTTTATGGGTTGACTTCTAAAAATAAGTCTTAGGTCGAGTTTATTTTATCAACCATGAAGGTAGTGAAGAGGAAAGAATTCATTTCTCTTCTGCAGGGGATAATGTTATTGAAGGATCTAAGAACCAAGTTTAAGAACTTTATGTGCTTTTCCCATATCTTATCCCTAATGATGAATCTCGTGCGATACATATTGATGAGGTATTGTAGCTTATCTATTATGTAGTTACTCCTTTTACACTGTCAACATATTTGGAGGTTGAGAAAAAGGTATAGGTGATAGATCATATGAACTCATGAGGAGGTTTTCATGGGAGGGGAACTAGAAGGGTTCCTTAAGGAGCAAATTTGTCAGTGGAAGGTCTTAAGAACCAGGACTTTCAAGGTTTCTACCGGCAGCGAGTCAACATCATCATCTTCCTTTCTGACCTTCTAGGGATAGTTATTTTTGTTATTTTTCAGGGAGATTTTTTTTTGATGTATTTAGGTTGTGGTGTCATGGAAATCAGCACAACCATTTCCTAGTGGTTCCTTGAGCTCAGCTTAGTGGAGGTGGATAGGTTCAGTGCCATCCCCAATAGAAATTTTCAGTGAGGTCCTTTCAGTAGTAGGGTCATCAGGTTTTTTCTCCGCCAATGGGATATGAAGAAGGTAGAGGTCGTCCTTAGTATGTTACTCATGTTCTGAGACCATGACCTAAACATGTCCATAGAGGCGTTTTTCATTAGAGTGGTAGAGGATTTGGGTGTGGTCAGTTGCACGTAGTGGATGGAGTAATTCTATATGGGGCAGAGATCGTCAGAGGTATGATCAGTTTGTTTAGTACCCTTGATTAGGCCTTGTTTGATTTAGGATGTTCTCACTCATTTATTACACATTATCTATACCATAATCTGGGACTAGATGTAGAGAGCATTCATGTTACCTTAGTGTTGACTATGCCAGTCAGAGGCCAGAACAACTTGTTTGATGTGTGTTGGGGGTGTAGACTAATGATGGGGTTGTATAAGTCATGTGGGGATCTTCTCTTTATACAGATACAACTATAAAATTCCATCATCAACATTGATTGGTTGTATTATATATGTGTTGTTATCAAATTATTTTATAACAGAGTCATGTTTTTAGATGTGGATGGACAACGTGTGGTTTTCATTTGCGAGCGGGGTTGTCAGGTGGGTAGTCAGCTTGTGGATCCCCTTCATTCCGTGATGGATGATTTTTCAATGGAATCAATGGATGCTAAGATGGTATAGGTTCCCTGGGTCATTGGGGAGTTCCAGAATATTTTTATCAAGGAGGTTGTGACACTACCCACTTGAAGGGATGTTGAGTTTGGGATAGACTTGAATCTTGATGCTTCTCCAATTTTGATGGATCCTTATCAAAGGAAACCTTCTATGATGCGATAGTTTAGGATTTAGATAGATGATCCAATGAAAAATATTTTTAGTTGGCCAAGTGTTTCACCATGGGGTGCTCCAATGTTGTTCTCCAATAAAGATAATGGTAGTCTAAGGTTATGCATAGACTACCAAAGGTGGAATCAAGAGACCTTCAAAAACCATTTCCCTCTTCTAAGGATAAAATATCTTTTCAACCAGTTGAGAAGGGTGATTTGGTTTTCAAAGATTGATCAAAGGTCTGGATATGACTAGTTGAGGGTAAAATGGGGTGTTATCTTTAAGACTTCCATCAGATGTAGGTATGTGAACTTTGAATTTGTATTCAATCCATTCAATGTTACAAACGGACTAACCGTGTTTATGGGGCTTGTGAACTCCACGTTTTGTGAGTTCCTGGATTAGTTCAACAACATATTCATTGATGATATCTAAATTTACATGAATTTATAGGAGGAGCATACAGATAATCTTAGAAATCTATTTCATGTCCTTCAACTACACCAAATCTATGGAAGGTTTTTCACGTGTTTGTTCTTGACACAAGAGGTGCATTTCCTCAAGAATGTGGTCTCTCGGTAGGGTGTGGCAATAAAACCATTTTTTAGGGGATCCACATCACAAGGTAGTCCCCCTTCAAATTTCTAGGATCCATTGGATATAAATTTGGTTATCATAACCTAAAATTCAAAATCATAAAGTTATTTTTATTATTCCATTCATAATAACATAATTCCAACAAAAAATAAAATAATTATTACAAAATTCCAACAACCCATAAAAGTGACTGCATCAAACAACAACATACCCAAGAAAAAAAATTCTTAAATGAATTCTATATCAACAAATAACTTCAAAATTAAATCAAATTAAATTACAGTAAAAGACATTCAACATTAGCCAGGTCAAAAAAATATGATGTGAAAAGAAATAAATAGATACAAATGATTACATGCTTTGGCCAATTCACCTATGTGCACGGAGTGTGATCATCATAGGTTTTTACTATGAAAAAAATAAATTACAAAAAGTGATAATTCATACAACAACACATACAAGGAGGGAAAAAATGGACAAACATAAGAACCAGGTCAAGACCCCCTTTACTAGTGGTTTGACTTTACCTAGTCGAGCCCTTCATGTCGTCGCTGTGAGATACCCTCTAGGTTCAATAACCAGATCACATTTTCAACTTCTACTATTGTGCATGACACTACTGTGCAAATTTAGAGCTACCCAGGGTGATGACCACCATCCAGGTTTGGTCAATTGAACTCCCTATCTAGAACTATGGCTTTCCATGTATCCTGGTATTGGACTAGTTAAGTGATTCCATCATCACCCATACCATCTAGGCCTTACAGGGGACGACAACAGTTTGGGAGTCAATTTGGTTCCTTAGGCTAGGTAGAAGCTTGGATATTTCAATAGACTTGGCATCATCATTCATGTTTTGAAATAGTAGAGGATCCTGGAGATATCCTCTATCTTTGACTTGACCACCGACACTTCTTGGAAGAACTGGGAGAGGTTATGCTCACCAACAGGGCTGGGCATGCCACTTACCTCCTCAAGATCCTATATTTCAATCAAGGATTTATTATTTAGTTCAACATAACCTAGGAATAACTTCATCATGAGATCATTCACCTTTGGATCCACCTATAAAATATCATAGTTCTAAAATAGAGGAATTTTCAATAGGGTATGCACCCCCACTCTCCCTCTCTTAGAAAATTTGAGTTGAGCTCTCAATTGGTGAAGAGGAACTCTATTTAATATGTAGAGGACAAGGCACACAAAAGCCCTAATAGTTGTTGCCATATTCCACATCCCAGAGCCGAGAAATGTGGTTAGCGGATCTGTAAAGGCCGGTTCCAATTTCTAGGTTTGTAAAAAGATTCTCAAACAGAAAAAAAATTTATGTTTCTAATTTTAATTAACAAAAAATGGAATATAATAAATCACAAATCTCAACCTTGGAAATTAAAATGCATAAACATATTTAAGATTCATCAAAAATGCACTATCCTCTTTGAAAAATTAAAAACCTAATCACATAATGATTCTGCACCACCAAACATCATCAAAATGGGAATAACATTTTAAATAGGAAAAAACAAAAGGGTAGGACCAAAATAGTCTCCCAACCATGCATCAATGTTACACACTTTACCCAAATTAGTTGAAATTATAAAGATACTAAAAATTCTCATAATTTAAACTACTCTAACAATAAATAGAGAATATACATGTACTTACCTACATTAGCCTCTGATATCCTAACATCAAGGAAGTACCTGACTACTCACCAGCACCTACAACACAAGGAAGAACATAGTAGTACCCATCCTCAAAAACCATGTCACAACAACCATCTCAGAATATTCCTAAAGAATCACTAAAAAAATTAGTAGAGTAATGTAAATAGGAGAAAAAATAAACATTGATAAATTAAGAATAAAAAAAGAAAAAACTAGTTTCCACCCTAACCCATCACAGACATAGAAAACTCTCCACCTAATGTTAAGGCACTACCTAGAACCAAAAAAATAGGGGGTCACATAGTACTAGTTTCTACCATTGTAAAATAAAAATATCCCCAATCCTAAAGGTCATCTCATAACCATGAGAGAATGAAACCATAAATAAAGGGAATCCCACTACCAATATATGAAAATAAAAACCTTTAAATCTATATTACCAATGAAATTAAGCAGTTAATTCTTATGAACTCACTAATATCTCTGAAGAGACACCAACAGACCCAAAATGAGGTTTGGTGATCAGACAAACATCAAGCGGTGAACATATTATCTAAACACTTCCCAGGAAATCACTTCTATCATACTTGTTTATCTCCTTAGAATACCAAACCTCCTTGTACATAAAGGAAAAAAACAAACAGATTTGAATTCACAACTCTACCCCACTGAATGAAAACTATAGAGAAACACATCCTAAACCAAGCCAATAAGAGAGGTTCCAGAATAATCAGGTACCACTACAAATCCCATGATGTACCAAGAGTACTAAGAGAAATATCTAAACACATTAGAACACCTAAGATCCAAGGGAATCGTACTACCGACCAAGAAATCCCAACCTATTCAAGCATAATAACAATGTATAGGAACTGCCTAACATCACTAGAGATCCTGGCAGAAATTCCATGTAGCTCGATCATTACCAAACCTATTCACATGGAACTGTAACTCTAAACACTTACAAGGAAAAATCACCACTCAAAATAGGTCACAACCTAGAGATGCCATCCCAAAACTAGAACACACACCAGAGGAAAAAACTTGAGCTAATTACCCACTCACTCTCCTAAGGCTATATCTAGTACCATGACACCAAAAAAACATGCCATTCTAGAAACCTCACTACTAACTGATACACTATCACCCATGACATCCTCAAAAAAACCCCTCCTACCCCAGAACCCATGAAACAAACTAGAAAACTTCACACTACCTACAGTCTCTACAAGGGAATACAAAATAGGGATACAACAAGGGAAACAACAATCAATAAAATATGAGAAAATTATATCCAAAAAAAGTAAATGACCAATGATGAACAAAACATAAAATCATTTTTATAATGAAATAAAATAAAAAACATTTAAAGAAACAAATAATAGATTTCAATTTTTTATGACACAAAATAATGCCAATTTTCCTTTGATACCACTTGTTGGGGAGTTGCGCTGTGCAAGGTAGTCTCCATTCAGCCAATTGGACTATGTCCATAGAGTAGGATCATCACAAGCATTATAATATGAAAAAAAGGAATTAAAAGGAGTCATAGCTAATACATCATCACATATAAAGAAGAAAAAAATTGAAACAAATAAGAACAAGGCTGAGACACCCCTTACTAGGGGTTTGAATTTACCCAGTCAAGCCCTACATGTCGTCGTTGTGAGCTGCCCATTGGGATCAAGAACCAGATCAACCGCTCGACTCCAACCATTGTGCACAACATCATTCTCTAGATAATGAGATTTCCAAGGTGCCTGACTGTTGTATTGGTTCGACCCACCGAATGCACTATCTAGAACTCAGGCCTGTTATGGATCATATAATTGGAATGGTCAAGGGATTCCATCATCACACATACCATCTAGGCCTTGCAGAGGATGGTGATGGTTTCAAAGTCTATTAGGTCCCTCTATCCATAGAGAATCTTGGAACTAGATATTGAGTTGGCATCCTCTTGTAGGGTTTGAAAGAGGGAGTGGATCTCAGATATATCCTTTATCACTATCATGATCACCAACACTTCTTGGAAGAAATGGGAGAGGTTATGCTCACTGTTGGGATTCAGCCGAGAACCTCCCTCCTCAATATCCTCTATGTTAATATAGGATTGATTATTTAGTTCAACATAACATAGGAAAAACTTATTCATGAGGTCATTATTTTTTGGATCTTCCTGTGAAATATCAAAGTTCTAAAACATAGGAATTTGCAACAACATTTATTCCCATGCTATCCCTCTCTTTTCCAAGACAATTTTTGCTCTAAATTTGTTAAGAGAAGTTCTATTTTGTGTTTAAAGGAATAGGAACATGATAACTCTAATAGATGTTTCCATAAATCCAAATACCAAAGTTGATACATAGGTTTGGAGGATCTACCAAGGTCCGGTCCAATTTCCAACTATGAAAATAGACTCTTGAATAGAAAAAAAATTAACTTTCCATTTTAATTAACAAAAATAAATGGATCAAAAAAATTTACACCTGTTGAAGGTTGAATGGTTGTTTCATGGGAATCACCCAAGAACATGGTAGGGGTTCATAGTTTTTTAGGTATTGCAGAATATTATTGAAGGTTTGTACCCAATTTATCTTAATATGTATCATCTTTGAAATATTTTACTAGGAAAGACCAATCTTTTGTATGGACTATTTATTTCCAGGAAGAGTTCAGTTACCTAAAGGGGAAGTTGGTTAGTCCTCCATTGCTCTAGTTTCCAGAGGATGGGATTATGTTTGAGGTGTTTTTTGATGCTTCCCATCTGGGATTGGGATGTGTGATGATGTAGTAGTGGGAAGTGGTCTATTATGGGTCTAAGTAGTTATGTCCCCATGAGTGTAACTATTCCACACATGATCTGGAGCTAGTAGTGGTTGTGTTTTCCCTAATGTTTTTCTGGAATTTCATAACTGGGGAGTGTTTTGTGGTCTTTACAGGTCACAATATTTTGTGTTATATCTTCTCCCAATGTGATTTGTACTTGTGACAACATAGTTGGATGGAGTTTCATTAGGATTTTGATTTTTGGGATCTCATACACCTTAGGAAAATGGAATGTTGTCACCGAAACATTTAGTAGTAAGTCAAGGAACGATGTTGTTTTGGATTTTGGGGATTCTTGGAGTGGAATGGCAGAGTTTTGTAGCCCTGCATTTAGATGCAATAGTGAATGGTGGAAGAGGTTTTTTTTCCAAATTAAAATGCAGTCATCTCTGATGTCGTAGGAAGAGGATTCTTAGTGTGGAGTCTTAGAGGCATAGGTTATGTGTGATCATTTTGGTCATGTTAATTATCTAGAGGGATGGTCAGAGGATTTTAAGAACCAAATGTTGTTTCACAGGAGGTTGTTTGTTTATATAGTAATGCATGGGGTAGTTCTTCATGAGTTTCATCAATCACGTTTGGTGGTACACCCATGAGATTCCAACATGTATCGTGAAATGAAGATGTAGTCTTGGTGCCCTGGGATGAAATGGGAAGTGGCAGAGTTTGTGGAAATGTGATTGGTTATCCAACAAGTGAAGGTTGAACATCGTGTTCATGGTGGTTTTTTGTATCCCATGTATGTTGTTAAGTGGAAATTGGTTGAAATGTCGATGGATTTCATCATAGGGATACCTATAACTCAAGGAGGTTTTGATTCTATTTGGGTGTTCATGGATCATTTGATGAAATAATTTCACTTCATTGTGACCAAGGAGTCAGTCATAGTGGATGATTTAGCTAAGAGGTATGTGGATGAGGTGGTGAAGGTTTATGGAGTTATGAGGTCCATTCTATCAAATCAAGATGATCATTTTACCTTATGAGTATGGAGGGGATTTCCGTATTCTTTTAGCACCCAGTTTCACATAAACATTTCTTTCCACCCTCAAATAGATAGAAAGAGAGAGAAGAATATCCATATGTTGGAAGATATATTGGAGAAATGTGTCTTGGACTTCAGCGGATCATGGTAACAACACCTACCCCTAACCAATTCTATATATTATAATAGTTTTCACTATTCCATTAGCATGTCCTCATTTGAGGATTTGTATGGATGGTCATGTCGTATCCATTGATCTATACTGAGGTTTGGGAGGTAGCAGTTCTTGGTCCTAAGGTGGTGTAGAGAACAACATATAAGGTTCAGTTGGTTTAGGAGAGGATGAAAGAAGCAAAATACCGACATAAGTCTTATGTTGATCATAGGAGTATGTCCTAATATTCCATGGTTGGAGACCACATGTTCTTGAAAATTTCCCCTTGACTTGGGTAGTGGAGGCTCAACAAAGGGAGTAAGCTCTCACCTTTATTCATTGGTCCCTCTGATGTGTATGGTTGCATTGGAGAGGTGGCCTACCAGTAGGCACTCCTGCCTTGATTGGACTATATCCAAGATGTCTTCTAGTATCTTAGCTTTGTTGGTATCTTCAATATAAATCTCATTCCATTGACTAGAGAGTTTTGGATATTGATAATGACTCAGCCTTCATGGAGCATCCATTGGGGATCCAAGACCATTGAGATTGGCTGTTGTGAGGATGAACCATTCCTCTAGTTTGGGTTCTATGAAGGCATGGTGTCTTAGAGGAGAGTACCTAAGAGTGTGAAACATATATTTGATCGTAGTACCCAATGTTTTTTTATTTTTCATTTATCATTGTTTCTTTATGATTGGATGTTTGAATCCTTTTGTTTTATGAGATGTACAATTTCCTTGGTTTGTGATGTGTTGGTGTGATGAGTGACAAAGTGATAACATATGAAAATGGGTGGACCTGATTCCTAATCAAGACGTATTAATTTTGATGTGATTAAAACCATGCAGGTGAGTAATTTTCACCCAGATCAGATAGTATCTTGACATAGAAGAAGGAATTACCCAATTTGTGTGTTCAGGATGGCGGGTTTCATTGGTTGTATCAGTTGTTATTTTGGTCTATGTGGAGGTTGAGATGGTTGTGTAATGTGTTTTGTGTTAGTTTCGGTTTTCATGTTTGGTTAGTGGTGGTGTTTCAGGTGTAACGAGATCCTTGAGAGCTATCTAAAGGGATGTTTTTTCAGACCCTTCCTCTATTTTCTTCTGGGTTAGTTTTAAATTTTTGAGTGTGAGAATAGTTTTAGAGGTATATGATGCAATGGATCAGACCTTTCTACATGTTATGTTACCAAATAATTTAAGCTTGAAGTGTTTGGGGGTGGTTTGGTGTGGTTTTGGGACATGTGTTTCCTTATAACGATGATTCATTTCAATATTTCTCTAAATTTCATGTTTCCCAATGGTAGGTAATTATTGAAGTAGCATGTTCTAGAGGTAGCTCATCCTTGAAATGACTCATTTAGTGGGGACTCGCTGGCAATAACTCGCTGGCAGTGAATCATCTGGAGGTGACTCGTTTGTGGTGACTCACTTGTGGTGACTCGCTGGTGATGACTCTCTTGGCAGCAACTCATGTGATGGTGAATCATCCTGGTGGTGGTGGCGACTTGTTTCCACTATTTTCCAAATTTCTATAATTTTTCTTTTTTTCCCTTTTTATATCTATTTTGATGATAAATGAGTTTAATGGAATATTTAAGAGGTTTGGATTTCATTTTAAATGATATCAATCATATTGTTAATTTTATAGATGTTCGAAGGCTTTCAAATAGTCAAAAAACATGGTCTTGATCAGATCCTCCATTAACGAAAATTCAAACTATATCAAATCCCCATGTCTCAAATCTGATACTTCTAATTCCAATATATCCTTCCATTCATTATTTTACTCTAGATTTATATTGAGACTGATCATCCCCAAGACCTTTTTCCATGGATTGTTTTCCTATAGTTGGTTTCTCTTTCCCTGGAGAACTTCCCGTTGTAAGCGAACGTCTGTTTTCTTTTGAAACAAGGTAGTGTCGATCAGCTTTCTTCTAGGAAATATTTCCATTGTATTTTTTATTTGTGTATCATGTGGGATGGGTATATAAATTTTCATATTTGTGGAGATTATTGATTCCTTATTAATAAAGATAATTATATTCATTTCAACTCAATATAAAGGGTCTTATAAATGTTTTCTATGATCTTACATCTTTTGTTTGATTTGATTTGTTTTGTTTTAATGTTATGAATTGTATGGGATAAATTACCAATTGAAAATTATGGTCGTTGGGGGTCCCTACATGTAATTATGATGACATGAACTATAAAATTAATGTTTTTTGGTTGTTGATGCCACTTATTATGAAATTGGTTATGCATACACATTCGGATAATAAAATTGATTCCATAGGATCATATGGCTTGTGTGATAAAACCCTTAATCAATAAAGTGAAATTAAATAAGGAATTCATTGAAAATTATGAAAAATATTTTTTGATCTGGTATGTGATGTAACATGTTTTTGGACTTGGTTTTGTGTTCTAGGTTGGATTTTGTGATATTATGGATGAGATATGACTATGTTATGATATGTGGGGTAGTGGATGAGATTTTTTATCCAGTTTTTTGATTTTTGATTGTTGTGGTGTTGTTGTGCAACAGGGTTGTGGTAGAAGGTGTAATTTGTTTTGTCTATTGGATTGTTTCTTTTAATGTTCTACTTGATATGTGTTATACTGTGATAGATTCCTGGTTGGTATGGGTGGAGAAATAAACAATAATCATGAACTGGAATTATTACATGACTATGATTTAAACAGCATGTTAGATGGATTAATTTATGATGGTATTTAAGTAAAAAACAAACTACATTTTTAATGGAACAAGTTTGTAACAAATATTTTTTAAAATTATTTAGTATTAAATAATGACTAAAAACGAGCAGTGGCATGCTTTGAACTTATGTGGGGTTGTGAATTTAGTCTTGGCTTGTGAGTTGGTTAGTGATCTGATTATAAACTCATAGGTGGGGGATTGTGTGGCTTTATATATATATATATATACACACACACACACACACATTGTATTTTCTTCATGTTTTCTATATGCACCCTACCCATATCAAGAAGCATGTTCTAACACCCGTATAGTCATGTGGGAGGGTGAATTTCCCAACATCATGGTGGGAGGATGGATGGTTGGCCACCCGCTCTTCCCTGCTCCCACTTCCCTGAAATAATGGCCCAAGTGTCTTCAAGAAAGTTGTAATGTGGATTACAATGTGTCTTAAAGTTGAGTTGTGATGTGGTGTCCCATGTTTCATTGGGATGAGTTATGGTGTACGGACCCAGGTGTCATTAGGATGAGATATGTTGTGGTGGCCTAGGTGCAAGCATGCAAAATATGATGTGTTTTGATGGCCCAAGTGTGTGCTGGTCGGATTTTCTATGAGGCATGGTCCAAGTTTGCATGGGTGGATGTGATGTGATATATTCAGAAGTGGTGAGCGCGCTAGGACGTTTGTTGTTGGGGTGTGAGAGTGGATAATTATGGGGAAATTGGTGCAGGGTACCCTATCATTTATGTGATTTATAATATGTTATATTACTTGGATTCATTATTTGTTGAAGGATAATTGGTGAGGTTGGGGTTATGGTTAGTCTACCAGTTAGGTGTTGGTTTGTTCTACTGTTTTCTCATCGGTGCATTAGTACGATCCTTCCACTTGTGCACGATATACTTGAGTTTTTCCAACTGAGTAAACTTTTATGATCACCCTATATATATAAAACTATTTTAAAGTTTCCAGGAGAATTATGTGGACCATTCTAGGAATTACTAGATCAAAACACTGGATGGATATTGTGTCACTGGTTTAGCTATACTTTGGGTATTTACTTTGGAGACTTTAATTTGTATTAGTTTTATTTATAAATTCTTCTTTGGATGGTTTTTGGTTTTATAATGTATATATGTCATGGATTTTATTATGGTTGGTTCATCCTATCTCATGATCTTGTTTCCTTAAAATGGGTAATGGATCCCATATTGCGAGATTTTTACAACCTTGGTGCTATTCACTGACCCGGAGCCTACTAGATGTTAGAATTGGGGTCATTATCTCCCTTTATTCATTTCTAGCCTAGGAGGGGTATCTTTGGAGGTAGGGGGTCCTGAAAGGGTATTATTGGATATGCATGTCCTAGATCGAACCCACAGATATAGGGTTGGAGAAAATATTAATTAAATAAAATATACAAAAAATAATTTTGATTTTCAAAATTAAATCTAATATATCTGGAATGTGATTGGTTAAGAAAGAGGGAGAAGAAAATATAAAAAGGGTGATGGGTAGTAATTAATCCAGGTTCATGGGTTGAAAAGGTATGAAATAAATAATTATAAATTATGCAGTCATCAATATCAGGTCCTAGAGAGTCCAATAGTCATAGTAAACACTCTCCATCCAAAAATCTCATTTTCTCATGGTCATGAACTTTGGATTACAATGAATGGGTAACCCAAAATAATATTTAAACATAGGTAAGAGAAAAATATAATGGTCATGGAGGAAATATAAACCCTAGAACTCACATAAATCAATTGTATTCAATAAACTTAGTAAATGGTCATGTTCAAAGAAATAATGAAATTAAACCCAATTCCTAACCCCACTCACAATGGTCATGCAAGAAGAATCAAGAAAAAGATGTAAATAAATAAATTATGTGAAATCCCAACACAAATTGCAATAAAAAATTAAATAACTCATACATTGAATCCCCTTTCATCATGTATGCCAATGCATAATGAAATCACCACCCCAATCTAGCCATGAGAGGGTGTAAAAAACGAATAAGGGAAAATATTATAGAAAGGAAAAAGTAGGGCACTATATCAGGTGAACTCTGGTCTAGATTTTTCTATCATCGAGGCTCCCTCCAATAATCCTTGTATGGTAAGGCTGTGGAGTGAATTTATAAGAGTTTTGGTCAATCCCTTATCCACATCGTGATCTATGCATATATTTATTTTTCCAGTTTCCCAAAACTATGAAGATAATTAAACATTTACATGACGTTTAATCCATGTCAGCAACACCCTTTTCGTATCTCTCTATCTTAAACTTTCAGGATGCATATTTGTGTACCTGATGTGTCATTGTGTATACAATGTGTAATGGTTTTTTCATAGTTTGTAATTAATTCATGAATTTAACTATCGGTAACCATTCCCTCTAAAATTTCATGCCATGTAATGAGTTACACAACATATAAATGCCTTCTTCCAATTTTATAGCTCTCTTATATCATAAAAAAAATCAGGTTTCATGCCTCTTCTCTTCGCTTGCAACATGAAGTGTATTTAAGATACAAAATTAATATATTTTCATTTTTTTCAATGTTTCCAATGTACCTTTCAATGAAACACAAAACAAGTAAAAAAAGGAAACATTTGACAAAGAATAATCATTTAAATAGAGGAATCAATTTATTAAAACACCATAAAATTTATGCCTAAAATACATTCATTAAATACCCCCATGCATGAATTCATACTTATCCTTTAGGATGGAACCTCAAAATACTACAAAGAAACATTACCTTACCATGATTTAAAATTAACTTCACTAAATAAAATTGATCAAATATAAAATTAAATATTCAAGCATCACATATGAAAATTATTCAACTCCCCACTTTTCAAATAAATAATTCAATCAAGTATTTTATTTTTTTCTTTTGAAATATAAACACTTCTTAAATCATCCATTTTCATTTTTCAATTCATTATTAATAATCATTTTATTTGAAATTTACCTCACATGAATTTTTGCACTCATAATCAAGGCATGAATGAATAGAGTGATGTACATACCTCAAAAACATGTAGATTACCATAGTATTACAAAGTATCTAACTTCTCCACCACATAAAGAAAAATTCACAAATAATCATGAGGGATTATCCATTTAGGATAAAATGAATATGAGGTTTAGGGAAGGTAGATAAATGTTGTAAAAGTATAGATCAAAAAGTATATTTGTCTTTAAAGTGTAATGCATGATATTAAAATATAATCTCATTAAATATCTCTTGTTACATATGTTTTTATCTCTACCCCCAATGCTCAAATTGGGCTCATATTTCATGTAAGCGCAATGATAGAATAAAACTCTCTTTCCCTTTTTTAAAATATTTTTTTCAAAAGCTTTTTTATTGAAAAATCTCACATCCCCGACCTGACCACATAAGATAAAAATTCTTCAATCTAGAAAATGGTGGTTTTTTAACTTCCAATGACATAACCAATTTTTTTATTTTATTATATTTTTTTGTATTTATTATTTTATAAATAGAGGTGAAAAATGAATTACAATAAAATATGTCAGGGCCACTCCCCATATCATAATGAAAAATCCACTAGAAAATATCCACAATGAAGTATATCCTAATACACCCTTTAAGGTTACTCCCTCACACATATTATTCTAAATATCATGAAAAAATTATAGGAAGGTATGAATGGATAAAATAGGATTGTAACATGGATTATTTCATAACTAGGATGTTCATGGATTCTACAAGCTTAAAAAACACTAATGTTTGTTGGGATCATGGATAAAGGGATAAAAAAAGAGGCCTAAATCATTTTAAAAGAGACTTTATTTAGTTATATCTTCAATAAGATGTAAAGAATGTTCAGGAAGAAAACATGCCCAGGTTTCTAAAGAAATATACGAAAGAAATATTAAAAAATATTTGGCTCAGAGGATGTCTCAGGAATGAGATGAATGGTTGGGATATTCACTCATGTAAATGCATAAGAATAATTCAATCAATTGATGTAAGTATCATAAATTCAAAGAATTTTCAAATCACAAAAATTCATTTATAATGATCAACATGCTCCTAAAATCATGATTTTTTAAATCCTAATCCACATAATTATCTCTAATAATTATTTTTCCCATTTTTCTAATTGAAATTTGTTGACAAAGAAATTTAAATTTCAAGGAATGGTAATTATCCTGGGTAGTTTCATATCTCCTAGTTCAGTTGAGTAAAGTAAGAATCAAGTGCATGCATGAAATTTATTGTAAAATCTATAAAAAAAATTCATTGTGGGGAATACAATAGAAAAATTAAAAATTGAAACTCTTAATCCCCTTTCAAATTGATTTTTGAAGTAGGTTTCACAGGTTCTACCTACACTATATTCATTACGTGTATTGATTACACGGCTTGTAATCTTTGGTCATCACAATGTGAATGGTTTTCATGATGTGTTAATGTTCCTGCAGTTTTTCTTCCTTTTGCTTGTTGCTCTTACCGATGCCTCTAATAGTCTTAAAAATAATACAAATAAAAAAATTCAACCATTGATCATTTCAATAACACTAAAAAATAAAATAGGAATTGAAATTAAATCCTAATATAAAATAAAAATTAATATAGTTATAAATCTAAAATCATAAAAAGTGATAAAATCAAGTTGCCTCCCAAAAGATACTATTTTTTAAAGGTCATTTATCTTGAACATAACTGGATTAGAAGATTGGAGTTCGGTATAATCCTAACCATCTCCTATTTTCCCAATTCTAACTTTTAAATATACCCTGCTCAACTTGACATATCAACATTGAAATAGAGATGGAACTCAGAGGCGCTGACAAGAGTCTGAACAATATGAGTATTTCTAACAAGATCTAGGCATCGATCTAGATTTTGTAAAATTATTCTTTTTTAATTTTTGGCTCTATGTATTAAATTTATTCAATGGTCGCTTCTTTTTTAGTATCCATCTCCTCAATATCTTCTATTTCTACTATTTTTTGTTTCTCAATGGAGTCAGAAAAAGGTATAGTTGGTTCTTACTCTACCTCTTACTACTATTTATAATATTGGGCTTCATCCCACTCATATTCCACAGAAAGGATACCCTCTTCATCATCTTCATAGCCTAAAAAATCAAGGGCATCATGATTAGAATAAAAATAAGCATCAAAAGTGGTACTTACCTCCTCTTCATTGTCCATGATTCATTGATTCTAATAATACTACTAGAATTTTGTCTCCATATTATGGGGTTTTGTGTATTCCATGCTTGGGTATGGCTACGGTAACTTATTAGATTTACTATTCATCATTCTAACTTCGTTGAGTGCCTATTCCATTTCATCGAGCAGGAAAGAAAACCTATACTTGATTGTCATTTTTTCTCTTAACTCTTCCCTCACAACAAAAAATACCCATTGTGGATAAAATGATAAAAATAAATAAAAACTATGCATAAATTATAAAATATAAACAATGAAAAAATATTTGGTCTAAATTTCTAAATCAATAAGATATCTACTCCAATCCCTGACAACGTCAACAAAAATTTTATAGCCCTGTAGGATTCACTAATTCTCATAGGGTTACTGAATTTAGATATTTAAAATGCAAAAGAAACAAACCAATTTACTATAGGTTAGTATAGGATATGAATTTCTGAGGTTGAACCCATAGTGACAGTGTTGTAGAAAATATTAATTAAACAAAATAGAGCTAAAATAATTTTGATTATTTGAAATTGAATCTATGATATTGAGCATGAGAATAATTTAGAAAGTGGGAGAAGGAAATATAAAAAGGGTGTCGGGAAGAAATGAATCTATGTTCATGGGTTGACAGGGTATGATATAATTAATTAACAAATTTTCAGTTTTCAAAATCAGGTCCTAGAAATTACAATGGAAATGGTTAACTCTCTCCATCCAAAACTCTCCTTTTATAATGATCATGTAATTCATATTGAAATTTTAGGGTGACCAAAAATCATATTTTAAGATAGGGTAGATACAAACCTAACGGTCATGGAGGAAATATAAACCCTAGACCGCACATAAAATAATGTTATTTAATGAACTTAGATAATGTTCCTGCTTAAAAAAAGAAAGAAATTAAACCTTATTCCTAACCCCGCTCATAATGTTCATGAAAGAAGAATAAATAATGATATATAAATGAATAATAGTTGTGAATTCATAACCTAAATTGAAATTAGAAATCAAATACCTTATATATTCAATCACCATTCATCACACACACCACAACACAAAGAAATAACCCTCTCGTTCCAGCCATGAGAGGGTGTAGAAAAAGAATAACTAATAATCCTATAGAAATCTTGTGGCAGAGCTCCACAGTAAGTGTGCTCCAATTTGGAGTCATCCATCAATGAGGCTCCCTCTGACTTTCCTCATATGGTTTGGTCGATGGGTGAATTTATAAGCATTTTGGTCAAACAATTGTTTTCTTAGAGATCTCCATGTATCTCCATTTTTTGCAGTTTACCAAAACTATCACAACATGTAAAATTTACACGATGTGAAATCTATATCAGTAGTTCCTTTTTCATATCTCTATATCTTAAACATTTATGATGTGTATTTGTTTTTACAAAACATGTAATTGTGAACATGAAAAGTGATTTCTTTTCATGGTGTGTAACAAATTCATGGATTAAACTATCAGAGGAAATTCCCTCTAAAATCTCACGTCGTGTAATGAGATACACAACATTTAAATTACTTATTCTAGTTTCAAAACTCCATTATATCTTAAAAAATATAGTGTTGTGTCGCTTCGCTTCACTCATAGATCGAAGTTTCTTTAAGCTCTAAAATGCATCTCTTCACTCTCCTTTTCAAAGTATACATTATATCATACTTTGAAACATAAAACAAGTAAAATGGGAAATGTTTGGAAAAGAATAATCATTTAAATGTAGGAATCCATTTTTTAAAACACAATAAAATGTATGCATGAAATACAGTCATCATATAAACAGAATAGAAAATTTTATAATGACATATTTTATTACCTCATATTCCTACCGTTGGTTTCAAATGCTCCACGCATGATTTCTTTTCATTTATATAATATTTTTATTGTTATCTATGTGGTAATTAGTAGTAAGTAAAAGATATTGTGATAGTTTATCTACAAGGATAAGTAATTGTTTTGACATTGGAGATCCAAGGGATAAAAGGAAGATATACAATATTATTGGTGGTGAAGCTAGAGTTTATAGCTACTAAAACAATAGCACCATTGATGAACATAACCATGAAATGAAAGTATAAATGTATTGTCCAATTTATCTTATTATATGATCATATTATTGATCAATGATTCTTAGAATTTTTTGGACTGTGGATCTTGACCTTCACTTTTTTTATGTTGTTAATGGGATTGGTAAAAATAAAAGTATGTATCTCTCTCCTTTCCCCGTCTATCTCCTCATCCTCTTCTTTTGAACTATATATCTTAGTGTAGGTTCCACTCTAAGGATTTTGGTTTCGTATCCAAGTAATATTTTCAATTGGTGAACATCACGGTTCTAATAAGCACTTGTGTAAAGATCCATGTACAAGTTTGGGAACCCTCATGTAACTATTTTAATAATTTTTCCCCTATACTCGCACTAGTGCCACCATTTAGTCCCATAATCTATTTTTTTAGAAGTAAAAGATCAAGAAACATTCAACTGAAGTCTTGGTATACACATATCTCTACCTTCCTCTCAATCCATATTTATAATTTTGAAACTATATATGAAACCATTAATAAATCTTTCTTTCACAATAGAAATTCATGTTAATTGTAGGATTATCCCTCAAGATGAGTATAAAAGTTTCTATGGTTTACCTTTGGTACATGGATTTAACCAATTATATAACATTTATTCTAATTTTAGTCCACTTTTTCATTTACATTTATATTTACATTAATATTTCAATCAATTATAATTTATTTAACACCCCTAATCATTCATATTATTTCCTCAATTCAATCTTCTAATTTACCCTAAACATACTTCTATTCATTTTAATGTAACTAACCCTGATACGTTGAAGAGTTTCACTTTCTCCAGGTCCACTTATAGTATTTTCCTTGCATTGAATTTATTATTTCTATAGAAATGAAATTGTAGCATATATTTATGTTTAAAATTACATTTAAATGGTATATTATATTTCAAATTAAAATGATGTTTTATTTCATTATGATCTACTGAAAATGAGATTACATTATAGTATAAATTAAATATAATAATTCACAATCATTTTCTTATGGTCTCTCATTCTAATGTTTGTGTGGTTTGGTTGAGGTTTGTAGTGTTCTTCATATTTATATTTATATTTCAAGTTATATAGTTATCTATTATCATGATTATTATCTTCGAATTCATACGTGACATTGAATGGAATTTGGTTGAGGTTTGAAAATTATAGAACCCCGATTTTGAGTTCTATTTTACATTTTAGAACAACTATTTACAATTTTCATTTAAATCTTGAGTTGAGATTTATTTATAATTATCTATCCATTTATCCTAATTGTATTTAAAACTATGATTTTTTACGCATGGTTGTTGAATGTTTTCTCTATAATGGTTGAATCTTCAGTTTTGTTGACGGTGTTTCATCTTTTAGCATTGTTGACATTATGAAGCCTAAAATTTATGAAAATATGATGTCTTAGACAATATATATAGCACATTAAAATTTAAATTTAATAATTCATTTAATTAATTATGAAAATAATAACAATAATAAATTTCTATGATTATTGCACCAGTAATGTCACTAGATTTAGTAGAATATAACATTAAACAAGGATAATTTAATCTTACCATGTAAAGTCATGTTTAACATAACCCATGGAATCCGAACCAGAACTATTGTATACTGATATCCCTCTCAAAACTATGATTTTATATTTTACACTATCATTGAATGTTTATGAACCATGATGGTTAATTAATTAATTTTTTCAGTGTTTTGACTTAATTATTTATATTTCATTCTAACGTCTCTGATTCCTTTTAGTTTTACATGTTTTTAGGAAATCAAGCCAATATTGTTTGAAAATCAAGCATTAGATCTCTAGTTTCTGATGGCATTGGTCTATTACAAGCCTATTTCATTTTGATTTTTTGGAATTTATCTTTAGTATATAATTTTTTATGGATGAGAAAAAAACATATCACAATGGTTTAACATGGTAAAAATGTATAATTAGAAAGAAATTAATAATGTTTTTTCTTCCCTTGGTGGACAGGTTATAACTTTGGTCCATTTTAATTAATGGTTTCAACATTTTATGTCTTCATATATTCATTTTATGGATTATCCTTCAGTCCATTTTAATTCATGGGTTATAAATTTTATGGATTCACCTGGATTTTAGTGCAACACATGTCTTTATTTTCATTAAACATCAGCTAACCTTATATACTCATAATGATAAGGTTATGTGTGAAACACTTATGGATTCAACTGGATTTTGATGGTGAATTTTAAAATGTTGTGTCACATGGTAGTTTATGTATAATATTATTCTTAATATTTAAAATAAAAACATTTTTTGATCCATTTATCTTATAAAGACATCAGGAATGAGTGAATCAGGGTGTTCATCAATGCATTCCCAATCCTTCCCTTCAAGGAGCAGCAAGTTTTCAATCAGTCATCCAACAATAGGATTTTTTATATTATCTCCAAATTCGACCTTCCATCCATGTGTATACTCTTTTTCCTCAATTTTGAACCCTTAACACATAATAAAATTTATTTTTTAATTAGGTACATTTTGTTTTAGTTCTTTCAAATGAAATATTCCATAGAATTATGAAAATAATTTATATATTTGACTTAATCATTTTAAAAATTAAGTAATTAACATTATCTTACAATTAAAACTGATCACATTCTATAATATTGGTTTAGAAATATTGAAGAACCTTAAAATGATAAAAAAATCTTTAAATTATATTCCACTATTTTAAGATTTTCATTGTTGTGACAATGTTTCATAATACTATTTTATGATTTTCATTAGAAGGAACAATGCCAACTTCATGGTGCCTCTCTGACATGAAAGTTAATAAGTTTTGTAAAAATATCGCACATAGGGGATCTGTTTCTGAATTCTCACCAAATAAAGGCAACAAGTACCCATTTGGATTGATCCTGCTCAAGTTCTATATCTTTATGGTTATTGGATAATCCCCATTTCAGATCACCAGGATAGAAAAATTCATGGGATGACATTATTAGATCATGGAGTTCTATAATTTTAGGTCTATATCCTAACCAACCAATTTTTGTGTAACATGTGGAAGGTAAACATATTTTATTCTCTTCATAATAAAATCAAAATATGGTTTCACTGCATGTTAGTTGTCTTAATGAGAACTAGGTCTACTGTTTAGGAGTTTCCATTTTATATTATAATTTTAACACTTCCATTATATTATAATTTAATTAAAATAATTTCATTTAATCACTATAATTTATTCAATAGTATGTTCGTTATTGTTATTCCATGTTTGAATTTTTGAAGTCTTAATATTTCAATATGTTAAACTATATTCTACTATTCTGTCAAAATATATGAATCTACAAAATTTTTATTATGAATATTGTTATAAAATAATAAATTAAATAAATAAGTTACATTTTTGAAAAATTATCATAGTTTAACTATTTCAGTATCAATTGAGAAGTGTAATTTATATTAATCAATTAAATAACTTTTATACTTTTTCCAATATTAGTTGTTTAAACCCTTTTTCAATGCTAATATGACATTTTTGATTATGTTAGATCTATACATATCATAACTATATTTTTTTCTATTATTAACTAGAACCATATATACATGCTATACTTTCACTACAGTCTACGACATTACATAGTAATTTCATATAAAAAATTAGTTCATCCATAAATAAGTTCATATAGAATATGCATAATGAATATTTCCATATATTTATAAATAAGTACGTATATGAACCTATTTTTTTATGAATACATTTTTATATAAATTTTAATGAATAAATAAAATAAGTACATTTTTCTATGCACTTATTTATTTATGAATATTGTATATGCACTTATTTTCCATATGCACATATTCATGTATGCAGTTATTTCTCTATTCATTTCCAAGGAAATGCATATAGGTAATCAATATAGAAAAGAATTAAATTTATTTATGAATTTATTTATATATTATTATTCTATATATTATATAGAAAATAAGTACAAATAAAAACCTATTACTTTTGTACATATTTCGAAATGAATTTTAATGGAAATGCATATAGAAAATAAGTGCATTTCTATATTCAATTATATGTGTTTTTATTTTTACATGTACTTATTGTCACACCCTTACCAAGTTTTTTTCTTTTATTTTATTCTTTTTTTGCTGTTGGTTCTATCAGTTGAGGTTCAGGTTGAGTTCCCAACATGAAATTTTGAGTTTAAGAATTTTCAGCAGACATTTTGTAATGTGCATAGTTTGTGTGCATGTTTTGGGGGTTAATCTTGAATATTTTTTATGATGAGGTCATTTCCAGTTCAATCCCTTCTTAAATAGTTTTCTAGGCATGACTTGATCATAGTTTGTTCCAAATCTAGTGAGTCATAGGAGAAACTGTGCAGCTCACTTTTAGTGTCAGGGTCAAGGAGGTCTTCTTGCATACGATTCGTGTAAAATCTACAAACAGTTTGTAGGGAGCATCAAAAATTTGATAGAGCCCTTTTTCATGATTTTCACATGATTTCACAAACTATGTGGCTAAACCGTGTAGTTTTCCTCCTTCCCCTGTAGGGTATGCAAAGTTGGAACACAGTTTTCCAAAGCATTCATCCAAACCGTGTGAGTTTCCTAGATGTTTAAAAAGTTGTAATTTCAAAAAAATTAATCATTATTATTTAGCACAAATAAATTTTCTTCTCCCCCATACATCTTAGGCACATCATGGGGGATCCCAAGGCTCTCCTCACTTTCCCTCCTTCCTCCATTGAAGGCTCCTCAAGTTTCTGAGGATAATTTCTTTTAGTTTTTTTTCAATTTTTTCCTCCTCTTCTCTTCCCCTTTGGGTTCATATTTCTTTTTTGGTTGGTAATCCTATTCAATAAACCCTAGGGTATATTTTTTTTAAAATTTTGGTGTTTTTTTTGGTTCTAGGGTTTGTCGTTTATCTGTTGGTCTTGGTTATTCCTTCTTCAAATGTCTTATTTCATCTCAACTCTCCCAAGGTAGGTTCTCAAACCATTTACATTAAAAAAAAATCCATTTGATGCTTCAAATTTCATAAATTATTTCTAAATTTTTTATTCTTTCTTGTGATGCGTTTTTGTGAATTTTCATGGTGTTTTTATTGAAAATTTGCTGAAAATGAGTTTTTAACGTTTTTCTAAAAGTATGACTATATTTATATGTTTAAAAAGTGTTTAATAAAATCCCAAATGGTCTTTGAAAAATCTATTTAAGTGATTTGGGGTGTGTTTGTCCTTGATTGGGTTTTGGTGTTTTAGATCTCATTTTGGAATGGGTTTTTGTGTGGTTGTGATTGCGGTCTAGTGCTCATGTGTGAGTTTTTGAGACTGTTAGTTATGTAAATGATGACTCATTAAATTAGGTTTGGGTATTTTTATGTTTCACTATGGATGTTCCACTGGATGTGGGAATGTACATATGTGAAACGGGTGCACATATGGATAGGCACACAAATGAAAAATGGATTAATAGCGCAGTGTTTCCCTTTGATTATAGATTTCAAAATACCTTCCCCTCTACCTTGTTCTCTCTCACTCACCTCATATCCCTATTTTTTCCTAAATGAAACATTGATTCTTCAATGGTTTACAATGTGGTTTTCAAATGATGTTTCAAAGGCATGTCCTATTATGAATCTTGAAGTTTGGCTTGGTTACTAAATTATTTAAAGTTCTATTTGGAACCCCTTGTATATAAATAATTTTTTCTATATAGGTTTTGGAAAGTGATTCATAAATTGTTCAGATTTCGAAATATTAGAGACCTGGTTGGTACATTATGATGTTTTGGGAAAGTAGCTTTAAAGTGACATGATGTGTTGGCCCGGTGGGCATCTGATCATGTAGTATAAAATGTTTTGTAATATCATATGACGTGTATGACCATTTGGAACCTTGAGATAGTTTTATGTTTTATGGGAACCTCTATGGTGGTCCCTCTAAGGAGAGGGACATCACATTGGTGTTTTTAGTGTTTTTTTCTAAGAAAGCATAGTGGCATGTGGATAATTGGTTTATGCCATGTGTGAGAGGACATCATCATTCACAATTTATTAATATCATGGGATTCTAGGGAATCATCTAGTGGGTCGAGTGATGGTTTCTTATCAACCCGGATTAGACGGGTCGGAACCCCCTAGATGTATGAGGGCCAGATGGGATGTTCCGCTAGTTATTATAGATTAAAGTATCCAGGTTGGTTATTGACAATAGAGATACACCATATGATGGAAGTTGAGTTCTATCTAAGTATATACAGGTATTTCTTCTAGGGATGTTTAGGAAATTCCCATGACTACTATCTATATGTTATTTTCTATTCTACTACACTTGATTATCTATTCTACTAGTATGAGATTTCTAGTTGTCTTTCCCCTACATCCATCATATCACCTTTTAATCATCGAGAATGGATTTTTATTTGGGTTTTTGGTTTTGAAATAGGTTTTGGAACGTAAAACAATTTTAAAAAGAAAAGATGGGTCTGTTATTTTAAAAAGGGTATTTTTGGAAAACTATATTTGATTGTTTATAATGATAAAAACTTATTTTCTAATATATTTCAAACCATTTTTATGGTCTATTTTGGGAAATGAAATTAATAGATTCCATTGTGCTTGCCTATTGAGCTATTTATGCTCACACCCTACTTATACCACTCACCACCAGTAGATCTAAACTACTTTTTAGGTTCAGGTTTATGGTTTGGTTTTTCCTTTGGAGTAGGTTGGTTTCAAGGATTGGTGGTGAAAAAGAGGTTGAATTGAGATCATTTTAGATTTGGTTTGGTTTTAGATTTGTTTTTTAGTTTTCAGTTTAGTTAAGATGTAGTTTTATTTTTATGGGTTTATGTATTTATTGATATTCAATTTTATTGGTCATGCTCCATGCTCTATTTTAGTTATCTGAGCCTAGTTGTTTATTGAAAAAAAACATTCCCAAAAGGTTTATCTTTGATTCTCAGTGCTAGTTTCCATCTTGGGAGGATCGGGAACCACTCTCAGGCCTTGTCTCAAGTCGGGCCGAGTGTTGGGTTGAGTGGAATCCCAAAATTTTACATGAAAATTGGTATCTGAGAAACTATTTATTATATGAAGGTGTCAAGTAGACTTGATATTAGGACTATCTGGACATGATTGGTTGGTATAGTAAGAGTATCATGAACTCTTTCCCATTCTGATCCTAGAGTTTTGATGGTAGTTCTATATTGGAGTCTTTTGCTTTGGTTTTTAGTTTGTGTGTATAGGAAATAATAACGGAAGTGAGTAGAAGTTTTATGATCTTTTACATGGAGTAGTTACCCTTGTGGAACCTGAGTGCACAACTCAAGGTATCCATAGTGGCTGATGATTTCCTAGGGAATGGCCCACTAACCATGTTTTAGGGTTATGCACGATCACTAGTTCCCAATTATTGTATTTTTGTGTGGGTTGCGTTTTGGGCTTGGTTTTCTTCAGCGTGAATAGATTTTGAGAATATAAAATGGTTTTTTAGAAAAATGGTTTTGAAAGTAAAATGTTTTTTGGGTTTTGGTTTTACATTAAAGGTGAGAATGGGAGTGTGAGTTGGTTTTGAAAAGTGGTCATTTGGTATTTGGAAAGTGGCCTTGGGGCCATGTGGTTTTGGAATTTGAGATGGAAATGGTGGTTTTGAAAGAGAATTCTAGTTTTGGTTCCAATGTTTTGGTTTGTGAGTTGGTGTTTTAACATGAGATGTTGGTTTTAGTTGAGTTAATTTTGATGTTGATTTTGGGTTTTATGTTCTCTTTCTATTTAGATATTTCCACCGAGAAAAGACCCAATGTTTTATAGCAAGCCTCTTCTAGTGGTCAACGCTACCGAGATTCCCAGTGGGGTTGCAGAGTCCATTTATTCTCAATTTTCCCATCTTACAATGTGATATAGGTACTTTAGAGACTGTGGAGTGGCTTGAGAGTTTCGATGGTGTCTTTTGATTACTGGGAACTCCTAAGGTTTTGAGGGTGGATGTTATTTTGGGTTCATTTTAAGGTTCGAGTTTGGATCATTACAAGGTGATTGTCCTAGAATCACTGCAAGTAGGGATTTCTTAGGAAGTGCTTAATTTGACTTTCATCCAATCGTTTAGACCTAAGGAAGTGAATTGAGGAAATTGGTAGAGCTCCTGAGTGTTAAACAAGGACAGTGAATGGTGATGTCCTATATTAACCACTTCAAGGAGCTTGTTTCTTTTTCTCTAGAGGTACCATCAATGGATTAGTTGTAATATTCCATTTTCGTCTGGTTTCTCCATCCAACGATAAAGTATAAGTTTCCCTCGTATGGGGAAGTTCAGTTCTAGAAATTTATAGATGAATAATTTCTAGATGAGGTGGTTTATGGTGTGTAGTCAGTTCATGTTGGGTCTTGTGAAGGTTCCCCATAAAGAGAGAGGTGTATGTTGGGGGAACCTGTTTCTGAGGGGACTCTTTTGTTAGTTTCAATTTCATTTTCATCGGACCATTCACTTATTTAATTCTAGTGTGGCTGGTTTGGGCAATCAAAGTTATCTTGTTTTCATCCTCAGAAGGATTTTCATCGATGTGGTTGTTTGGGTCACCTCGATAAGTTCAATAAGTTTCATTTCCTAAAGAGAGAGTTTGATCAGAGAATTTAGGCTCCTAACTACAGGGCATTGGATGCTTCAGAAAATAGGTCTCCAACCATAGGCCTGGGAGTGAATCTTTCACATGGTCAAAAATTGTCGGGGGTTAGGGAAACCCTACCCCAACTTTTGTCTCTAGTGATGATATGGGAATAGTTTTTTATTACCATTATAATCTATTGTTTCTTGAAATTTCCATATCATTGTATATTTCTATTGGTTGAAGAAAACGTTTTCTAGTGTCATTGTCTTAAACTCGGAGGTGGTGTTGGTGAATGAGATTCTTTATGCTGTTATCTCACTTGTGTGTACATCTTTCTTGTGGATTGGTTATAGTTTTCAGTTGTGTTAACATTTTAGATATTAATGTCTTGTGGATTGGATGAATTGTGGTTTGGTTTGCTGTCAAGTTGAGTTTATTCTATGGGTTCCCTTTGTTCTAGGGGTTCTTGGTTTGGATTGGGAGTTTCGACTTTGGGATTATGCTAGGACTCTCAGTGTTGGTCAGTTCTAATTGAGTTTTTGTGGTGGGGATACCAACCATGGGGTTCCTTGTAGTTGTCTCTAGAATTGGTCAGGTGTGACTTAGGGAGTTAAAGGTCACGCCTTGGACCGTAATTTTGTTTGATATCATCCTATTTTGAGTATGATTTTGGTTCCACAAAATTCTAGGTGAATTTATTGGGGTAGAATGTTTTTGTGGTGGGGATATTTTTTACACCCCAACCACATTTTTTACTTTATTTTATTATTTTATTGATGTTGGTACTTTTTTATAAGGTTTGGGTTGAGTTACCAACTTGAATTTTTGAGTTTTGGAGTTTTTAGGTGACTTTTTGGATGGTGCATGGTTTTTGTGTATGGTCAAGGGGGTTAACTGTGCGGCCTGTTGAGGTTAAGTCCATTTCCAATTAAATTTCTTTATGAATGGTTTTATGGGAATAACTTTTTCATGGTTTTTTCCAAACCATGTAAGTCCCAGGAGAAACCGTGAAACTCAATTTTATTGTTAGGTTCAAGCAGCATGACCTGCACATGGTTAGAGAAAATTGTGTGATAGGCATACAGGGTGGATCTTCAATTTGATAGATCCATTCTACATGGTCGATGCATGGTTTTCCAAACTATGTGAAAAACCATGCAGGTGTCCTCCTTCTCTACTAGGGTGCATATGGTTGGCACACAATTAGTCAAAACATGCAACAAAACAATCAGAGTTTCTTGTATCCCTAAAAAGTTTTAATTTCCAATGATTACCTATTTATATTTTAAGAAAAATCATGTTTCTTCTCCCCCATTCATCCTAAGAATACCACGAGGCTCCAATGACTCTTTTCCCTTTCACTCCTCACCCAATTGATGTTTCCTCAAGATTCCGAGGTTAGTTTTTTTTTAGTTTTTGTTCAATTTTATACTTTTGTTCTCTTCCCCTCTTGGTTCTTAATTCATTCATGGTTGGTATTTCTCTTGGTCTAAACCTATGGTATGAATTGGCTAACTTTGGGTGTTTTTATTGGACATAGGGTGTGAAATGTATTCATTGGGATTGGTTTTTCCTTCTCTATAAATCTCATTGCATCTACACTCTATTGAGGTAGGTGTCTCCATCCATTTCCTTTCCAAAATATTCTATTTGATTTTTGATAATTCTTAAATGATTTCTAAATATAGAATTATTACTTGTGGTGTTTGTGTGAATTTTTCTGGTGGGTTCTTATTGTAAATTTAATGAAAATGAGTTTTTAAGGGATTTATCTATGTATATCTATATGTGTATGTATACAAAGTGTTTGATAAAATTCCGATTAATCTTTTAGAAAATTTTTAAGTGATTTGGGGTGTGTTTGGTCCAAATTGGGTTTTGGTGTTTTAGTTATCATTGTATATTGGGTCTGTGTGTGGTTGTGATAGTGGTTTAGTGCTCATGTGTGAGTTGTTGATATTAGTGGTTATGTCAATGGTGACACTTTAAATTGGTTTTTGGGTATTATTAGGGTTTATCATGGATGTTTCATTGGATGTGGGAATATCCATGTTGAAACCATGGATTTTCACAACTAGAAACTGACTGTATTTTGTGTCTGTTGTCATTATATACTGGGTTGATCAAGGAGTTTTCAAGTAAATTTATCTTATAATACAAGATGGCTACCATTTTGATGGTGGTGTCATCCAATTTTTTGGTCACAAAATCTAGTGTAAGGATAAGGCTTCATGAAAGGTATTTTTTTAGGATTAAAACTTCTAAAATATTGTGAAGCCATGGATTTTGTGAAGACTGGGTTTGTGAAGGTTGAGATTTAGGATGATTCAACACATCATGATCAAGAATCACGAATTGCGTGATGAGATGATGGTAAATCATTGTGACTATGAGAAGATTTTTGAATTTACGATGGCATGATGGGAAATCTATAATACTACAAAAATGTTCGTGAATGGGTTAAACTTATCTAGAGCTTCATGAATGAAAAATATTCACAAAAATGAATTTGGCGGTTCATGGAAAATCCACTAGGTTCTTGGAATCATAATTAATGTTTGAGACTATAAATAGGTGGCTACCCCACTTCATTTCATATGAAAAGAATTTGAGAAAATGTTGAATCACTCTAAATTCATGAACACCAAGATCTTTGAAAATCATGTATTCATTGTGGGCCTGAGCATCATGAAAATTCTATCTAAGTCTCGACCAATTCTTGGGTATCTTGGAAAAAGGATTTTTTTCAATGATAGGGTTTTTCGTGTTAACTTAGTTCTCTATGAAGGATGAGCTTCGTGAAGGAGCTTCGCAAAAAACAATATTGAACATCTGGTTTAAGTGAACAATGATTTTAAGTGCATCAACATGGGACTAAAGTGCAATAAGATTCTCATGATATTCAGGGAAAACACTTAAATTTCAATCTACTGTGGCAACCTTAAAGTCATTAAATTTTGTAAGACCTCTCCTGAAGTAGTGGGATAGGGGGAGTCGATGGAAGTGTTCTGATAGAGTTATTATGTTGTCCCTAAAATCTTGTTAAGACAGTGTTCCTGGAACTAAGTGTCTATGTTTGAACTTATGCATACCATAATAACTAGTGAAGCTTAGTGGTTTTAGGTACGACCAACACACTGTCGGTGTATGATTCATGGATAGTCCCTTAGTGCTGAAGCAAGTAAAATTGTTTTGTTGTCTATCTATATGTGAATGTTTAAATTACTATACAATTACTTTATATAGTATTATCAAGTTACAACCATTAAGATAATATGATCTGTCACATTAAAATAAAAAGTTGACACCCTTATCCATCCCCCACTCAGGTTATTCGGTGGTCCTATGATCTATATGTTCACTAGGTGCACATATGGAAAGGCACAAAAATGAAAATGGATTGATATTGATGTGTCCCCCTTTGTCCATATATTTTGAAACACCTTTCCCTCTCTATTATTCTCTCTTATTCTCCTCATCTCCCTAAGGGTTTTAAATGACACCAAGATTCTTAAATGATTTCCAATGTGGTTTTCAAATAAGGTTTCTAAATCTTGGCATGTTCGGAATCTTGAAGTGTGGTTTGGTAAATAAATGATGTAAAGGACCATTTGGAACCTCTTTTATATAAGTAATATTTCCACCTTGGTTTTGGAATGTAATTTGTAAACGATTATGATATGGAAATGTTAGAGCCTCAGTTGTGATGTATTGCGAAATTTGTTTTAAAGTGACATGATGTGTAGGCATGTTTGGAATCTTATCATGTTTTAGAAAATGGTTTTGAAGATAATGTGATGTGTGGGACCAATTTGAAACTTGAGATGGTTTTTTGTGTGATGGGAACTTCTATGGTGGTCCCTATGAGTAGAGGGACATCACATAAGTGGTTTCAATGTTTGGGCAAGGTAAGCATTGCGACATGTGGATTATTGGTTTAGACCATGCAGGTGAGGACTTCCTCATTCACCATGTAATATTATTTGGTATTCCTAGGTGTCATTTAGAGGGTCAAGTGATGATTTCTTATTTACCCTGATTATATGGGTTGGTACCACCTAGATGTGTGAGAGTCTAGGTGGAATGTTCCATTAGAGAGGCTAGTTTAGAGTTGAAATGTTGGTTATTAACTATGGATATGATGTTTTTCCTATTCTATTACACTTGATTATATATTCTGTTGGCATGTTCTTTCTTGTTTTGTTTCATCTACTTCTAACATATCCCATTTTGATCATATGGCTTGGATTTGTATTTGGGTTTTGGCTTTGAACTAGGTTTTGTAATGTAGAATTATTTTAAAAAGTAAATATGGGTGTCCTATTTAAAAAAAAAGAATTTTTGGAAAATGATTTTTTATTCATTTAAATGATAAAACCTTATTTTATAATTTTTTTTAAACCAGTGTTTATGGAATATTTTAGGAAAGGAAATGCATGGATTATTTAGTTCTTACCTACTATTAGGATTATGCTCACACCTTACTCGTGTCACGGAGTGTCGGTAGACCCATGCTATTTTGAAGGTTTAGGTTTATGGTTCAGTTTTGCATTTGGAGTAGGTTGGTTTTATTGATTGGCGGTGACCAGGAGATCACATTGAGATCGTGTTGGTTCTGGTTTGGTTTATGTTTTGTTTTTTAGTTTTTATTTTTTTCAGCTATAGTTGTATTTTGATGAGTTTATGTATGTATTGATATTTAGTTTTATTGATTATGTTGTGTGCTCTATTTTATATATCTAATCCTAGTTGTTTATTAGGATAAATCATTCCCCCTCAGTTTATCTTTGATGTCTGGCACTAGTCACCATCTTGGGAGGATTGTTCCTCTCGGGCCTTGTGTCGGGCCGGGTCTAGTGTCGGGTTGGGTGGTATCCCAACCTGGTTCATGACACTTATTCTTTATATAACTTCATATTTGTATTTATTTTACAGTATACATATTTAGATATGCGCTTATTTTCTAGTATGAATTACAAGTATTCCCTTACATAGAATATAAGTGTGACATGACTAGTGTATGAATTCATGTATGCACTAATTTTCCACTATGCATTACTTGCATGCACTTATATAGAATATAAGTTCTCTTATATCATTTCATTCTAGTATGCACTTATTTTATAGGATTGCATACCTGAAAAAATAAAAAAAAAATTGTAAGTGAATTGGTAATTAAATGATTATTTTGTGGAAATTTCCGGGCAGAGTACTAGTGATTTATAGATGTTATGAATTCTCATTGGTGATGATTCTCATTAACTATAATTAAAAATTATATATCTCCAAAATTATCCATTCACTATATAAGATGATCCAAGTTGTTGATCTCATTTGGAGAATCTGAATGGCACTGGATCCTTGACCTTATTCTATTCAAGTATGTCAATATGGTTCCAAATAGAAACTTATGATCTGCACATTTATCTTGTTCCATTATTTTATTTGTAATTTTCAACAACATTATGTTTTAAACCCTGATAATAAATTATTTAGTGATTTTATGGTAGAATACACATAACTAAATAATCGTTCTAAATTAGAAATATAATCACACACAATCATTGTACAGTTATTTTCTTGGATCTAGATCCTTCATTTGGAATAAATAATTTTTGATCCATCTGACTATAAACCGAGGAAGAAAACAGTAACATGATAGCTGAGGATGAAAACAAAGTGGATACGGAGTTTGGGGTAGAGGATTGTCATATCTAGGAGGATACTCTATCGCCCCCACTCCACTCCCCAATCCACACTAACAAATCGAATCCTACCACCCATCCTTCACAGATCATTGATTATGTTTCCTCCTCCCCTTAAAACTCACCACATGTTACTGGCCATGTTTTCATGCCCGCACCCCTCAACGACCACATCATCTCTACACTTGATCTCGCCAAGATTCTCCTTCATCACTAACCCTGACACACCATCACCACCTTCCTCATCAACCTCCCTCAAGACCCTATTGCGAGTTTTTTTATACATTTTCTGAAAAAAGAAATTAAAATGGCATATGTTAATTTTTTTTAAAAAAAAGGCACAAATGAGGCATCAGCGATGACGCCTTCTCTCCCCCACACCACCTTTGGCCTAGATCGATGACAAGGAAAAGGCAGTGGGGGATGTCGCCTTTGCCTTAGCTCCCTATAAAAGGCCATCCCCCCTTATCCTCACTCAATGTTCCACCACATATCTCCTAAATCATCTCTATCTCTCTCTAAAAAAATCATTTTCTCTACGGGTTTTTGGAAAAGAATCATTTTGAGGTATTTGTATTTATTTAATTTAATGTTTTTTATTTATTTAATTTAATTATATTTATTTTTAGTTATTTCATTTTTTAATTTGTTTAGTTATTTCTAAATATTTTGTTTTTAGGTTGTATAATTAGTTATTTATAGCTTGAAATAATTATGGTTAGTATTATAGATTAAGTATAGATTAAGTATTGATTAAGTATAGATTAACATAGGATTAACTTAGTATTAAGTTTTGTGAAATTTTAGTAGCATAAAGATTATGTGGGTATCTAAGCAATCAAATCCCTGTCTAGATACAAATAAGTGGAAGTGGCTATGGCACAAATGTACCTAGGAGTGAAAACTCTGACAAGGAGTTTTGGGCATGACCTGGGGTATCCTGGTACACGACAATGGTCCTTTATGCACTCGTGGTTTGACACACTCGGGGATATGCTTAAGATGATTCATTTTTTTATAAACAACTAAAATATATAAGAAAAGAACAATCAAATTAGTATATTTATCAATAATAAAATGATAATTATTATTTTACATAATGAAATAAGAACAAAAGCATTAACTAATGAAAGTTATGATTAGTAATTAAAGATGTTTAAGTAGTATAATTAGTTATATATAGTTTAGAAATAATAATTTTTATTAGTAATTACTAATTATAGATTAATTAATGACAACTTAGGATTAAAAATGAATACATATGATTAGTTAATTATAATTAACTACTAAATATAATATGATTTTAGGATTAAAGAATAAATTATTAAAGAATAAATTAATAACGATTAACTAGTGATTAAACTTTTGTATAAAGAAACATTACGAGCATATTTTAGGGTATAGAAAGGCATCATAAAATTTCATTCTAATAAATATTATATGGTTAACCATCATTGTTATTATTTTTTACACTATCATAACTTTGATTAAAGAAACATTTTTGAGGAAGAGAGTCATGTTTACATGTGTGTACTTCTATGGGGAGGTTATTCAAACTGAGAAAGGGGCTTCTTATAGTAGAAAACCATTAATGATGGTTAGTACATCTTATTGTGTAACCATAAGTGACCTTCAAGAGATAATTCATGGTTCCTTAAATCTGGGACCCGATCAAGAGATCAAGTCTATGAGCTATAGACATTTTCAATTCCCGAAAACACTGTGGCTTCAAGCTTGTCCATTGGTTGTTGATGCGTAGTGGTTCCAAGTAATTAATTTATTTTCTCAATAGTCAAATGGTACCATGATGAAGTTATAAGTTGATGTTCCTACTGTACAACAATAACATCCAGTTGTAGGAATACATATAATTACAAGAGTGGTTGAAGACAATCCTCCCCATGAAATTGTGCATATTCCAAATGATGTATCAGAGAGGAAAACCTTGATGATCTCCCAGATATACATGTCAATCTGACTACTAATGAGGAGTTTCGTAATCACAGATCATATGGTGACAATAGTGCTGATGAGGAGGGATTATCTGAAGTTAAGAAAGAGGTTTCAATAAATGAATTAGTTGTACATAAACCTCGACCTACAATAAATCATCCACCACTCCTTTCATCTTGGTCAGAAGTAATGACATGTGTCTCTAAATTTGACATTAATGTTCTCACACCAGAAACTGAGTTCCCCGGAGTTGTATTAGATAGGTTTAGTGAGTTGGACAAAACCTTATATATTGGAAGTAATTTTCCAAGTAAAGATTCATTAAAAATCATGCTAAAGAGATTTCACATTGAGAGACATTGTAGCTATATAGTTAACGAATCATGACGTAGTAAATATGTTATACACTACTGGAAAAACGGCCTATACCCATGGTTCAAAACTGTGGGTATAGCCCC
This sequence comes from Viscum album, assembly GCA_963277665.1. NCBI lineage: Eukaryota > Viridiplantae > Streptophyta > Magnoliopsida > Santalales > Viscaceae > Viscum > Viscum album. Next base: position 1,670,315 of record CAUJRU010000106.1, on the reverse strand, counting down.
CAAAACCGTGGGTATAGCCTATACCCACGGTTTTGGGAACCGTGGGCTGGAATGGTGTCGGGATAGGTCCCCAGCCTATACCCACGGTTTTCTAAAACCGTGGGTATAGGTTTCCTGCCACCATGTCACCGAAATATATCCAATTTTCACGGTGTCAACGGCTTTTACCCACGGTTTCAAAACCGTGGGTATAGGTCCTAAAATAATGCAGGCGCCGAGTTTCGATCTCGCGACCTCTTCACTGCAAACATCGCGTCTAACCACTACCCTAACATCACCTATATGTATATATATATATATATTTAGTTAAATATATTTATAAAAACTATGGGTATAGAGAGAAGAACTGTGGGTATAGGGTTCCCGCCAAAAAAAAATTCCTTCCCGCAGAATTTTTTTTCCCCGCGCACACAAAAGTGACCTATACTCACGGTTTTTCATAACCGTGGGTATATGAATTTTATCCCAGACCTATCCCCACGTTTTTCCCCAAAACCGTGGGGATAGACCCACCCTATACCCACATTTTTGGGAAACCGTGGGTATTGGTCACTTTACAGGACCTATCCCCACGGTTTTCCAAAACCTTGGGGATAGACCCCCCCTATACCCACTGTTTTGGAAAACCGTGGGTATAGGTCTTGAATAGACACCTATACCCACGGTTTTCCAAAACCGTGGGTATGGGGGGGGGGGTCTATCTCCATGGTTTTAGAGAAAACTGTGGGGATAGGTCCATTTTCCAATAGTGATACGGTGTCATAAGTATGTGGATGATTGTATATTTCTCTTAAAGGTGATTTCAAACATTACATTTGAGGTTGGATATTCTCTAGGATTGAGGCAGATCATACCTACATTCAGTCAAGCCTCACACAAGATCATACCTCATTGGATGCAGAATTTGTGTCACATACATAGCTTATTTTAAATTTATTTTTATTTTAATTTCCATTAATGATTTGTTTTGGGGGTTTCCAAAGGTTTTATGGAGAATATGTGAGTTTTCATGAATTGGGCCAAACCGTGAGCCCAATTCCAGATTTAAAAATAAATTTTGTTTCTTTTATAACTTATTAATTTTTTAATATTTTTCACTCATTCCAACTCCTAAATGTCCTATCCTGATATATTAACACCAAAATTAAAATTTGGAGCCTTTGGAAATCCATAACCAAGGTTTATTTTGGTTTTTATTTAAGGGATTGGGCCTGCCCGAAAGCCCATATCTAGTTTTAAAAATTAATATTATTTATTTAATAACTTATTCAATTTTAAGTATTATTCGGTGATTAAAAGCCTCATATGATCTCCTTACATCCAGCCTCTCCCCCATCCTCTTTACCCCTTCTTTGGAGCTCTTAGGAATCGCGATTTAGGGACGAACATCTTAGGGTTTCTAAAATAATCCAGATTTGATGAGGTATGTTCATTCAATCATAACTCTCTCAATTAATACTATTTTTCCTCCATTATAATTCTTAAATGACCTAATAATTCTTGTGCGAACATCCCCTAAGTTTTGGCCTTTTTCAATTTCAGATACTGGTGTTTTGGGGAGATTCATTCTAGATTTCTCAAGTAAGTTAGTCCATTTCATTTCCCCTTTCAAATTGATTAGGGTTTCATTCTATTTTTTTAGGGTTTCCTCCATTTTCATTGAAGTGACAAATGAAAAGTGGGTAGGGGTTCGAAAATAAGATTTAACCTTGGGTTTTCTTGGTCCAATTTTCTATTTTTAGGTTTGATCTACCCTTCTTGAGGTGCGGCGGTGGTGCGTTGGTGTTTTCGCACGATGGATTCAGTGGTTTCATTTGATTTGGTAGGTGATTCCAATGTTGATGCAATATTTGTGTATTATCATGCTGTATTTATCATATTTTCATATTTATATCATTTTATTATTTCTGCAAAAATTGGTTCTAATGATGTTTCTATTGCAAGTGAATTTTAAATGCCAATTTGGTGTGAAATTGGGGGTTTTCCAAAGAAATGTTTTATTTGTTTATTTGGGGATTCCCTATAAATACTTATTTGTTTTTATTGACCTGTAATAAGGCATAAAATACTATTTATAATGTTTATCCCCTTTGGTTATTGGTGAAAAAATGGGTTTTAATTGTGTTTGTAAAGAAAGTGATGTTTTGGTTCCACTTTTGTGTGAAAATGAAGGTTTTACAAAGTTAACACTTATTGTTTAACATGGGGATTCCCAAAAATTGATTTGTTGTTTTAATTGAAATGTATTGGGATGCCTTTACTGTTTTGGTAACTTACAAGTGTGAACATAGTGTAAAAGTGGGTTTCTTAAGGGGTTTTGTGTGCAAAACAACACGAGATTTTGAGAAATTGATTTATTCAAATTCAAAGTGTTTTTTGTGTGTTTTAAGTGGTATAAAATGTGATAGCTACTGTATGTGGTGTATGTGACCATTAGTGGTGTTTTAAATTAAAATGGATATGTGTTAAATCCTGAAATTGTTTGAGCACAAAGGGGGAAGCCATGGTACCTAGGTGGGGCGGATTTGTACTAGTACGGCTAGTGGACCGGATGGGTTTTGTCCCTATTTCACTTAGCATTTGGATAATTACAACTCTAACTAAACTATGTGGATGATGATTGAGGACCACTAGGTTATGAGTATGTTCCCTACTAGTGGCTCGTGCATGAGAACAGATTTTACTATGGTTACATTACACCGAGATAAATGATACCCGGGCACTTGTGACAGCCCATGGGGATAGGGAATGCCCTTCGAGAATTGTCATGGGCTGGGTCTGGTGCCGGTTTTGGCAGCGACCAGATTCGTTTCGTGACAAAATGGTATCAGATGAAGGTTCAGGTTAACTCTTTGTGTCATGTTATTTGGGGAAGAGTCAGGATAGTATGGAGTTAGGATTGTAGGGAATTTATATTCTAGTTATGGGTAGTGTTCCTGATCACCACACCTCATGAAAAGATTCAAGTTTCCAGGGGAAGTCAGGTTTTATCTAAGTCCTTTGGTTTTCTTGGTTTGATGATGGTTAGGGGAAATGAAAAGAGAGTTGGGTTAATGGTCTCAGTGAGCCCGCAGGGCCTGGAAAGCCATGTGGAGATAGGGATCTTCCCTAGTACACTCTTTGTGACTGTGAAGTGATTGTATTATGGTCGCCAACCATATGTCCAAGTCACCCACTAAAACTAGTTTCCTCTCGCATTGTATTGTATTCTTTAGTTTTGAAATCTTGGACTTTGGTTTTAAAGTGACTTGGTTTTAAGTAGCGTAAAGTTTTTTTTTGAAATGATTTTCAAATAATGAGGGAATGGTTTTGGTAATGAAATGGTGGAACTGAATTTTCAGAATTATTTTGAATTGGAAAATGGTGTTCATACACCTCTTTTGAAAGCAGGAACTATATTGAATTTGGTTTTGGAAAGTATTTCCAATAGAGTTTTCTAAACAATAAACGGGTGTTTTAATGGGATGAGATGTTTTGAAATTGATGTGAATATCTTGAAATTGAGTTCTTGTATAAATGTTTGTGTCTTTCTAAAAATTTTAGTAATATTTGAATTGGGATTTTGATCTCCTGGTTAGCAGTTTTGAAAAAAATGATGTGTTGGTTGACCGTTTTGGTTTTGAAAAGTTGAAATAATATTTTTTTTAACCTTTGGTATTTCCGTGAGTAACCACATGCATGGGGTTATATGGGAATATGGATGGTTGATGGAATGACTTGATGAGTACCGGGACGGATATGAGGAGGGTGCCTGGTGTGGCACAAAAACATGCATGTGTGAGGCCCATGGGGTACCATTGGTGGATATGCTTACTGTTAAACTGTTTGTTTTCAAAGAAATAGTTTTAAAGAAAAACATGATGTCTTGATGAATAGTTTGGTATAGTTTTTATTATGGGTTTTTGATAACGTTGATGTTGTGGGATGTTTTGAGTCCAAGAAACCCTCCTGTTTGAACTGTGTTTTGGGTTTGTGTTTGGTCGATGAGTTGTGTTGTAGGGACGGTTAGTGGTCTCTTTTGAAAAATGTTTTGGGATGCCTTTGCGGTGGTTCTCTTCATGTGTTTGGATCTGGATTGTGGTATATCATGACCAATGGACCATCTTGGTTGGGTCCTTTGGTTCAATCGTTGGATAAGGTACGCCCCATTAAGGGTTAGTGCACAACTGAAGTGCAACCAGGATTGTTTTTCCTTTTGAAGACCCTCTAGTTGATCAATATAAGGAATATTTTTCTTGAGATTTTTAGATTGAGTCTACACCCTTTACTTTCTTTGATTTTTAGATCCTCTTGTAATGGGAGAGTTCTCATGGAAGGTTGAAAGAGACCTTAGTTTCTTAAGTTTCCTGATACGTCGAAGGTAGATGTGGTCTAGGTTTGTTAGTGTGGATGAGTGTCTCGATGGTGTCTAAGAGGACCTTTGGGTTCTTCGAAGATTCTTTGATGCATGAATTCATGTTAAACCACTGGTGTGGGAAATATGGTCATGATAGGATATTGTGGCTACTTTCTAGAATTGTGTGTTGTTTGGGGATTTTGTATAAGTTCCCTCTCCAAGAATTGTTTATATCAGTCGTAATGGTCATGTTCGGTGATGCCTTATGATGTCATGGGCTCGATTGATCGTAAAGGTGAAATTTGGGAAATCATATGAGAGTCTCTGTTATGTTGGGAGAATGTATCCCTTGGAACAAAGCTTAAAAATATTCCATTTTAGAGGAAGGTGACTATTGGTTTTCTTTATTTCAATTTTTTCTCACCCAAACAAACAAGGTGTGATGTGTGTGCATATTTTAAGGCCTTGTTTCAGTGAAATATCGAGTAAGGATAAAGTGAGTTTGGAATGTGTTATGTCTTGGAAAACTTATCGGGGATTGAATTATAGTTGTTGGTTGCACCGAAAAAAGAATTATCGTTCATGGGGTTTCCAAAGCCTAACTGTGAGGCCGAAGATGCTTCAATCATTTGATCTCTAGCCATAGGTCTCGGAGAGAAGTTGTCTCATAGTCATTGGAAATCACAGGGTCGTTTAAACCCTTGTACAAAGTCATATCCTCAGTATGAAAGTTAAGAAGAGTTTAAACCTATGGTGTTATAATCTTTATTCTTTTTTCCATCTTTGGTGGAAATAGGTGGAGGGCCATGTACCCATGTCATCGCCCAATGTTATTCCCTCCCCCTTTGGTTTCCACTGAGTCTTTGGAGAAAGGTTTGAAGTTTGTCTAGACTATTTTAGAACACGGTTTTCACTTGGTTAATAATGATCATGCCCCAGAAAACCATGTGGATAGAAGGATCCCCACTATTAGTGTATGGTTTCCCAAACCGTGCAAACTAACCATGTGGTCGCCCCAACTCTTTAAATTTTGGGGTCTTTCTTTACCAGCCAGTGCTGGTTGGTTAAGATGGATGGTTCTTATGGTGGGGAGACCCACTATGAGTATTATATAAGTTATTTTGTAAATTTCTGATGGAAGTATATTCTTTGTACCGGTGAGTCCATTTAGGCCTCCCCCTGTTAGTCTCCAGATTCTGTCTCGGAAAAAAAAATTATTATTGGTTGTCTCTTATGGTGGGGAGCGTATTTGTGTCCCCACGTACTAGTAACTTAGATTTTTCCATGGTCTTGGCTTGGTGTAGATAGTATAGTTCAGAGCTATCTAGCTACCAACATCTTTCTTGAGTAAACATTTGGACTAGAGAGTGCCCAATGGTTTAGTTAATGTAAGGTAAATGTAACATTGTTCGAAGTTGTTGTTCGTTTGGGTGAATTACTTGAGTCTTGCGAGGATAGTGTTTGAGGAGTTTTATTTTGGGATAAAGTATGAATGTGCTCGATTGTTTTAGGAAAGTGGTGTAAGTTAGGTTTGTGAGAGTATTCCTTCCTTCATTGATCACTGGAGGTGTTTTGGCCTTTGGGGGAGAAACCTGGCAAGGGAGTACCTCTTGGTTTCTCAGTTGGGTTTAGTTGTTGCTTTGGCCTTGCTATGACTTTCCGGGGCGGAAAGTTTTCATGGTGGGGATAATTGTCACATACATAGCTTATTTTAAATTTATCCTTATTTTAATTTCCATTAATGCTTTGTTTTGGGGGTTTCCAAAGGTTTTATGGAGAATATGTGAGTTTTCATGAATTGGTCCAAACCGTGAGCCCAATTCCAGATTTAAAAATAAATTTTGTTTCTTTTATAACATATTCATTTTTTAATATTTTTCACTCATTACAACTCCTAAATGTCCTCCCCTGATATATTAACACCACAATTAAAATTTGGAGCCTTTGGAAATCCATAACCAAGGTTTATTTTGATTTTTATTTAAGGGATTGGGCCTGCCAGGAAGCCCATATAATGTTTTAAAAATTAATTTTATTTATTTAATAACTTATTCAATTTTAAGTATTTTTCGGTGATTCCAAGCCTCATATGCGCCCTTTACACCCAGTCGCTCCCCCGGCCTCTTTACCCCCTCTTTGGAGCTCTTAGGAATCGCGATTTAGGGACGAACATCTTAGGGTTTCTAAAATCGGCCAGATTTGATGAGGTATGTTCATTCAATCATAACTCTCTCAATTCATACTATTTTCTTCCATTATAATTCCTAAATGACCTACTAATTCTTTTGCGAACATCCCCTGAGTTTTGGCCGTTTTCAATTTTAGATACTGGTGTTTTGGGGAGATTCATTCTAGATTTCTCATGTAAGTTAGTCCATTTCATTTCCCCTTTCAAATTGATTAGGATTTAATTCTATTTTTTTACGGTTTCCTCCATTTTCATTGAAGTGAAAAATGACCAATGGGTAGGGGTTCGAAAATAAGGTTTAACCTTGGGTTTTCTTGGTCCAATTTTCTATTTTTAGGTTTGATCTACCCTTCTTGAAGTGCGGCGGTGGTGTGTTGGTGTTTTCGCACAATGGATTCAATGGTTTCATTTGATTTGGTAGGTGATTCCAATGTTTATGCAATATTTGTGTATTATCATGCTGTATTTATCATATTTTCAGATTTATATCATTTTATTATTGCTGCAAAAATTGGATCTAATGATGTTTCTATTGCAAGTGAATTTTAAATGCCAATATGGTGTGAAATTGAGGGTTTTCCAAAGAAATGTTTTATTTTTTTATTTGGGGATGACCTATAAATACTTAGTTGTTTTTATTAACCTGTAATAAGGCATAAAATAATGTTTATAATGTTTATCCCCTTTGGTTATTGCTGCAAAAATGGGTTTTAATTGTGTTTGTAAAGAAAGTGATATTTTGGTTCCACTTTTGTGTGAAAATGAAGGTTTTACAAAGTTAACACTTATTTTTTAACAAGGGGATGCCCGAAAATTGATTTGTTGTTTTAATTGAAATGTATTAGGCTGCCTTTACTGTTTTGGTAACTTAAAAGTATGAACATAGTGTACAAGTGGGTTTCTTAAGGGGGTTTTGTGTGCAAAACAACACGAGATTTTGAGAAATTGATTTATTCAAATTCAAAGTGTTTGTTGTGTGTTTTAAGTGGTATAAAATTCAATAGCTACTATATGTGGTGTATGTGAACATTAGTGACGTTTTAAATTAAAATGGATATGTGTTAAATCCTGAAATTTTTTGAGCACAAAGGGGGAAGCCCGGGTACCTAGGTGGGCGGATTTGTACTAGTACGGCTAGTGGATTGGATGGGTTTTGTCCCTCTTTCACTTATCATTTGGATAACGAAAACTCTAACTAAACTATGTGGATGATGATTGGAGACCACTAGGTTATGGGTATGTTTCCTACTAGTGGCCCGTGCATGAGAACGGATTTTACTATGGTTACATTACACTAAGGTATGGGGTACATGGGGCCCGAGACTATATAGTGCCTAGGGGTGTTCCCGATTTTGTTACTCATTGGATTTTTGGTATTTTCCCATGTATTTGGGTGTCTTTGGAATTATATTTCAGTATCTAACATGAATATTTAAATGTGTTTACATTCTGAAAGTTTTATCTTGAAAATTATTTTCAATTAATGTTGCATTTCTTGAAATTTGTCACCGCTTTTCATTGAATATTAAAACAGCTTGCTTTTTCACCTTGTATTGTATGAACCTTGGAATCATATGGTGGTATCCTATTGGTCTTAGGCTCACACCCTACTTGCACCCCTTTGGTGTAAGTAGACTTTTTTTTGACCCAGGTAAAGGAAAGGCTAAGGGTGATGGTGGTTCAGGGTGTTAGTCCTCATCCTTGGGGAGGAGTAGTGGAGACGGCTTGGGGGTGATGACCCCTTTTCATGTGGAGTCCATGGGGCTGTTTTGTTTCTATTCCATCTTGTCTTTGGACCTTTTGTATTTCATTTGAACTTATGTATTTAGTTCTGGATTTTTTTTATAAACCTTGTTGGTATGAATTCTTCAGATTCATTTTATCAAATCTTTTTGGTGTTTTATCTATACATATTCGGGTAAATCGTTCCCAAACCAAGATAAATGATACCCGGGCACTTTTGCCAGCCCGTGGGGATAGAGAACTCCCTTTGGGCCTTGTCACGGGCTAGGTCTGGTGCCATTTTTGGCAGCGACCAGATTCGGTTCGTGGAAATTTGTGTCATCTATTGTTTTTGAGATGATTAGGACATGTCAATATGTTTCAATAGCCCTTGTGCAAGAGAGGATTCAACAGACATTCGGTTATATGATTTCCAATAATAAGGCATGGATGGAAAAACCGAAGGCAATTGTGAAGGTCTATGGTGATTAGGATGACTCATATCAGGTGTTGCTGCAATTGCTCTCCATACTGAGGCATCATAAAAAAGTTGTCTTCTATATGGTTAAAAATGAACATGTGTCTCACGATAACCTACTTGATCCTTCTCGTGTTCAATTTCATCAGTTGTTCTCAACATTCCTTCCTTGTTTCTCTACATTTTTTTCCAGAAAATAGTTCATTTAGATTGATGGAACATTTTTATATGGAAAATACAAAGGTGTATTGTTGATTGTGGCAACCTAAGATGGAAACCGTTCACCTCTTTTGCTTTCTTTTTCCACTATAGAGAAAGAAAACTATGAATCATAGAGTTGGTTTCTGGAATGTATTAGAAACCATTTCACCAATATTCATGGTTTTTGTTTGATATCTAATCACCATCAAACAATTAAGGAGGAAATTAATACAGATCCTGATTCATGGAGATACCCAAATGCACATCATTGGATATACATTAGACACTTTTCTAGTGATGTGTATAAAAAATTCCACAACTTACCAATGAAAAAGGCAATCACGAGCCTTGGTACACATTGTATTTGTTATTTTTTACTATTTTCAAATAAATATAAAATCAAATTATGTGAAATATCATCTATTATATGTAGAATATGAGTCAGACCAATGGTGGTTTGAAGAACGTTTTGAAAAAATATTCCAGGCTAATCAAGAAGTTTATGATTATATAATGCAGATTCCAAAAGAAAAATGGACATTGGAATATGAAGGGTGGAAGAGGTATGGACACATGACGACAAAAATTGTGGAGTACATCAATGGTGTCTTCAAAGGGCTTCGCAATCTACCTATAACCACCCATGTTCTAGAGACATTATATCAATGCATGGAGTACTTTGTTGATAGAACAAAACTAGTATCATACGGAATAAAACAGGGGATAAGGTATGAAAGACACTTTCAATGATAGATTGAAAAAAATATTGAAGAAGCTTCTAGTTATCATGTCTTCCTTTTTCAATGATAAGACTACCGATTTGAAGTTCAAGAGAGTTCAAACCCCATCAAAAGTCACATCAGTGAAAAATGGTGGTATTACTGGAAACAAGGCAATGCCAATGTGGAAACTTTCAGGACATACAGTTTCCATGCACACACGTCATCACAACATGTGCCTCTGTGAACATATCATGGGAAGCATATGTTGTTCCAGTGTACATGATGGATACCATTTCTAATAGTTATGCTGCACCATGGACACCTATTGGAGAGTATTGTTATTTCCCAATGCCCAAATGCCATCCAATAGTGATACCTAACATCAATCGGTTGCACCTCATGGGAGACTGAAGGCCAGTAGGATACATAATGAGACGGACTGGCCTTAAGAACAAGGGCAGAGTTTGGTATGAATGATATGTCATAAATAAGGTCATAACCAGAAACGATGCCCTAATGTTGTTGGATCAAGTTCACAGTCTCAGCAAGAATGATGTATTGTCTTCATTGCGACGTTCTCATATTTTAAATTAAATGTTGTTATCTCTTATTTTTTTCTCTATTTTCTAAACCCCAAAACCCAAAATAAGAACACTTAACCTAGAAACAACTTTCCTAAACCTTAATATCATCATTTGAAACCCTAAACCCTCAAACCTAAACCCTAACCCAAAAACATCTTCCCTTTACCATGGTTTTTAATAACATTATGTGTGATATTTTAATAAAAATTTATATAACAAAATAATAGTATCATAATGATTAGCATAAGTTATTCAATATAGAAAATTAGATAAATTCCTAAAAAATCATTAGTAATTCACATGGTTTATCTTAATAGAATCCAAAATTAGTTAAACATAATGCTCCTCCAAAATATGTCTAACCAAATTCAAGACCCAATAATTTAGAAATATTGTCTCTACGATTCTAAAAATCAGTATGCCATTATTCCAAAAATCTATATCTTAGTGACACATACCTAATATCTAAATACCCTATTAATCATGAATCTTTAATTAAAACATGCAAGATTTCAAGAATTAACTTTCTCCTTATAACTTAAATAAAATCATAGATAAAAAAATTTATTTCATAAATCCAAAAGCAGAACACTTAACCCATATTGTAAGTTAAATGTTGTTATCTCTTCTTTTTTCTTGGTTTTCTAAACCTAAAAACCCAAAATCAGAACACTTAACCCAAAAAAATCTTTCCTAAACCTTAATATTAGAATTCGAAACCCTAAACCCTAAAACCTAAACCCTAACAAAAAAAATCATAAACTTAAACCCTAAAACCTTACAAGAAATCAAAAAACCTAGATATATTCCCTCGAAGCATGTATCAATTAATAAAATTCTTAAAAAGATATTTTTATTAATAAAATTCTTTCACAACATAATTCTTTACATCTATTTTTTTCTCTTCTTTCCTCTTGTTATATTAATTTCATTCAGAACCAAAAGACATGGAGAATTATATTTCTTTTGGTAAAAATAACTTCATAAAAAAATGTGAATAAACATGTCATGTCTTCCATTATACAAGTCATAACATTATGATAACCATAACCTTATATTTTAATTTTACACTTACGACTCATTTTATTTATTTATATGCAGATGGATGATACCATACTACTCACTCAGAAGCATACCCATATTTCCCAGACCGTGTTAGAGGGTGGTGCAGATCGATCAACCGGGGTGCGTCGAGTGCACCATTTCCATCACATGGAGCCTACACATGCCATTAGACCATACTTGCGTCGTGCCAGCTGTTGTGGCCTTGCCGTATCAGATTTCACATTTGTAGACCATCACCTACTTGCTACCCTCATTGAGAGGTGAAGACCAGAGACACACACATTCCACCTGCTTGAGGGAGAGATGACCATCACCCTCCAGGATGTGGTAGTGCTTCTCAATCTTCCAATCTAGGGGAGACCAGTTATTGGACTCACTTGTGCATCTGGGTCAGACCTTGCTCAGCACTTGTTAGGCGTTGATATTTTTTCCAACCATAGAGCTATAGATGGAGCGTCCATATCTATGCCTTTGTTGGAGTCGCAGATTCCACATTTAGAGGATGATGATGACAAGTAGACTAACATGCGTTATGCCTATGCATATATATTATAGCTCATTGGAGGGACCATGTGTACAGATCACTTAGGGATGCACGTGCAAATGATGTATATACCCCTACTAGAGGACTTTGATCGGGCCCGGACATACAGCTGGGGATCAACCAACTTGGAATACACGTACAGAGCATTATGTAGGATATCTTATAGGGACAGCATAGGTCTCAATGGATACATCATCCTTATTCAGATGTGAGCATGAGAGCACATCCCCGCATTCTTCCTTGAGCTTGTTGGTCAGTCGATCGTGATGGAGGTACTGCATGACGCTCCACATGGACACTGGTATGATCCATCATTTCTATTGGTTTCTGATGCTACTATGAGTTATTAGATTTAATTTCTCATTATTTTTCACTATCGATGATGTATTTTACTGGTGCTGTCAGCGACAAAATTTTGACGTGTTTCCGAGATAGCATTTGGGCATATATCGACTCCAGTTGGACTGTCTCTTACCTGATCTGGTATGTATATACTATCTAACATTGTCTAAAATATTTAATAATAACATTAATTTTGGTTTTATTTAGGCACTTTTTTGACAATGTAACATGTTATTTCAGATTTCATGGCTTCCATACTGGAGTATTATGGACCAATTGCCTGTATACTGCACTATTGGGCTTGAGGATGCTATGGTGTAGTGCCCCTCATTCACATCCATATAATTGAGTGGCAACAGTCTAACATATTCATGCGCTAGTTTGGTTGTACTTTACCGATTCCATTGCTGTCGAGATAGATAGAGTGGATTCATGTGATGAAGCTGATAGGGAGGCATGATAATGGCTGGTCCTAAGTACATGCTAGCTTTATCGACTACTGGCACAGAAGTGCGGAGCTTCATATTCAGGGTGTTCCTAGGAATCGATTCTTTCTTCCAGAGCAGGTTGAGTATGAGCCATGGTATAGACTAAAGTCTGTATTGTATGTTACCCAACCCGATATAGAGATGCAGATGATGGTAAGTCAATACATTTCCATTAGTTTGTTTATTGAACTATTCTCTCATTCAATTTGAATATCTTTACAGGGCAGTCACACAGAGTAGCTTGTTCGCATGAGTGATGAAGAGGAGAAGGGGGTCCTTAGCCGGGCAGTCGTCCATGCTACAACGCTGGAGGCGATGGAATCTTTTCATGCGCTTTCTAGGACCATATTTGCGCATCCGACCTGGAGAGAGGAGGTTCCTGACCCAGTGGAACATCCTGAAGCTGCTTCTAGTGCTGGGGAGCCGTGACCATGATGACGTAGACAACGTCGTGCTGCACGTGAGGCCTCACCTGTTCCACAAGCAGAGGTAGGCCCTCTAGTAGTCTAGAATCATTTGATTCAGGATGTTCCTCAGGTGGAATTTGATCTGTCTTTCCTGACAGGATATCCACAGTTCTCTCCATCTTGGGTTCCATATCCATCACAACCTTGAGATCCATTGCAGCCTTGGGTTCCCGATCCGTCGCATTCTTGGGGTATAGCTCCATCGCATGCTTGGTTCCTCACTACGATGGAGGCAGGTCTTTCTACCACCCTAGTGGTAGAAGGATCGAGAGGGCAATACGAGATGTGGTTGACAACTCCTCCCACTAACACACAAATAGAGGATACACAAGTCAACGTTCCAGTGCCCGAGGATCAGCCTTCTCATGGTCATCAGACTCCATTCACTACTACAAAACGGCATATATCAGCGCTAAAAAAGGGCTTTAACAGTGCTAAAAAAGCGTTGTAAAGCTCAGCGCTAATATAGGGGGGGGGGTCCCTTTTATCAGTGTTTTTTTTAACGCTGATAAAGGTCAAAAAAATTAAAAAAAATAACAAAATTTTAAAATAATGCGGGGAGTGATTTTATCAGTCCTTCACACCCCCTTTATCAGCGCTAGGAGGTCTCCCGCGCGCTGCCCTTCCCGCACATCCTCATACGCGCGCGCACCTCCTTTGCTTCCACCCGAACTCGAACCCGGGACCTCCCCCCTTTCGCAGCTGCACCTTTACCACTATGCCATTTCATTTTGTTCTCTATTTAATGATATATATGTATATATATAGTTATATTTATTCATATATTGATATAGATTCATATTAATATAAATATATTTATTCATATATTAGTATATATATTTATTCGTATATTAATATATTTATATATATTTATATATTTTTTTTTTGTTATAATTTTTTATACTTATATTTATTTGTATATTAATATATACATATAAGATTAGTTTTAAATACATTTATGAAAAAATATGTTTTTTATGTGTGTTTATAAATAAATAAATAAATACATACATACATACATACATACATACATACATACATACATACATACATAGACATATACAACACACAAACACACATAGAGACACACACACACACAAACACATATATATTTACGAATAAATACATATATATGTGTATTTGAAAAGCCATAGAATGTACATATAAGATTAGTTTTAAATACATTTATGAAAAAATATGTTTTTGATGTGTGTTTATAAGTAAATAAATAAATAAATACATATATACATATATAAAACACACAGACACTCACATAGACACTCACACACACACAGACACATATATATTTACGAATAAATACACATATATGTGTATTTGAAAGACCATAGAATGTTAAAATGACAATAACTTATAATTTAGAATACCATTTCAATGCCACAACCAGACAAATCGAAGAAAATGAAACAATCTTCGATATGATATGCGGTATAGGCCTAACGGACATCCGGATTAGAAGTTATACTTGTTTGAATGTTAACAAATCGGGGTATCCCGACTAAAAACTCGGTTTTGGAGGCCTTATGAGACTTTTTTGGGCTCGAAGAATGTGATAGAGGCTTCTCTTAGGTCACTAGCTCGTAGAGCTCATCGCATGCTGTGATTTGATATGCTGTAGAGCTCAAACGAACACCCGGATCAAAAGTTATGGTAGTTCGAAGTTTGAGTTACATTTTCAACATATTTTAGATCTTTTATTAATTGTTTTGATTTTTTGTGTCCTCAAATTGTTATTAAATGATTTTTAATCGATAATAATTAGAAAATTATTAATTAATAATATTTTTTTAAAATATTTTGAAGTCATTTTCACTAAATTTCTTATATATTAAATGTAATAGTCTATTTATACGTATCTATAACATATTTTAAAAATATATATTTTATTCATATCAATATAAATATACTTATATAAGAATAATTTATTTTTTCATATTTTTTTTGAAATATAAAATTTTTTAGCGCTGATAAAGCCCCCCTTTATCAGTGCTACTAAAAGAAGCGCGGATAAAGGGGTCCCCTTTATCAGTGCTTTTTTTGAGTGTTGATAAAGGGGTTGCGTTTCCCTTGCCAATTTTTGGTGTAGTGATTGCGCACTCGATGCAGACTTCCTATTCGCAGACCACCATGTGGGACAAAATCTCCTCACCAGAGACAAAGACATTGATTGTACATATTTATTTACATGTTTTATGTCAACTGAAATCAAAATACTATTATTACTATTAGCTCTTCTTAAATTGTTATCCATTATTTCAGTTTTCATTTATATTTTAGGCATAATTTATATTTGACAGCTTTCAAAGTCGACTACTTGAAATATAGAAATAATTAGTAAACTTCAAGTAAATAGCATTAGAAGATTAAAAAATCTATAGTATAAAAATAATGTAAATAAAATTTAAAAGATAGCCTAATCATCTAAAAAGTTGTTGAAAATAAAGAGTTTCATAAATAAAATAAATAAATGATAATTAATGGAATGTAAGAAAAATAACTCAGAAGTGAGAGTGAAAAGAATGAATGTCGAGGAGGATTCTAAGCCACCTACTTGACTTTGAAAGCCTATAAAATATAAATTATAAGACCCGTATGAATAAAAATTAAAAATTAAACTACTTGTTATATGTTTAATCAATGTTTAAAATTTAATTAATATCGGTCTTATAGTTTATATTATATAGGCTAGCAAATGCACGTACTTGAAACATTTTTATGATTCAAGTAGGTGGATTAGAAAGATTATAAATAATTTTTCATCAACATTTTGTAATTTTTTTTGGACTACTTGTTATTTGTTTAATCAATGTTTAAAATTTCATTCATATCAGTCTTATATATTATATTATATAGGCTAGCAAAGACACGTATTTGAAACATTTTCAAGTTTCAAGTAGGTCAGTTAGAAAACATATAAATTATTTTTCATCAACATTTTCTAATAAATTATTTATATTTTCGACTACTTGTTATATGTCTGACCAATGTTTAAAATGTCATTCATTTTGGTCTTATAGTTTTTATTATATATTCTTGCAAAAGAATGTACTTGAAACATTTTTAAGTCTCAAGTAGGTGGATTAGAAAGCCTATAAATTATTTTTTACCAACATTTTTTAAGAAATTATTTTTATTTTGGACTACTGGTTATATGTTCAATCAATGTTTAAAATTTTATTCATATATATCTTACAGTTTATATTATATTGGCTAGCAAATTCACGTACTTGAAACATTTTTAAGTTTCAAGTAAAAGGATTAGAAAACTTATAAATTATTTTTTATCAACATTTTTTAATTTTTTTTATTTTCGACTACTTGTTATATGTTTAATCAATGTTTAAAATTTCATTCATATCAATCTTATAGTTTATATTTTATAGGTTAGTAAAATCATGTACTTTAATAAAAGATAAATTATGTTGAAACATTAAGTTATATATATATAACCATACGAACATAATAATAAAACCTTAAAATGTTAAATATATAAAAAACATAATTAAAATAGATTTTTTTTTACTCTTTTAAAGAAAAGGCGGAATACGCCACCATAACTTCCTCCTTAACCAATTTCCTCACGGAGTTACTCGAAATGAATAAGCCGACTAGCGGGGATGGCGTCTTCAATATAGTTTCCCAGTCAGAGTCTCCAGGCATGCCCCGACTCGACGACTTCATCGTGGACACGTTCACGGTTTCCATGATCGATATCGTTGATGAATTTTCATCCCCTACCTATGAGTTTTACACCTCCGGCGCCGCTTCCCTCGGTCTCTTCCTACACCTTCAAGCCCTCTGGGACGAGCACAATCAGGCCATGGACGACTTCATTCAGCCCGACACGGAGATGGTGCGGGAAGCATTCTCCAACCCTGTTTCACTTGGCATGGTTGGTTCTGACCTCATTAATGGATGAAGATGAATCCATCCACATCATAAACCTCACAAGAAGATTCAGGAACCCCGAGGGTATATTGTTGAACGCCTTCGAAGAGCTTGAAATTCATGCAGTGAAATCCCTTTCCAATGGTGGTGCTGGGATCCCGCCCATTTATCCAGTGGGTCCCATCCTCAATCTGGCAGCCGATGTTCACATCAGCAAGGAAGAAGAGGCCCTGCGTTGGCTCGACTGGTCGTCACATTCATCAGTGGTGTTTCTTTGCTTTGGGAGTATGGGATGGTTCGATGCGGAGCAGGTGAGGGAGATCGTTTGCGGGTTGGAGCGAAGCGGTCACCGGTTCTTTTGGTCTATACGCCTGCCTGCACCTACCAACGACATCCATCCCATACAATGGTTGAATCCCAAGGAAGTGGTGAAAGAGAGATTCCTAAAACGGATGGGTGAGGTGGGGAGGGTAATTGCAAGGTAGTTAAAATCGAGAGTCCACTTAAATTCATTTGAACCTAGTAAACTCGGATCGTAGACTCGACTCTTAGACACGTACGAGTCTACTCCAACCTGATCCAGTGCCACCATTTCAAACTCCTTTGCATTATCAACCGAAGTTTTATTAGACAAACTGGATACCATCATAAATCAATTCAATAAAATACAAAATGAAACAATTTAGATTTACCAAATCTGTAAAGGTAGAAAACCCTAAAATAAAACCACAATTTGGATCATAGGAGCAATTAAAATCGCATCAATTAAATTTAAAATAAAAAAAATTCAAATAAAAAAAATTCATATCAATTCAGGCATACCCCAACAAAAAAATCACATAAAGATGGAAATTGAATGCTTATGGCAAAACTGAGGCACCCTGTCTAACCCACAAAACTCACGACAAAACTCACTTTGATTTTTTCGGTGTTGATGGAGGTTCAGGCAATGCAGCACAAAGGAAGTCAAGCGATAGGGGTTTGTGCCCATATTAGATTCCGCCGGAGGAGCAGACCACCAGAGGCGGGCAACGTGGAGCGGAGGAAGAAATCTGAAATCGCACCAGAGGTGGGCAGCGCGGAGTGGAGGAGTAATAAATCTAAAATCCCACCAGAGGTGGGCATCACGGAGTGGAGGAGGAAGAAATCTGAATACACAGCACAAATGGGCAGCGCAGAACAGGGGAGGAAGAAATCTGAAGTCGAACCCAAGGCAGGTGTGTGATGTCGGATTACATAAATAATCCACATATTTTTTATTTAAAAAAGAACTTACTGTTGCTTAACTCGGTGGATGCGACGATTATGTGCGCATCCACGAGTATGTTGCGAGTCTATATTTTGACAGACGATTTAACCGAAAATCGATCCCTTCGACGAGTTGATTCAGTGGGGAAGAGTGAAACCGTGAACTCATACAAGTCTATGAGTTAGCTTGTGAATTTAACTACCTTCAATAATTGGGTGGGTGCCGCAGGTGGTTGTGATTGTTGGAAGTATAAACTCATTTATTCCTTGGTGTTAGGGTGCAACAGAGGTGCATGGTACCTCAAACACTCAAAACAAGGATCAAAACAGAGCAACACACAGATTTAACGTGGTTCGGCGATTTGCCTACATCCACGGGAGAAACATGGGGCTCTTCTCTATTCACATCTCTCCGGTTCTCGGCAGACGATTACAAACAAACACACATTACAAATGATGGGATTTGATCCCGTTTAAATGGAGGAAGAAATCCAGCCTTCTCCTTCGGTTGGTGGGTGACTCATCTACCCATGGAACTTCCTCCCGCTGCCTGCTGTCCACCTTGACGTCCACCAAAGAAGACCTGCAGCAGGGTTGGTTGCTGCCCAACGACTTCCTCCACCGAAAAACGTCACCCCATATTGGGAGTGGACCCCACAAATCTCCCCCTCACGACCAATTTGGGGTAGAAGCTTGACCAGCAGTCTCCTTGCAGGTTTTGAAAACTTCATCAGCAAATCGAACACGCTTCTTCATGTCAAATGACGTGGCACTTCCACCATCTTTAGTCAATCTCGGGCTGACTACGGTCTCCATCAAATAATACAACCCCTGAGACTCATTCCTAGTAAACATCGCTGCATCCCCACGTGAGACTTCTAATACTCCACCTGCTATGGAAATCTTGAACCCTCTCGCATCGAGCCTACTCAATGATATCAAGTTCCGTCTCATCCTCGGAACGAATTTCGCATCAGTCAGTTTTCGAATTTCTCCATCGGGTGTCTTCAATTTCAACATCCTGACTCCTCGAACCTCATATGTTGACCCATCACCAAGTCTCACCGAGTCTCGCACCTGCTGAAAAGTATCAAATGTACCTCTCGTCGTACATATGTGTGCCGAGCTTCCTGAATCCAGAACCCATCCATCTTCCTTTGGATTTTTGAGCCTGTTCGTTCTTCCTTCTCAGAAAACGACATTCCCGCTTCATGTGCCCGTATCTTTTGCAGTAATGACGCTGCACTTCTCCCCGTTCAACTCTCCCATCTGAGTATGAGCTTGCTGTTGTCACGCAGATTTTATCATCTGCTGATAAACCTGTGATGTTCACATCCTCCTCTTCATCTTTCTTCTTCCCAGCAACGTACCGTTTGCATTCTCCACAATCACTTTTATAGTGACCCTTCTTCTCGCACCAGAAACAGGTGATTTCGCTAGGATCACGCCCCCTGGATTTTGGCTTCCATTCTTTACCTCCTTTCTACCGATGTCGGCTCCTCCCACGCTGATCATCCTGCATCACCATGATTTGCTCACCTGAATGCTTCACGAGCCTTCGGAATGCCTCTGAATCTTGAAGCGATGCCATCACCTCGTCCAGCTTTAATGTCTCCTTCCCCACGAGCAATGCAGTCACAAGCTCATCAAATGAGCTTGGTAGGGATGATAAAAGAAAAAGTGCTTTGTCTTCCTCTCCAACCTTCAAACCGAGCCCCAATAACTGCGTCAGGATCTTGTTGAATTCGTTGGTGTGATCCAAAAAATTTGTCCCCTCGTCCATTCGCAACTGGTACAATTTCTTTTTCAGGAACAACTTGTTGGTCAGTGACTTCGCCATATATCACTGCTCCAACTTCTTCCAAATCTCCTTCGGTGATGCCTTGTCCAACACCGAGTACTTTACCTCATTCTCTAGACATAGCTAAATTGTGCTGACGACACGCATCTCGAGTTCTTCCCAATCATCGGCACTAGTTGTCTCGGGTTTTTCTCCGATCAACGGTCTGATCAAGCCCTACTGCACAAAAAGATTCTTCACCATGCTTTTCCACAAGCCGAAATTATTTCGACCATCAATATTTTCGATATCAAATCTTGGTAGTGCTCCGCCACCCGTCATCGTCGATATCGCAAAACGCGATCACCACCGTCGATATCGCACCCTTCTAAAACCTCCTGATAGAATGCGAATTTTAGAAAACTAACTATATGGATGCGTCCGGAACAGTCGAAATAGTCGGAATCGACTCTTGGATCGCCAGAATCAAACACCAATTGACCGAGATATGGTCAAAACAAGTTCAACGGTCCAAATCGCTCGTTGACGTGGCACTGACGTGGCATGCCGGAGTTCCTGCCGGAATCTCGCCAGAATTGTCGCCGGCATCTTGAACAGTGTCTTCTTCTCCGGCATGGGGTATTGTTCACCCACGGGTTTGACCAAACTTTGACCGAGCCTACTGGGCTCGTTTCAGCTCCGTTTTCATCGCCGCTTGCGCCATTGGAATCATCTCGCCGTCCTCTTCATGAATCTGCCATCCGAAAAATTTTCCGACCACATTCAATTTTCCGGCCACCAGAAAAATCGTCTTCGCCTCATCGGTTCAACTATGTTCGCTCCGACTCAGCTCTAATACCACTTGTTGGGGCGCAGCGGAGGTGCATGGTACCTCAAACACTCAAAACGTGGATCAAAACGGAGCAACACACAGATTTAACGTGGTTTAGCGATTTTACTATATCCACGAGAGAAACATGGGGCTCTTTTCTATTCACGTCTCTCCGATTCTCGAAGAAGGATTACAAACAAACACACATTACAAATGATGGGATTTGATCCCGTTTAAATGGAGGAAGAAATCCAGCCTTCTCCTTCAGTTGGTGGGTAACTCATCTACCCATGGAACTTCCTCCCGATGCCTGCTGTCCACCTTGACATCCACCAAAGAAGACCTGTAGCAAGGTTGGTTGCCGTGCAAGGAATTCCTCCACCGAAAAACATCACCCCATATTGGGAGTGGACCCCACACTTGGATAGTTCCAACCTTCCCTATTTTAATGCCAGATAGATGAGGCAACGTGACATGCTTAACTTGGGATTCTTGGGCGGCATCAACTACAGAAGATCTCTACACTTGTATTTCTCTTTGTTGTTAAGTGTTGTTTTGATGTGTGTTGTATCCCTATAAATAGGGATTATTGTTATGCATTGTAATATAATATTGAGTGAAGAAATAAATACCATTATTTCCATATTTTTATGTTGTTGAGATCACCACCATTGATTCACTGCAAAAGATCCTCCTATAATGGTATTAGTTGGATGTTGAAGGAGAGAAGCATCCAGAGAGGTGCGTGTAATATTTTCTTGCTCTTCTAGTTCCTATAATCACATTAAGTGGTATCAGAGCATTTAAATGTAAGCTGTGTCAAGAGACCGGTCTATGATATCTGCTAATGTGATTAGTAGAATCTACAAAGAAGATGATGAATAGTATAGGCTCACATTCTACCACCTGAGATTTCCATAACTCCTTTTTTCAAATTTTCAAAATGTTTTTCCTTAATTAAATTCCTCACGCCACTTTTGTGAGTTTTTGTAGCTAAGGGACCCACTCTCCATTAACGAAAGACACCTATTTGGATTTTTTCTCCATACCTCCTCTACTTTTGCTCCCAAGGTGATTCTTTTTTCCCATTCGAGCTCCCCAGGCCTCTATTGTCCTCTCTACACATAAAAAAATATCACCACATTCTAACCACCAAGAAAGCAGCCCCCACACCCATTTTCATTCTATTTCATACTAAAAGAAAAAAATATCCTTTCATTTAGTGTAAGGAAAAATTGCTGTGATCTAAAAAAACCATTATTTTCGTCCCTAAATCCCCAAAAAAATAAGTTTACAATTCTGAAAAAAATCAATCTTCATTATTAGAAGATATGAATTTCTCGACGATTGATTTTTGGGATGATCCCTTTGACTTATTTATGGACATCGATGATGATGGACACCCCCAACATTTGTCTTTTCTCTCAAAGATGAATCAATCATCCACACCTGAAGCTACCGAAGAGCTGATGTTGTTATCAAATGCAGACACCTTCACAAATGGCACAAAGAACTGAATTTTATATTCCATGTAGACGCCTTCCCAAAAGGCACCAAAAAACAGGAGTTTCTATCAAATGCAAACATCTTTCTAAAAGTCAAGACAAACATCAACGTTGTATCCCGTGAACCATTCACCGGTTTAAACTTCCTAAAACATCAGAGCCATATATCAGTTCTCCAAGGGAATAACAATGACACATCCAACTAATAAATTGACATCCAAGTCTTGATGAAGTCTCATAGTAAGGGGGACATTTTGAAGAACCCAAACCAAAGGAAGATGATTTTTTGAAAAATAATCTCATCCAAGAAGAGGTGTACATGATGGAAGAATCCCAAATCTAAGAAATAAAATACAATTTGCTTCTGGGTGGTGTTATTTTATTTCTGCGATCACCTCTAGTGATCTACATATCTTCTTACACATGTATTTTTGAATATACTACAACTAACGACTATGTCTAAGTCCTTATATGTGTTGGTTATCCACCTTGATTTAATGAAAAATCATGGGTCACATGGAAGACGAGTTTAAGGGGGAGTTTGGAACTATAAAATCATTTATTCATTGGATGGTGCCATCCTTCCCTATTTTAATAGAGGATACACAATTTCAAATGGAGGCGACATGACGTGTTTGTCTTTGGATGATTGGGAGGCACCAACTACACAAGATCTATATACTTGTACATCTCTTTGTTGTTCAACGTTTTTTCAT
Source organism: Viscum album (assembly GCA_963277665.1). Taxonomy (NCBI): domain Eukaryota; kingdom Viridiplantae; phylum Streptophyta; class Magnoliopsida; order Santalales; family Viscaceae; genus Viscum; species Viscum album. Next base: position 1,647,191 of record CAUJRU010000106.1, on the reverse strand, counting down.
TCTGTGTTGCATCCTTATAAATAGTTAGTTTGGTTATGCATTGTAAGAGAATTCAAAGTGGATAAATAAATACTATTATTTCCCTACATTTTTGTTGTTGAGATAAAAAACAGTGATCCACTACAAAGATCCTCCAACATTGTTGTCACACTCAGCGGTGTGGGGCTTCGTGTCATGCAAAATATGGAACTCTATGATGGAAAGCTTGTGGCTGGGAATGACTGTGGCCACGTGGCCCATGTATGTGGAACAGTAGACGAATACCTTTTTAGTGGAAAGGAAGTTGGGGGTGGTGATGAAGATGACACACTACCACAAATTGGCACAAGAAAAGCATTAGTAAAAAAGTGATAATTAAATGCACTTTTAAAAGTGCTAAAAAGCATTGATAAAAGTACCCCTTTATCAGTGCTTTTTTTTTTCTAGTGCTTATAAAGGGGGTATATTTCAAAAAAAATCATTAGTAAATAATATATAAATATATAAATATATTTTTATTGATATAAATATAGTATACATTTTTTAAATATGTTTTACATAAGGATAAATATAAATTTAATCTTAATATATACAACATTTAGTAAAAAAAGGTTTATGAAATAATTTAAGAAATATTTTTAATTAATAATTTTTGTAATTTTTATTGAGTAATAGTCATTTAATAAAAATTTGAATCTAAATAAAAAAATATAAAATAAATTAAATATGTTAAATAAGTTGAAAATGCAACTCATTCTTCAAACGACCATAAATTTTGATCAAGGTATTTGTTTGAGATCTACCACATATCAAATCGAAGCACACAAAGAGATATATGCCCTAGTGACTCAGGGTAAACCCTATGTATATATTCTAACATATGTATAAACATTTTAATTTATAATATATGTATATATATATATATGAATATGTATAACTATTATTATAGGTACACATATAATATATATATATATATATATAAGTATGTATGTATGTTATATATATGTATTTATTTATATATAAAATCACACAAAAGACCATATTTTATAAATGTATTTAAAACCAATCAAATTAATATATATTAATATAACTATATATATTAATATAAATCTATATTAATATGAGAATAAATATAACTAAATACATATAAGTAAATAGATATATCATCCAAGGGAGAACCAAACAAAATGAGTGAGTGGTAGAGGTGCATGCACACAAGGTATATGTCTTGGGTTTGAATCCAAGTATAGGCAGGGGTTTGTGTGTGGGTGTAGGTGCGTCTAGCGTTGTTAAAGGGGTGTGCGAGTTGGAGGGGGGGGGGGGGGGGTACACGGATAGGTGCAGGGGGTCGAGCATTGTTATAAGAGTGGTAAAGAACTGTTAAAGGGGAATCCAATTTAAAAAACATATTACTTTTTTTAATTTATCAGCGATAAAAAAGTGTTGTTAAAAGCCACTTTTATTAGTGTTTTTTACCATTGATAAATGAGTCTTTATCAGAGTTTTTTAGCACTCATAAAATGGACTCCCATTTTAATAGAACTTTGATTATCAAAACTTTTTTAGCATTGATAAAATTTATTTTTAGGGTTTTTAAAACAAATATTTGTGGTTAAGATGGCGGAGTACAGAAAATATATGAAGCAAGCGGTGGGTAACATGGTGGTGATTGGGGAATAGGTGGAGTGAGGTGTGATGAACATGATAGAATAGAACAATGAGATGAGGAGGATGGTGAAGGTAATCCGAGAGTTGAGTTGGAAATCGGTCGGGGAAGGTCGATCCTACCACATGTGGTGAGGGCGTTTTATTGATGATGTGATCCCCATCACACAATCTTAATTAATTATTATTTATTATTATTGGTGATTAATTAATTTTTTATTTATAAGATGAAAATTAATAATACATGTTCATTTATGTGTATAGGTGTAGGTCAATTAAAACAATGTATTCATAGTGTATGCATACAAGTGTACATGATTTAAAATAAGGTATTCATATTGTATGCCCATAGCATGTGAAATTTATTGAAGAACTATATGTAATTTTTCAGTTTAAAGTTTATTTAAATATAGGTATAGTTCACCATTGTCAAGGAATAATAAGAACCATTCAAAGTGATTATTGGAATTTCCTATAATGGATCGGGTTACTTAAATGTACTAAACAAATCACTTATATGTTTTCAATGATAATTCAACAATATATCAGAATAATTTATTATATGATTTGTAGCATCAGAACCCCTTATAGAATCATAATAAGAATCATTTAAAGGGATCATAAATGTTTTTTATTGATGAAAAATGAATTCAATAGATAAAATAAAACAAAATAGAAAAAAGAGTATGCAAAGTTAATCATTTATTTAAAGAATATGTTTTTACCATTCATTAAATAATATTTATTTCATTAAAACGTGCACTAGTTTTGTATTTTAAATTAACTCAAAGAAAATATTATTCATTTTTAAGAACAATTAGTGACCATACATACTTTCAGTAGTGAAGCATTGTAGTTTCCAAAGTGAAGATGTCATTGCGGAGATCCTGATGGGATACCACATGAAGGAACCAATGTCATCACTAGATATTCTTGAAGGAGGTGTTGTCAACACTACTACATAGAGGGATTGTCTCTAATTTCCTTACACATGGTGAGGATGATATCATGAATAATTCATGAAGGATCTGTCACTGCTAGAGGATGTTGTGGCCAACCAATCCCGCTTGAAGTAATATGTTTCACCAACATGCATGGGAAAGAGGGGAAGGATGTGTTGTGTACATGAGAAGATGATACTCATGTGAAGGTCATGTTTTCCCCAATTGAAACTTCCAATGAAATGATTATCCAAGAAACAATAGTTTAGTAATCTCATGGAAACATATCAATATTCCAGAAAAAACTAATAATACATAATAATACTGTAATGAAAAAACCCGGGTCAAGTAGACAAGTCACCTAATATGGTCTGCCACTAGGTGATGTGCAACAAATCAACAAAAGTGTTACAGATAACCAAAAGAAGTCAAAACATTAGAGTAAAATGTAGAAGAAAAAGATACAACCATGAGATATACAACACCAAGCCGGATGACCAAACATGAAAACAACCAATACAAGACTAAAACATGTTTCCCCACTATGAAGGTGACAAAAACAAAGAGATGTATGTGTACTATATGATGCCCTTCCCTTTTCCTAATTATTGTAAAGACACATCTACAACTACCAAAAGGAAAAAGTATGGTGCAAGAACAATGCCAAGTAGGATTTCATGAAATAATATATACAAAATATAATACCATGAAAACATTATTCATATCATTATAACAAAACTTAGATTGTAATGATTTTTTGAATGGGAATCCATTTTATAAATCATTTTCTAAACTATCCCTTGGGTTTTTCATAAAATTATTTCATATTCTAAGAAAGTAATATGACAAGTACATGTTAGAAAGCATGAAAACATATATAAAACCATCCAAGGATACACTACAAGATAAGAAAGTGAGAAAAAACAACCATGAAATATACCATCATTTGTAAACACCATCATAAATGACAAATAATTTTTTTTGTCTCTATCCTATTTAAATACAAACTCATACATAAACGAAAACAATAAGACATACATCTCATGAATCCAACCAATATTGATTCCTGTCACAATATGTAGATATCAAAACCTATAGTGGTGTTACACACACTAAAGTGACATGTCCATTTACCAACACACCCAAGGTTCCCAATTTGGCATGATTGTCAAAACTATTAGAAAACCATTCTCACATTTTATAAAAAAAATTCATAGTGATGTATTACTTTTTTCATCATGGAAAATCCATTTTAGAACAAAGACCGCCTTTATAGAATTCCATGGACTCACATTGAGCGAAAAATAATAATTTTAAAGAAAACACCCTTTTAAAAACAAGTACATTTTTACAAAAGACACTTTGATATAAAATACATCCATGTAATAAAACAAATCAAATGAATTTACAATAACATCAAGTAATTCATGAGTTATAACCTTTTTATAAAGACACCTTTATCATGAATGGAGAGAAACCACCAAGAATATCCCTCCCAATGCTCGGGGTTGAAAATGATCAAAAAATGGGCCTCAAAAAAATTGAAAACTGCTCTTGGGAAGCTAAGGTTTGAAAGAGACATTTGGTTGAAGAAGTTGTTCAAAGCGAGTTTTGATTATTAATAGGAAGTATGCAAAATAGAAGACCACAACACAACCTCACAGACCACACCACAAAATTGGCTAACACAACGAGGACTACAACACAACAAAAAGGACCACACCTCAACATACATGGTTAAACTATGTCATAAGAACACATTGAATTCCATAATGTAGATTCTATATACCCGAGAGGGGATACAGTGCAGTGTAAAGGACCATGCCGCAGAACCTAGAAACTCTGAATAGAGACTATGCCATAGTTGAGCCCCACGCTGCAAGGATACTGAATTTGGAAGGACCAACCACATTCATCCATAGGTCCCTTGCATCGTACCCACCCTCTCCACACCATAGAGCTCAGTCAACCTATACTGCGGATAACCTCCACTCCATAACTATGCCAAATATGGTAGTTCCTCCAAAATTAATCCTCCAAGATCCCTACTCCAAAATTAGATTTCCCACACCATAGTGAGAATATCCAAATCTTAGTATCTCCCTACCATGGTGTATCCCCTGTATAACTCCAGGTTGGATCCAAAAATGAAATGAACCATTACTAAACCTAGAGATTATAGGTTTTGTGCGTAGTAGAAGTGTGCGATGGGTGATGAACATCTTTTATTTTTTCCATGTTCAATGATCCTTATGAGATCTACACGAAGATAAAATCCAGGTTCAATGACATTGAATTGAAGAAGGAAGCCAACATGAATCATTCCAAAACCATAGAGAAGGGATCAAGAAATATTATTTATAATTAATTTATTTAAATAAGAATCACTTTGATGAAATTATTTCTTTGTTGATGGATCTAGTAATAGATTTGTGATGAACCATCATTACATTGTAGGAATCCTGTGAAGATTCCCTGTAGCAATGATCCACATGCGTTTCTTAAATATCCAGATGTTAGTGAATAAATCTCTGGGTGCTAGCATAAAAGTTCTTTTTGCTTTCATCGTCTTCATCTGATCACTATGAGAACTGCATCCAAAGTGTTATCCTTGATCTGGAGAAGTAATATTGCTCTCCATTCTTAGGATCAATATTAGAGAAAAGATATATCAAGGTCTTGCGATTATTATCCAATTCTATTACCACAACCCAAACAAAATGAATTATTCTATTGAGAAAATAACAAAATTGAGTTTATATATCACTAGGGTTAAAATAAAATAATTACACAAGTGAAATTAATTAATTATTTAATCATAGAGAAAAAACCATGTTAAATACTAATAATAATAATATTATTTCTCAGCATGCACTTACCTTGAGAATTAAAATTAAATATTATTTAATCAAACAAAATTCAATATTTATTATTTTCTCACCGAACCTAAAATCTTGGTCCATCATTCCTGCATAATATTTATCAGACCATAGACAATGTCTATTTATTTATTAAATAAACATCACTTCATTATTCACCAATAAATAAATAAATACTATACTCACTAAATAGAAAATAAATATTTATTAAATATTCTGATCACATTATATTCTCTCGAATAACTAGTGACAGAATAAATGTGATCAATAAAACATGAATAATAATTAAACCAAGTGTGGGAATAATATTTATTCAACTTTTCAAATAATAAATAATAATATATTATTTAACAGAGATTCTGGGTACACTTAGTGTGTGACCCTCTAGGAGTCTTTCTCAATGGTATTTCGAAAAGTAACCTAAAGTCCAAGGTTAGCATCTAGAATCTTTCCAAGGCACTCATATAAAAATAATTTAATGCCATGATAAAATTATACCTCATACAAACACTTACTGTGTAATGTAATCCCTTTCTCAAAATATCTAAAATCTAGCAGGTTGCATGCTAGTGCCATCAACCTATGTACTCGATGTCTCATTCATTGACATTTATGAAATATAACATGAAAATATAATATCATGACCACGGATTTATTTAATCTATATAACTTCCAACAAAGGGCCTAAGATATTTTCTTCTGTTAAATAATAGAAGGGATAAATACTTTCTTGCATTATTCATTAATGTAATATTACGCGTGATGTACCCAACATATCCTACATCATCACAAACATCTATCAACATGGTTTTCATTGATATATCAGTGTATGCGACCCATAATAATCATTAATAATAATCCTATAGTCTAAGTAAAAATACACACATCCATATATAGAAACATCCAATGACACATATAAATGTGTATTTCCTAATGGAGGGTCCCGTTATCATAATACAATAATGGATACTACAAAGGGCATATGCCATGAGAAGGTGCCTAAAAAGTCCTATTGAGTCTTAATGTCTGATAGCCTATATCATTTATGTCCCTAGAATGATATCATCAGGCTATAGAACATATATTTAATAATAATGTCATAGCACTTCTAGGTTCACATCATAGTGGGGAACTTCTATGATCTTTTGCTGTGACATCTACTCTAGAAATATTATCCCATACTATGTTACATATAAGAAAAATCATTATCTAATAAGAAGATTATTAATATTCAAAAAAATGAATACATGATATCATAAACTTCATAGAAGTTGGTTCTAGGGAACCAACTCTAGTAGACTCCCACAAACAATAGAGCCAACTTCTAACAACCTTTTGTCCATTAGTACTCACATAATACTCAATCTTATACTAAGATAGGCCTTTAGTCAAGGGGTCTACCACATTCTCTTATGTGGGTACTCTCCTCACTGCAACTTTACCCCTTCGAAAAAACCTTCAAAAGGGGATACTTACAGAGCATGTGCTTTTCCCATTGGTGCAGCCTTGGTCCCTTTTCAAGAGTCACAACTGTAGTATTATCACAATAAAATGTGATAGGATCTTTAATACTAGGTACCACATCATGATCCTGGACAAAGTTCTAAATTTAAATGGATTCATTGGATGCATTAAAGCTACTATATACTCAAGCTCTGCTATAGAATCAGGGAAAATTGGCTACTTAGAACTCTTCCAGCACATAGCTCCTCCAATGAAATAGAAAATGAAAAATCTTGACCTAAAACACCATGTTAAATCAAAAATACAAAATGACCTCATGTGATCCTCCCCATATGCAAGAGCTTTCTAACTAGCAGTGAGGGCATCAAGTGAAATATTGGGGAGGCTATTCCCTTTGTATCATGTCCTAGGATCAATAATAATGAATAAAAGTACAATGTATCATATTTTCCATGTAATGTTTTTAAATATTATATTGATTAATTTTGAGACCAGGCGCTTATAATATATGTGATTCAGAGGCCTGATGTTTCGGAAATAAATGTTTGAAAAATATTAAAATATTTAATAACACGTGAATGATTTTCCTAGAAAAGTAGAATATCTTATAAATGGGTGTTTGAATATTAAATCTGAGGGCACCGTTGAGTTCAGAATGGCAGTTTTATCCTAGGCACAAGCAAACATCAGTCATCATGAGTCGTTCTTAAAAAAGTTATCCCAGGCATAAAATGAATAAAATAATTATAATTCATTGTGTTGACACACTGACTTGATTTTCTTTAAATGTATCTTTATGTCAGAAATCAAGGGTTGGCTACTCAACCCTATAACTTCTAGAGGATCATTGGAGAAAGATATGTGAAATCCTTTCTGATGAATGGTGACAGATCGAGGATTGATGATCAATGCACATCAATTTTTAAGGATCTCGGCAAGGAACACAATAGAGTTTCATTCCTTATAGGTGATTGATCCAAATCAAGGTAGGGCATGATATTTTGATTCAATTTTCCTCATTCATGAATTCCATGATGAACGTGGACCAATCCACAAACATATTGATCTGTGGTTTGATCATTATTGCAGGATGGGTCATTTTTGCATTGGTTTTACGAGAGATTAATCATTGTGATTATTTTTTAATTTTATTATTTTTATAGCATAGAAAGAATTATTTTGACAAGAAAATCGATCAAGTCTTGTTCCACTCTTTGTCTCTTGGGTTTTTCTCCACCCCACTCATCATTCGTTACAAGCATTCATCGCATGGCCCACAACTTGACACATCTAGATCAATCGATCATTGAACACCCAATTCATGGAATACAGATACGATATAGAAAATCCGAGATCAGAACAACATGAAATATGAGGGATGATAGATATGGAGTGATTTAGACAATGAAGGATCCCCAAATTCTCTTTCTTCTTAGTTCTTCAACACAGAAAGAAGGATAATGATTTAAATATGTTTTTTTGCGGCTGGATCAAAATATGAAGCACATAAATTTTGTAACAATATGACATTAAGACCTCAAATCTTGATTTTTGAGGAGAAATAACCACCAGAATGAAAGCCAAAAGATTGATTGGCACAAGCGGAAGGAAGAAGATGGGTTCTGGAATAACCTGATACACACGGTGTGTACTCCCCCAAACATCATGGTTTGGACCATGTATATGGGCTACCATATGTATTGGTACACAAGCACAAATACATGGGATGACCTCATGTACCAACACACAGCTAGAGTACATGTGAAAGACCTAGGATACAAGGACACATCATCTAACCCTTCCACATTCCATGTACTATTCTACATGACACAGTTTTAAAGACATGTGTTATTTAAATCGGTAGTACCCGGGGCAATGATACATGGTGTATACCCTTACTACATAACATGCACCCCTTTCTATATTTCTTGAATCTTTTATCCACCATATATAGAACAAGTTTCATTAGGGTTTGTTCCCTTTACCATTTCCCTAAAAGTTGGTGTGAATCTTTTCATACTCCTGAGGCTAAGATCTATTCATTTGGATTTCCTAGGTAGAGTTGCTAGAATCCCCCCTCGAGATGTTGAGAGTGGGATCCTATATTCATCATTATTCCCAAGGTGGAGTTCTTGGTATCGACGTGACCAAAACAATGCAGGAGTCGATCCTCTAATTAACATGTCATTCCAGATTGAGTTGTTGGTATCACCCCATGGCCCTGACTATGATCCTTGGTTTTGAATCATATTCTCTTCAGATCTATCAGTGTATTCATTCTCGTGGTGAGACCTGACGAGCAGTACCTCTCAGACAGATGTCATCAGTTCTATCAGACTCGGGAGTGTGTTCTCTTGGATAAGTTCCTCATGGAATCTTCAGGAGAAAACACTATACATTTATACTATGGTTGTGGATTACCTATTGAATGTGTGTCTTGGATTTATTATATCTGGATATTCTTGTTATTTGTACTATAGACATATTGTAATGGTCTAGAAACTCTCCAATCCATTCCTTTATTGAAATCTTATGTTTGAAGTGTTCTAGGAGGTCAAGGTGACTCATTTCAAGAGTTTTACTAATTTATATTTTTCTAGTGGTAGATCATTCCAAAAGTAGCTCATTCCAATGGTAGATAATTCCAAAAATATCTCATTTCAATGGTTTATCATTCAATGGTAGCTTGTTCCAATGGTAGCTCATTCCAACGGTAGCTTATTCCAAAGGTAGCTCGTTCCAATTGTAGCTCGTTCCAATGGTATCTTGTTCCAATAATTCCTAATCAAATATTGATTAATCCAATGGTGATTCACAAATTGTGACTCACAAATAGTGACTTAACGAATGGTATCTCATCATATGGTGATCTTTCCAACAGTGACTCGTCCAATGGTTACTCGAACAATGGTGACATGTGAATTGTGTTTCTAGCTTCCTAAAGTTTCTCCCCCTTGATGTTATCTTTAAAAAAATGATTTCAAATCCTCGTTTTAAGGTATTTAATGTCACAACCCATCCCCCCAGGGCCTGTACCATGACTACCCCAATCCCTCCTTCCATAGGCCAGAGGTTGGTGACTAGCACAGAAAGTCATATCCCTGATTAACGGGAAGCCATTGCCTTTAAACCTATAACACAAATTAAAAGAATACAATGAGTAAATTCCACTTAGTAAAACTATAGTAGTAAAAAGAGGTGTACTGAAAGTAAAAAAGGGGAATTACTATAAGTAAAGGGGCTGGAATACAAGACCAACTGAAAAGTAAAACTACAAAAGAAAAATAGCTCCTGGAATCATCTGCCAAGGTTCCTACCTGAAGGGTTGGTACAGCTCACAGTCAGTCGTCACTACAACACATCACGTCTAAAGGTCCACCTATAAGTTCCCTCCAGGCTTGGTACCCAAACCTTGGTCAAATCTGTTTTTCATCTGCACAAGAAACAACAAGGTTTGGGTGATGCCCGTGCAGGGGTGAGTATAAAAATACTTAGTAGGGACCCCGAGACCCCCGAAGGTGTCCAAGAGTTCCTCAAAGGAAATACCACAAAGAAAAACCTCAATCGTGAAGCCCGAAGAAATAGTCAACTCACACAAGGCATAAAACTCAGAGTTCAGGAATACAGATGATTAGTCTTATGCTATATTACTTTATTCCATTATGAAGTTTCCACAAATAAACCACGAAGGAGTTGTTCTATTTTCGATTCACCCAGGGTCGTATGTCGCTGATCCACGATGGGATGTTGTAAGGATGGTCCTCGTTGGGTCATGCAATGCTGATCTACACAAGGTCACTATAATATTGATCCACATATGGTCGCTAGAATGATGATCCACATAGGGTCGCTGGAAGGATGATCCACACTAGGTCGCTCGATGCTGATCCACACATGGTCACTAGTTGCTGATCCTTGATGGGATGCACTAAAATTGGCCATCGTCAGGTAGCTATGATGTTGATCCACACAAGGTCACTGTGATACTGATCCACACAAGTTCTCTAGGTTTTGATCCACACAGGATCTCTAGGTGATGATCCACACATGATTGCTATTCATTCTTCACGTCTCAGCCAGCCACTGGATTACCACTCATAACACGCTTGTTTCTGGGAGAACCGCTCCTCAAGCCATTGATCATATTTCAAATGGAATTAAGTCCTACAAAAAATAATACCCATGAGATTTCACCGTCATAAGGGTCCCTATGAGATAGAAGACACGTCAATTAGACGCCCGATATGGGAGATATGGGCACTTTTGTAAAAAGGGCCAGGTTGGATTCAAGTCTGATCCAACCCAAGTCTTATGTAAAACTCCATAAAAACTCATTTAGAGTATCTCTAGAGGACTTCCATGTCACCAGGGTCCTTATTCCACAAACGAAACGTCAATCAGATGCTTGGTCTGTTATTTACATCCCTTTTCGTGAAATGGGGGTGATCACATCTTAGTACGACCCTGCTCGGTCGGGCCTGCCAAAATATGCCAATGGGACCACTTCACAAAAGGGGTCCCAACACCACTAACAGTATTTAAAATGGACACATGGTTCATCAGTTATGGGCATTTATTTATTCAGGGGCCAGTTGGGTTTGGGCCCGGTCCGACTCGGTCGGGCTGACCCGATGCAATGAGTCCTGGAGTCTAACTAACCCTGCCCGAGTCCAGCCCATCAAGGGTCGTCTCAGTTTACTGGGCCCGACCCATCGGGGTCTGGAAATTTGTTCTTAGGATGGTGCCACAATTGGCGCACCCCACCGGGTGTGGCTCGGCCCACCCGCGCTGGCCCACTAGGCTGTGGGTCCGGCCCGACCTACTAGGCAGGTCCAACCCACTTGGCTAGCCCGCGTCTAGACTGGTCCACCAGAATGCGAACCTTCTTCTCTATTGGCCCCATGGGTTTCATGGCCGTTTCACCCAGGTAGTGGGGAACTGCCCCACCACATGAAACTGTCAGTCATTTGGCCGATCAGCTTCCACTAACGTGGCGCTTCTTGGGGTCGTGCCTCTCTCTCCTGTTGCGGCCTTTTGTCCGCGGCTACTGCTGCCGGCGGCGCCTGTGGGCACCGCCCTTGTTCCATGCGGCTTTCTTTGGACAGACGCCTCTGGCCTCCATGGTGGGAACAGTGGACTACTTCTCACCACCTGTGGCCTATCACCATGGGTCTTCTCTGTCTACCGCCGGCCCCTACTAACATGGCGTGCTGGTGGTTTCCTCCGTGGGCCACCAGATGCGCTCCCGTGGTCCGTTTTTGGTGCTGTCAATGCCTACGAGGCTCAAGGGTCACCGTCACCACAAATTATCCTTTGGTTTCATTATACTACTCCATTTGGAAAACCTTTGCAAAAAAATGAGATAATTACCGAAGCGACAGAGGTTCCAGGCCTTTTTCCATTTGGCCCGCGCCCTCCGCGTTAGGATTGTATAAAGCGGTCAACAATTTATCTAAGAACTATTAACTTTAAAAAAATCCCCCTACCTTGATTATATTTCCTACTATGATGATCAACAGAACCTCCTTCATCTTTGTCTCCAGTTCGTGATTCAGTGGCACTCGTCACTGCTCGTTGAAACCAGTCTCGTCCTCCAATTTGTTGGCATCACGATACTTTTCCATAGTTTCGTCGCATGTTGAATCCATGCCCACACCCCTCCCCGGGCTCCATATAAATATGAGGGGGAGATGTGGGTAATGTTCTCAGAAATTTATGAGGTTCATTTAATTAATGAACCTCCCAAATTCCAATGGAAATGTTACAAACAAGGAGGAGTCAATCCAATTAATAGATTGACATGTCATTGGTCTCGCCACCGCCGCTTATCCACTGTAGAAAATGAAATGAAATAAAATAACATTACTTTTTCTTAAAAGTTGATGCCTTGGTAAAAATGACCAAAGCACAAAATTTATTAAAAGAATATTTACTAAATCCTAAAGTACGAGATCATATTACAATATTTTTCATTAAATGGGATAAGTGCAGCTCAGAGGTATTCACACCAAGATTTGTCTTGATTAACTCCCATGTTGGAAAAGCCCTTAGAAACCATGTTTGATTCTCAATAAACATGTGTGATGATGTAGTTCTGGTCGGTGAGTGAATAATTTCATTCCATCCAACGGGTAGTAACTGGCCAAGCTAAATGAGTTACGTCATTCCAAATTTCATGAACGATGGTCCTCAAGTCACTTTAAATCCATTTTTTATTCCAACCATAAACCATGGAAAATTTAATCTCACAAATCAAGCCCATTATATCAGCTTCGAAGGAGGAGGTAGTTCCATAATGACCCATGAAGCAACCCAGTATTTGACCTAGGTGATTCCTGAAGATAGCGCCACACCCTACATGTGCTGGATTTCCCTTAGAGGCGCCATCTATGTTGATTTTGATCCATCCATGGAGTGGATCTCTGTAGAACACCTCCAGAGTGTGGTGTGGTTGACAGAAGTTGTTTTTGATCTGTAGATGTTTTAGGATTCCAAAATCATGGACGGTGTTGTACCAATGACCTTTTTGAATCAAAGTAGCTTCCTGTGTGGAAATAAGGATCCTGGTTTGACCTGCATTAAGATTTAGTGAGTATTTGTTATGAATAATTTCATTTTGATTATACTAGATCACTTGGTAAAGTTTAGAAACTGTAGTAAGAAAAAGGATTCTGATTTGCTGAGAGACTTCCATCTCTGCACATTACATAAGTTGAGTTTTTATAGAGTCATGAATCAACCATCTGCAATCAAATATGTCAGGAATATAATTCCAAAGAGAAGAAGCAGTATCACAAGAAAGGAAGAGGTGGTTATCATATTCTCTGTTTTGATTACATATTTTTCATTTAGAGAAAAGCTGAATTCCAAATGATGGAAGACAAAATACAGTGGGAACTCTGTTGTTAGAAAGGCGCCAGATGAGATTGAATCTCGAGGGCTTTATCCAAGGATTGTTGAATTGTTTAATCCTGTTGTAATTTTTCTCATTGTTATAGCACATATGAGTGTAGTAATTTTTTGAGGCAAGCATTCCATTGTGAGATGGCTCTCAAATTAGGAAATCAATGTTGTAAGCGAAAAGATAGTTTTCAATGAGACTGAAAATAGTATCTGGGAGACGATCTAGTTGAGAATTTAAATCATCTTTGATGGATATGTTGGTGTTTTTAGGGGTTTGATAAGGTAAAATTATAGAGATTAAAGGCGTGCCAATCCAATTATCTAGCTATAATTTCATGGAGGAATCTCTAGAGACCATCCATCTAGAGTTATTCATAATATTGGAGAAGGAGTGCTTAATGGTAGGCCATATAGAAGAATTAATAAATCTCAAAGCTAGTGTCTTAAGTTTATCAATAAATATATTTTTGAGAAAAATGATAGATTCATAAGAATTGTGAAAAATATTCCATGTAAGCCGATCTTGAAGGGCTTCATTAAAGTATTTTATGTTTTTTATACCAATTCCACCATTTTAGATAGTCTTTTAACAAGTTGGCCAAGGGATCATCGCATGCTTTCTTTAAAGAGTACTACCGTCCCAGATGAAAATTTTAATGTATGTGTTCATTTTTTATAATACCAATAGGCCATTTGTAAACCATCATAGAGTAGACCATCTTGGAGACAATAGTGGATTTAACAAGGAATGTCCTACCTACCATAGAGAGATATTTACCCTTCCAAGAGGAAATATGGTTTATAACTTGATTGACAATAGTCAAAAAGTGGCATGATTTGGGTCTACCACAAAAAATGGGGACACCAAGGTATGTGAAGGGGAGATAGCTTTCTTTCAGAACCAAATCACTGATAATATTACATTTTTTGTTGCGGGGAAAATTCTTCCCAAAGAAGATACATGATTTGTTCCAACTTATGGTTTGATGAGAGGCCTCCTCATAATGGGAGAGAGTAGTTTTGAGGTTCAGAATGTTTTTTTGCCTCATTGAATGAAAAGTATGATGTCAATAGCATAAAATAGTTCAGTGGGAGCATTTACATTCCTAGAGACATGAATGGGTTTCAATTTATTTTGATCCCCTAGACAATTGATCAGTCGACTGAGATAGTATTCTGCTATTGAGAAGAGAATGGCAGAGAGAGGGTCACCTAGCTTGATACCTTTGGTGCATTTAAAGTATCCTTTGGGAGAGCCATTGATAAAAATGGAGATAGTGGCCGATTTGAAGAGTGTTCTGGTAGCAGTGATAAAGTGGGTACTAAAACCAAAACATTGATGGACTTTGAAGATAAAACTCCAATCCATGGTATTAAAAGATTTCCTGATGTCTAGTTCAATAGCTATGTTGCCTCCTTTATTTTTTATTCAAGATATTGAAACACTCGGAGGAAAGACAGATACAATCTTGAATAGATCTACCTTTTATAAAGCCAATTTAGTTCCAAGAGACAATTTTGTCAGTAATAGTAGATAGTTTATTAGAAATTATTTTCTTGATGATTTTATAGAGAGTGTTTATAAGATCAATGGGTCTGAGAAGATGAATTTAAGAGGCATTATCCACTTTAAGGATCCAGGTGAGGAACTGAGCATTAATATCATGATGAATCACCCCATTTGTGAAAAATGCTTTAACAAGATTTCAAACATCGATCTGAACCTCATCCCAATAATGTTAGAAGAAACCATTTTTAAAGCCATCAGGACCCAGGGCACTATCAGGATTCAGACAGAAGGCAATGTCTTTGATTTCATGATCCAGCAGCATGTTGAGAAGAAAGGTATTGTCCACATTAGTAATCAAAAATGTAATGACCTCAGGAAGGAGGTATTTATTGTTATGAGGGCCATTAAAAATGGTTTCATAATAGGATATTATATGTTGAGCTATGTCATCTTCCTTGTCAAAAATCTTATCCCCATCCTTTAGAAATGTTATAGTTTTGAAGGCCTCCATGATTCATTGGCGGGAGTTATAGAATTTGTTATTTGTATCACATTTAGTTAAACATTTAACTTTATAAGCTAGCTTTCTCATATTTTCCTCAAAAGTGAGAAAGTAATTGAGATTAACCGCAATGTTGAATTCTTTTTTGGGATCAGTTTGAAGGTCCGAGTTGGTGTTTTTGTTTTGGAGATCATCTAGTTATTTATCAATAAGAGTAATTCCATTGTTAACTTTTTAGGCTTTGGAGTTACATCAAGATATGAGAGTTTGTTTGAGGTGTTTAATATTGAGGTTGCATGTAAAGGCATCATTGCTATGAGACATAGATGACTAAAAATTTGGGATGACATGATTTCATTTCTCATTAGATAACTACACATTGTTGAAGCGGAAGGGTAGCCTAGGTTTCATGTCTTTGGAGGAAATGTTTACCAGTATGGGATGATGATCATAGTTTAGTCTATGAAGAGTGATTCTAGAGATAATGTTCCATTTATCTAAAGCCGGGACATTCATAAAGGCTCTGTCTAATTTGGAAGCAACCAATTTATTGTAATGTCTTATATACCAGGTTTATTTTGCACCAGTGAGATTAATTTCAATAAGACTATTTCCCTCAATCGAGTTTTTAAATTCTCTCATGGATATTGAGGTGTGAGATGGGAAAATGTTTTCACTAGAGTTAATAATAACATTAAAATATCCCATAAGAAACTAGGGGGAATTGGTGTTAGTTCCTAAATGAGAGAGGTCATTCCAAATAATTCTTCTTTCTTAGTATTTATTCTTATCATAAACAAAGGAGTAGAAAGTACAAGTACCATCAATAGTAAAGGTGCAAGTAAGAATCTGATCTGAGATACTAAAAAAACTAAAATCCTGTAAATATGGATGTACAAAAATCCATAAAGAATAATCATTTAGATTATTATTTATTTCACCATAAAACATGTTGTTGTGTTGAAACGAGTGAGAATATTTAAAGGAGAAAGAGATTTTTGGTTCCGCAATAACAAAAAGAATAGGGTGATGCGTGTTAGCAATTATTTTCAGAACATTGAGAGTGTCAGAGTTGGCGATACCCTGACAATTCCAAAAAAGGATCTTCATTTAAACCTGTGTTTGGAGTTAGAACTCCATTTTTTCTTTTTTCCAGATCGTTTATTTCTATTAGATCTTATAACCTCTTGAGTATTAGTGGTATTTTCTTGTTCTTTGTCGAAAATGACATTGTTCTTATTTGTAGGTTTTTTTAAGTGCGTGGTCATATCTGAATATGTGGAATCCTTTGAAACTAGAAACAGGTCATTGGGACTTTGAGATACCTAGTTTTCAGACCTTGTATCATAGTCTTCATCTAACAAAGTATGGGGATTAGAAATACCTAGAGACATTGTATCCACTGTAGAAAGTTTCTTAATAAAGTTAGGTGAGAGTCTTTGTTCCTCTTCCAGGGGTCCTTATTTTCCTGTATATTGATCGATTCTAGCACAACAGGTTGACTATCATGTATAACCAATTCTAATGTCATGATAACATATGTAATAGAATTAGTACATAGGATCTGTGTCTCAGGTTGAACTGCTATGTTGAGAGAGATATGGTGAGTGAAGGGAGTTGAAAAATCACGTGTTTTGGTTTCATTTCTCTTTTCGACAGTGGTAGCATTTAGGGATAAAACCAGGTCACTATTTCTAGTGTTTTTGTAGCATTAAGGATTGGTTCAGTGGTGTTTATATTGTATAAGTTCAATGAAAAATATTCATCAATGAAATGATTAGTGCATGAGTCTGTGGAACGGTTAGAACTAAGCATAAAATTGATGTCATTATGATCATAGAGCAGGTTTTCAAACATCATAGAATAGTCTTCACTATCAGTAGTTAGAGGAGTAGGCATACCTAAGATAGGTGGATCCAAAATAGTCTTTTGTTGGAAAAAATTCAAATGACTCTTCTTCTGCTCCTGGGGTCTTTAAAAACCTGCATATGTATGGGATCTAGAAGTGAAGATTTATTGTTATGTGGAACAATTTCCATGATCCTTTTCATGTCCATTTCAGTTTCTACCATGGGTAGAGACTGCCTGGTGGAACTATATGGGGTGTTATCCACTTCCTGAAAAGTTTCTTTGGGGCATGCACCATTGTTGTGAGTGGTAGTACATGTGTTGCAGGATTTTTCTTACTCAGTGGATAGCCTAATAATATATAAGACCATATTTTCCATTTCAATTAAGATTCTTTGATCATTAATCGGTTTTCCTTGATCTTTAACATCATCTACCCAATTAGTACACAAACTATCCCATACGTGTTCCAAATTTTGTGTTTTTTACCCAATATTTATTTTTGGGATGGTTATGTATGTCCATCATGGGGTTTTTTTTTATCTTTTTTAGTTTTTCTTATTTCCTTGAAATCATTCTCAATTGGTTGTGTTACATGATTTCTAATCACCCTATAGTTGTATATAGTGTGACCAATGATTTTATAATGATCACAAAATGGGGGATTCCACTCATATTCCACTCTAATTTCAGTTTTGTAATCATTGGAATTGAAATTAATTGAGTTGGATAGCTTTGATTCAAGATTTATTTCCACCATAATTCAAGAAAACAGACCCAAATCAGCATTTAATGTCCTGTGATCAATTTTTAGAGGATTTCCTAAGTAGGAGACAATTTCATTCATGATTTTTGGGTGCCAAAAGAACCAGTTAAGACCATGAAATTTAATCCAGACTTGTACGAATGTGTTTCTATGTGTGTGTGGGTTAAATGTGGAGTCCCAATCTGAAATTCTAAAAAAACCCAGCTTGAGGTTAAGATTACCAGTCTTCCAAACTCTTTCTAGATCATCGTGTGGTTTTAACAAGATGTGAAAATATCCTTTTCCTATGGGGATTAACTTCCAATCAGTAGAATTCCAGCAATGTGCAATACATGAATGATGTTCAGTTACCATTTTCGTAGGAGATGCGACCCATCACTGAGAATTTTCATAGTTGCGCACACTGTTGAAGGGCATCCGGGTTGGATTCCACCAGATATCCACCATAATCTCGACGCTTGGAAATGGTAGGATTCATCTTGAATTCATTACCTGGATCAGAGCTTTTCAGCGCATCTGGGAATGATATCCCTTGAGATCTTCTGTAGAGATCACGGTTGCGAGAGTATTTCCTAAGGTTAATTTCCATTTTGTGTAACAACTATAAAATTTTGCTCAGGGGGAACCTGTAACATTTGAGGCTTCACAAAATGATGTGAATCAAAGTGACCAGGTGCGAGGAAATTCTCCATTTAAGGGATGGGCACAAAGATCAGGCAAGAATCAGCAAACTGTCAAGGGTTTTTAGAGAGAGATGGTCTCCCATCTCTCTAAATACCATTTCCCATGGGAGAATCTCATTTATTTACCAAAAATAACATAACATATTATTTTATTAATTTTTTAAAAGTACAAAAAATTAACTTGTTCACCCGACCTAATGAAGTCGAATTGAAGCCTCTAATAAGCGACTCCTGGTGCTACAGATTCAACAGTGCCCTCGTATTTTTAATTTGATCACCGATTCAAAAGATAAAAAACACCACCCATGCATTTAGTTAATGTACCCTAAAAAAAGTTCTGAAATTCATTCCAAGAAAATCTGTCCGTTGAATCATGTGCTGTCTATTTTTACAGAATCATAATAATTCCATATAATTAAAGAATTACATGGAAAATACAGGTCTTTACATTCTCCCAAACTTAGGGCTTTTCATCCCTGAAAGACACAACATAGACTAAATAAACAAATGGGGGTACTGAGCACAAATATGAGCCTCTTGTTCCCATGTTCTCTCCTAGAGGATCCCGTGATTCCAGTGAACATGCACTAGAGGGATCAATCCTCCATGAAGGACCCTCCACTATTGATCCTCAATCTCTATTGGAACCTCTGTAAAAGTCGCCCCATCATCAATGTCCAACTTTCCCCAGTCGATAACATGGGATGGATCATGCACGCACTTCCTCAGCTACGACGCCTGGAAAACATCATGCAACAGATGACTCTGTGGGGGAAGAGCTAGGTGATATGTCACCTCGCCAACTCTACCGAGAACCTGAAAGAGTATGATGAACCTCATAGATAGCTTGTCGCCCCAGCCAAATATTTGAAAACCTCATTGAAGTGAGACCCGTATGAAGACATAGATTCCATTATCGAACTCTAAAGGTATTCATCTCCTATCATCATAAGACTTCTGTCTGCTCTGTGCAGTCTTCATCTGCTCCTAGATGATCTGCACCTTCTCAGAGGTAGCCCGTACCAACTCTGGACCCATAAGTGCTGACTCACCCAGGTCTGTCTAGTATAGAGGTGATCTGCATGGTCGACTGTTCAAGGCCTCAAATGGTTTCATACTGATGGTGGAGTGATTGATACTATTCTACATGAACTCCACCAAGGGCAAGTGATCCTCCCAACTGTGGCCAAAATCTAAGATGCAAGCATGAAGCACGTTATCCAATGTATGAATGGTCTACTTTTTCTGACAATGCATCTAAGGATGAAAGGCAGTGCTAAAATGTAGCTGAGTCCCAAACGCCTCCTGCAATCCCTTCCACAACTATGATGTAAAACGTGCATCACGATCATAGACAATCGCCGATGGTACCCCATAGAGCCTTACAATCTTCTGTATGTAGAGGCATCACAATACCTCTACTGATCCCTACTCTTAGATGGGTAAGATATGGGACGACTTGGTGTGTCGGTCAATGATCACCCAGATAGAGTCTTGGCCCCTGGACATATGTGTTATAACTATCACAGAATCTAGGGAAATACCATCCCACTTCCACTTTGGTACCTCTAATGGCTGTGCTAAGCCTGCTAGAACCTGATGTTCGGATTTCACAGGCTGACAAGTGAGGAATCGTTAAAAAAACTCTATCACTTCATTCTTCATCTCTGGACACCAGTGCTGACATAGGTTGTCCTGGTACATCTTCGTCACACCAGGATGTACCACCATAGGGGACGTATGGAACTCCATCAACCCTCCTCCCATAGTACCACCAGTACCATGGTGAGTCCTCTGAAGAGGATGACGTGATCCATGCCTTCAAAAAATACATTAGGTGCCTGTCCTAAGGATATCTGAGCACGTTGTGCCTCACAGTCATTGTCCCCAAGATGTGCCTCCCTAACTTACTGATGAAGTGGGGGAGTGACAGCCATATACTGGAGGTAAGCTCCTCCGTCTCTATCCAAAAATGATATCTATAACGCGGCTAGCTTCTCTGTCACCTTATTAAGAAATTGTAGACCAAACTTCCTGATATGTGTGTCTTCTTCCACGTTCCCCATCCCATGAGTGTAGACTATCTCAAAATCATAGTCCTGGAGGAACTCTAGCCATAGTATCGGTCTCAGGTTCAGGTCCTACTGTGAGAAGATATACCTGAGATTCTTATGATCAGAGTAAACATTAAACTGTTCACCCATGAAGTAGTGTAGCCACATGTTCAAGGTGAATACCACTACTGATAACTCTAAGTCATGGGTAGCGTAGTTCTTCTCATGATGTCTCAGCTGTCGTGAACCATAACTGATCACTGGTCACTCCTTCATTAGGACACATCCATGTCTAGTCCCTGATGCATCATAGTAGGCTACATACCCAACACCCTCTTCTGGTAGCCTCAAGATGGGGTCACTCGTCAGTCTCTACCTCATCTCTTGAAAAATCTTCCGGTATCTCTCTATCCACATGAAGGGATTCCCCTTCTTCGTCAACACTGACATGGGTGTCACAACTCTGGAAAAGTCAGGTACGAATCTTTGGTAGTACCCAACCAACCCCAGAAAACTCCTCACCTCGGTCACACTCCGGGGTGGCTCCCATGAATGTACAACCTCTATATTTTTTTGGATCCACTACAACTCCAGCCTCTGAGGTAACATGTCCCAGAATGTGAACCTCCCGTATCCATAATTGGCACTTCGAGAGCTTACCATAATGTTGGTTCTATCGGAGTGTATCTAGAACTATATACAAATGATAAGCATGATCCTCCTCCAACACCAAGTATATAAAGATGTTGTCGATGAAGACCAACACAAAGTGATCGAGGTATGGGTGAAAGACAATGTTCATGAGTCCCATGAACACTAAAGGGGTATTGGTCATGCCGAATGTCCTAACCAAGAACTCATAGTGGCCATACCAACATCTGAAGGCCATCTTCTTGCACATCCCCATCTTGTACCCTGAGTTGATGATAGCTTGATTTGAGGTCTATCTTCAATAACTAATGAGCTCCCTTTAGCTGATCAAAGAGATCATCAATCCTAAAAAGTAGATACTTGTTCTTCATGGTCACCTGGCTCAAGTGCCAATAATCCACACAAAGCCTCAAACTCCCATATGACTTATTGGTGAACAAAATCGGGGATACCAATGGGGAAACACTGAGCCTTATGAATCCCTTCCTCTGCAAATCTTCCAGCTATACCCATAACTCACAATGCTCTGCAAGAGCCATCTAATATGATGGTGTAGATATTGGTGCTGTCCCAGGGTATAGGTCTATGTAGATGTCTACCTATCTGTGAGGAGGTAGTCCCATAACATCATCAAGGAAGACATCGACATACTGGTCCACCACTATAGGATATCTCGGATGCTCAACATCTACTGATTTGAGGGTAAGGCTAGCCAACTGATGTGTGATTAGCTGCACCCTCCTTCAGGTAAGTCTATCCTATGCTGTAAAGGTTCCCTTCTTTTCATTGAAGGAAAACCTGGTCCCATCCTCATGGAAAAACCACACTTTGTGCCTAATGCAGTCAATCTGAGCATGGACTATGGATAACCAGTCCATACCCAAGATGACGTCGTAAGGCCTCAACCCCTTTACTAGAAGATCCCATCCGAATCTCTTACCACCAAGAGTAATCTCACACTACCGGCATAAGTGTGTAACCATGGAATCTTCTCCCGTATGAGTCTCTAATCGCTAGGATCGAGCCAATGGCTCCACCGAAATCTCCAAGCATAAAACGAGAGACATGGAAACAAAAGAGTAACTAGATACTGTCTCTATAAGTACTGCAGCTAAGGTTTAGTAGACACAGATTGTACCTCGAATCATATCTGGAGAAACATGGTTCTAGGCCTCAACTACCTAGAGCTGAGCTTGTCCCTACCCACCTGCTCGCTGTGGTCAGGGTGGACCACCTGGAGGTGGTGGCGGTAGAACCTCAAATTGCCTCCCACTGTTAGATACATGGCCTGCTACTCTGGAATGTACACTGCCCAATCGACCTCCTCAATCAAATATCTATCTATGCCTCAGTGGTCCCTTGACTATATGTTGATCGTCAGTGCAGCTGGTCGGGCAGTCACGAGCCATTTGACCCTACTCAACGCACGTGAAGCACAGTCTGCTCCTCTACTGGCCTGATCTACCTTGTGATCCTCACACCTCTAAATCTATGTCCTAGGGTCATCCACTAGATGTTCTGGTCCTCTTGGGCCTCTATGTCATCTGTCTACTACCAGCCACATATGACTCTGATATGTGTCACCTGGTGGTGGGTCTCGCTGTCAATGTCTGCCCAGAAAGGAAACTCTCTACCAAGAGTTCTCTCTCCAACACTCCATCATTCATCAAGATGCTAAGAGATACCATAAAAGCTCTGATCTCTCATCGGATTCCTTGAATAAAGGTCCGGGCCCCAAAGAAAGGGTCTCACACCATGTCAGTAGAGTAGCGTGAGAGGTCGATGAACCTCACCGAGTACAGGGCCACGGTTAGACCACCCTGCTGTAAGTGTAGAAACTCCTGAATACACAGAGAAAGTAGTGTCACTGGAATAGACTCCTCCCTGAAGAGGCTCTCAATGTCCATCAAGGTGAGGGTCGCCTCATCAAGGGTCTGGAGCGTCAGGCTCCTCCATCTATCTGTTGTGCCCTAGAAAAGGCTAGCTACTAGGATAACCATTTGCTCCGCTGGTGTCTCAACTAATAGAAAAAATATAGCCACATCCTCTAGCCAGTATTTAGCTTCTTGGGGATCTGTCTCACCTAGAAACCTCAGAGGCCACTACCTCTGGAACTCATGCAACATGATCAGTCGGCATGCACAGTCTACTTGTGGGACTGGTGGCATCTGCTACCCAATGGGTGGTGGTATTGCTGGTGCACCACCCAATGGTGCTACCACATTAAGAGGGCCCTACACCGAAGCCTCATTGCTCGGTGGGCCTTAATCGAGTTTTCTCTCGGGAATCCTAACTGTTTTTCTATGTGGAAGAATCCTGAAATAAATCATGTGCACCAATGTTAATAAGTTATACATAGTGAGCTGACTCAAAGAGATAAAAAATAAAACACTTCTGAAACACAAGCAATCAGTGTTTTCGTGCACTGAGCTGGAAATCATAATTCAAGGTCCTGGTGTATGGATACGTTGGCTGCCACACCAACACTAGACTCCCCAAACTGAAAACCACACTCAAAACACATAACACTATTGCTCCATTGGAAAGATTAGAGTCCAAGTTATTCGGTAGAACCAACTCCTCTAACAACACTTTGTCACGACCCGTCCCCCGGGGTCCATGCCGTGACTACCCCAAGCCCGCCTTCCATAGGCCAGGCATTGGTGACTGCTCCGAAAGGCATATCCCTAAATAAAAGGAAGGCATTGCCTTGAAAAATAAAATATACAGTTCAAGAATACAACGAGTACAACCCACATAGTAAAACTGTAATAGTAAAAAGAGGTGTACTGAAATTAAAAAGGGGAAGTACTGTAAGTAAAGGGTCTAGAATACAAGACCAACTAAAATGTACAACTAAAAACTAAAAACAGCTCCCAGAATTGTCTGCCAAGTATCCTACCTGAAGGGTTGGTATAGCTCACAATCGGTCGTCTCTAAATCACGTCACGTCTAAAGGTCCACATACGAGTACAGTCCAGGTCTAGCTCCCAAACCTCAGTCATAGCTGTTTGTCATCTCCACAAGACACAACAAGGTGCAAGTGAAGAATGTGAAGGGGTGAGTATAAGAATACTCAGCAGGGACCCCGAGAACCTTGAAGGTCTACGAGAGTTCAACATCGAAAATACCACAAAGTAATACCTCAATGAAAAATCATGAAGAAATAGTCTGCTCACACGAGATATACAACTCAGAGTTCAGGAATAAAGATTATTATTCTTATGCTATATCATTTTATTCCATGAGGATGTTTTCATAACTGAACCATGAAAGAGTTGATCCATTGTCGATCCACACAGGGTTGTATGTCGCAGATCCATGATGGGCCTCTCTAAGGCCAGTCCTCATTGGTTCATGCAATGCTGATTCACACAGGGTCACTAGAATACTGATCCACATAGGGTCGTTGGAATGCTGATCCACACAGGGTCACTAGAAGGCTGATCCACATAGGGTCACTCGATGATGATCCACACAAGGTCTCTAGTTGCTGATCCTCTATGGGACGATCTAAAACCGGTCCTCATTGGATAGCTACGATGCTAATACACACTGGGTTTCTATGATTCTGGTCCACATAGGTTCTCTAGTTTATGATCCACATTGGACTTCTAGGTGATGATCCACATAGGATCGCTATTCATTGTTCATGTCTCAGCCAGCCACTAGATTCCTGCTCATAGCATGCTTGTTTCTGGGATAAATACTCATCAAGCCACTAGTCATATTTCAAATGGTATGATGTCGCAAAAAAAACATACCCAAAGGACTAACCCATCCTAGGGGTCCCAATGTGACATACGACTCGTCGATTAGACACCCGATCTGTGGGATATGGGCACTTTTGTAAAAAGGGCCTGGTTGGTTTCATGTTTGATCCAACCCAAGTAACACGTCAAACTCCATCAAAACTCACTTATAGTATCACTAAAGGACCACCTTGTCACAAGGGTCATTATACCATAGGCGACAGGTTGATCGGATGCCCGATCTGTTAGTTACATCCCTTTCCATGAAATGGGGGTGATCGCACCACAGTCTGACCTGGCTTGGTCGGACTCGCCAGAATATGTCAAAGGGGCCACTTCCCAAAAGGGGTCCCAACTCCACTGATGGTGTGTCAAACAGACACCTAGTTCATCAGTTAAAGGCATTTATTTATATGAGGGCTGGTTGGGTCTGGGCCCGGGCCGACTCGGTCAGGCTGACCTGACACAACGGGTCCTAGGGTCTACCTGACCCCGCCCGAGTTTGACCGGTCAAGGGTTTTCCCGGTTCACTATGCCTGACCCATCGGGGTTGGCCCATTGGTTCACAGGCCCAAGCTGCAGTTGGCCCAGCCCGACAGGTGGGGCTTGGCACACCAACGTTGGCCCGCGGGTCTGGCCCACTTGGTCGGCCTGTGTCTGGACCAGTCTGCCAAAAGGCAGACTGCCATCTATGCTGGCCCTACAGGTTGTTGGGCTGTTTCATCCAATTGGTGGGGTGCTTCCCCAGTTCATGAAACGATCGGCCATTTGGCTGACCAGCTTCCGCCATCACGACACGACACAGGGCCACGCTGCACCCTCCTGCCACGACCTGCTGGCTATGGCTGCTACCGTTGGTAGTGCCTATGGGTGCCGCCCTTGTCTCGCATGGCCGGATCGGGCCTACTATATGACAACCCCGCTTTCTATTACAACTTAAACATGCTTTATTACATATAACTTCACTTGATACAACAAAGAAGTTCGAGAGGTTTAGTGTCTTTGGGGCTTAGGATCATTACATAAAAACTTTAAACTTGAAATACAACATCTTTATTGAAAACTTCCTTTACATGACCACTACATTCCTTCGTACTCAGCATTGCA
This sequence comes from Viscum album, assembly GCA_963277665.1. Taxonomy (NCBI): domain Eukaryota; kingdom Viridiplantae; phylum Streptophyta; class Magnoliopsida; order Santalales; family Viscaceae; genus Viscum; species Viscum album. The sequence continues at coordinate 1,620,487 of CAUJRU010000106.1, read as the reverse complement.
TGGGATAACCTGAGGACATTCATAAGAAAAGGGTGAGCTATAAATCCCAGTAAGGGAGTACACAATGAATAACATGAGGAGTTAAATACATTTTAGGCAATAGGAATATCAATAGAGCATAAGAGTAACACGAACATAAAGGCATGATAAAGCATGATAATCATAACATGGAAATGTGGCAACAACACTTAACATTGAATTAGCATGATCCAAGGCTCATTGCACATGGAGCATGAGTAAACCCTCATTGCACTTGAAGCACGAGTAAACCCTCGTTGCACTTGAATTAGCATGAGTCAACACTCATTACACATGACTTATCATGATACTATACTTTACCCAATGCATTGGAGCACTATAAGGGCACACCCTTCTTAAACATTTCATTTCATGCATAAGTGTGCCACATGGATCATAAAACATGGATTCATAAAACATAATCATTTATTCCATGATAAAAGAATGTGGAATTAATACATGAAACTTTAAAATCAATAAGTAAATGTCCATAAAGGTGAATACCCTTGATGGAGAAATGGACATGGTATTCACTACACAATGACATTGGCTTAGAAAATCGGTGTGATTTCGACAGCGTAACGACATGACATAAGAATTCATAAAAAAGGTTGATGAGAGAGAAAGGGGTTCCTCATCATATTTACATGTAATGGACAGTAAGGAGGTCATATAGATACATGTCCCAACAATTGAAAAGGAATTTAGATTCACGATGCAAAAGTATTGCTTGAATGTAAAAGAAGAGAGAGAAGTTCCTTTCGGAATTTCGGCATAGTAACAGGTGTACATGGGAGGCATTTAATGAGAGAGAAAGGGTTATACCATCATTCAAAAAATAAGAGGGCAGTATGGGGGAGGTGTGAAACCATACGCCAACATTCATAATTGAAATTAAAAGGGCAATAAAACTTAAAGAAAATTGACAAAAATGAGAAAGGAAGAAAAAACCCTTACTTGGAAGTGTGCTTCCAAAGGATAGAGAGAGGCTTGTGAGAGGCTTCTTGGGATCTTGGGGCACCTTTAGAGGATTATAGAGAGAGTAGGGCAGAGGTTGGACGAACTCCAAGGGCTTTGAGTGAGGAGGAAGTGGGAGCTTGGGTGGGTTTATATAGGAAAGGTGAGAGAATTCTTTATTATTTAGGTTTCGGACCCCTTATATTAAAATAATCCAAACCACAAACCATCCCATGGTATTTGCCAATGGTTTCTGGAAAAGAAAAGAGGAAAAAAATATTTTACAAGGCCAAGGTTCGAACTTATTAAAAAATTAGGGTTTCTTTTGTGGAGGTGAGTCACACTCCCATGGAAATTAATTTAAAAAGACAAAGTGTTGAATAAGTCTTGAGGGCTCCATTAATGCTTTGAAAAGTAAGTCAAACAAACCCAAAACCTCATTATTTTAATGATAAAGAACATATTGGCCGAACATAAGGATTATGGTATTTTATTACATCACCATTGGGTCATTATGATGTCATAAAACACATTATATATTTAAATGGTATTTAATTTTTACCCAAAAAATTGATTGTCTCAGAAAATTATGAAAAATTCACCGTTGGATAATTTCGACGACCTGATTACAAAAATAATATTTATTTTATCTAAATAATTTTCTAAATATGTGAATTTTCTCTTTAAAAAAAACCGACATTTATAAAAAATTCACGGGTTTTGACAGAAATGGTTTTCAAACCTTAATAAAAATTTTAATTGCATTCATAAAATTATAAGATCATTTATATTTAATAAAAATTAATTTAATATTAATAATAATATTTTATTAAAATATTATTTAATTCAAAAATCCTTTAATTTAATAAAATATAATTCTTAATTAAATAATAACTAAAAACACCATTTGTACTTTAAAAACTAATTACAATGTATCAAAAATGACTAGAAATTATATTCATTATTATATACAAAAATAATGTACATGAACATGGTACTACTTATTTGTTACATAACCCCTTAAAATAGCCGCATAAGACCTAAGGGTAAGGTGTGCGATGGTGACAGACTCTTGGGGCGGCTCGGATAACATCGCTCGAGTGGTAAACTCTATCAACTTCCACTTTTCCCGTAGACGGTCCCGTTCAAGCTTGACATAATGAAGCTCAGCTTGGGCTTGGTCAAGGGCGAATCCCAAAGACACCACCTCTTTTCCGAGCTCCGAAAAATGGGCTTCATAAGGGGCAATTCTACTGGATGAGGCCATCACTTCCTTTGTCTGAGTAGAAATGGGTTCGTTAAAGCCTTATATTTATACTACTCAGATGATCACTGTTCAACGACTATAAAAGTAACGGTCACAAATCTTAACGTAAAAATAAAGAAGTTGACATCTTATAAAAACATTTTTCATAAAGAAAAATTTAACTGGATCAAGATGCATTTTCCATTAATGAAACATTGGGTCATTACGTGCTACCTCTGGTTTCTGTGGTGCACGACAACACTCTTGCTTCCCACCGCCCGTGTCCAGTCACCGCGGGTCTGCTTCGGCTACCGCCGGCCACCGCCGACATGGCGTGCAAGAGGTTTCCTCTGTGGGTCACCGAACGCGCTCCCATGGTCTGATTTTTCTGTCATCAATGCCTATGAGGCTCATGGGTCACAGTCACCACTGCAAATCCTCCTGTTTCATACTTCCTCTTCGTTTGGAAAATCATTCCAGAAAAACTAGATAATTGCCAAAGCAGCGGAGGGTTCAAGCCTTATTCATTTGGCCCATTCCCTCTGCACTAGGATTCTATCAAGCGGTAAAAAATTTATCTCAAAAATATGAAATTTAAAACAATACACCTACTTGGATTAGACTTCCACTAACAATAATCAACAAAATATCCTATTAATTTTTTTCAGTTTGTGATTCGGTGGCGCTCGTCACCACTCGCTGAAATCAGTCTCATCCTCCAAGTGGTTGGCATCATGATACATTGCCAAAGATTCATCGTTTGGTAAATCCGTACCAAAATCTCTCCCCAATATCCATATAAATAGGATGGTGATAGGTGTTTAACTTTCCGAGGAATTTATGTGGTTCATTTAATTAATGAACCTCCCAAATTCCAATGGTATGGTTACAAACAAGTAGGAGTCAAGACAATTAATGGATTGACATGTCGTCAGTCCCACCACTACCACTTATCTTCTAGAGGAAAAGAAAATAAATAAAATAACATAACATGTTATTTTATTAATCTTTCAAAATTCTACAAAATTAACTTTTTCAACTGACCTACTATAGTAAAAGCGAAGCCCCCCTTAAGTGAATCTAGGCTCTGCGGATTCAATAATGCCCTCAGATTTTTTATCCAAGCATCGATTAAAAATATAGAAAATTCCACCCGCGAGTTTACTAAACATACATTAAAATATTTTCAAAAATTCATTCCGAGCACACCAGGCATCCGAATCACACGTTGTTAATTTTTGTAGACTCGTAATAATTCCATATAATTAAAAACATTACATGGAAAATCTTGGTCTTTACATTTAAGGCCAATTCAAATCCCATAACTAATATCTAAATTTTCCCTTTGTCTGGGTGCCTTTTCTTGGTCAAAACACATATGATTTCTAAGATCCTCTTTTAATGGAAAATATAAATTGTATCTTAAACTACTACTCTGTTTAGATTTTCAAAAGGGTTGAGATATCTTCAGCGCTCATTCTTCCATATTATTTTATTTAGTATGGGACACCATGAGTTCTTCCTCCAGTAGGAGTTGTGTGATCAAACTACAGTCATTGGATTATTTTCCCTTAGAGTTTCCTACTGCATGAAGACCCCCTATTTTGGTGCAACCAGGAAGTGTTGATCAGTCTTCAACATAAGGTATATTCTACCTCCATGTTTCTAGGTCCCTCGATTTGTTTCCTCCTGTTTCTCCATTCCATGTGATGGTATGCGATCACCATGTTTCTAATATATCTTTCTTGGTTGTTGGTTGGTGCGATGGTGTTGGGATATCCTCAGTTGGATGTAGTCGTTGAGGTAGAGGTGACCATAATCCATTGTGTTGGATGTTCTTATCAAAAGAATGTTAGACACCTTTTTAGTTAAGTGATTCGTTGATTCTATTTTTATTTACGTGCAACCATAGAGATAACATGATTTATCCCTTTTGATCACGATGAAATTGACAAAATAATTATTTGAACCAGATTGAAGAATTGGTATCTATCATATGTTGTTGATTTGTACCGTGATAATAGTTGGCCTCTTGATTTGATATATTGGGAGATCTCTATGATTTATTTTTATATCATGTTGTTCTTGATGGAAATTTTCAAAGAATATAAGGGAAAAATTAATTGATAATTAATTGGCTTAAGATTAAAGAGGCATGTTAATGAATCTGATTCTTATTGTAATTTGATAATAGTCAAATTTATGATGATTTTCATGTTTAACTGAATTGGTTAATGAACCTGAAGCATGTTGATGCTTTTTTATAAATTTATTAAAGGAATATCAAATTATTTGGTTAATTATTTGTGATATATGTGATATCTTGTTGCTAAGGTTTCCCATAGTTGGAACCTGAATAATGAATTAGTAAATTCAAGATGGAATGAAGAACAAGATGCCTTATAAATGTAATTTTTATGGGGTATAAGGTACCTATTTCTTGTGAAGTAAAAGTTCCTTATACTTGAGGGCTGAGAGCTCTTTTATATGTTTGTTCATGCTGATTTTTATGTTCGCTACATATGAGACATGTGGTTGTGGGGGCATGGGGGCCAGGATGTGAGGTGAGCCTGTGATCACTAATATTGGAGGGTTGTAGTGGTACGTGGGGAAGGGAGGCCCAGTGGTTGTGGCAACAGTTTATTCCTAGAGAATATATATGCATGGGTTTATGCATGTTGGTCTTAGGAAGGACACCGATGTTGTTGGAATGGGTTCAAGCTGGGCTTACTCACAGATGTGGAAGTTGTATTTTTATTGAATCTATTGTTTATTTACATGATTTACTTTCCCCATTTCTTAACATATATGGTTTTTAATAATCTCTTTCCAAAAAAGGAGAAGATGCATCGGGTATGCCACATTATTTTTGTTTTTAGCTTCATAAGGATGGATGCATCTATGCTCCTACTATAGGTGGAAAAGAATCGATAGGTAGCTCATGTACTCATGTGTTGAGACCATTTTGTTTGGTATCTTAGAATTTTTTTATAATACATAGAAATATTGAAATTGGTAATGCTATTAAATATATGAATAAATTATGTTTAACCCATGGGGTTGGAGCTTGCAGGGATGCATTGTTGGGGTGGTATTTTTAAGAAACGGTGGACTCGGTTTGGCTATTCTTGGAGGTCATGGATGTTTGTTTAAATGCTAATGAAATTTGACTTGGAATTTGATTATGGTTAATTAATGTGTAAATAATTAATTCATGTAAATTGAAATTGATAAAAAGGGATAAGGTAACTTAATGTATCTCTTTAAATGGTTGTGTGCTTATATGATATCAACTATTAGAAGTGGAAGTTAGAAGTCTGAGATATGTTAGCTGCAGTTGATACTAAGACTTAGTTGTGCCCATAGTGTGGTTGTGAGATATATTATATTCTGTACTTTTTATGTTTTTATATGCTACTCCATCCTATTGATTACGGTGACTAACACCCTTGGGATTCAGAGACCTAAGGGGAGGGGTTCCCAGACATCTCAGTGGGAGGATGGATGGATGGATACCCCCTTTGAACACAAACTCATCTCTTGGTAGTTATATGGGTTGGTATGAACGATGGTTAGTTTTTTCCATATATGTGTGTAGAGTTCTATAATGGATTTCGGTTATTTCACACACATATATTCGGGATATAGTTTCCAATGTACTAATAGAGGTGTAATGTGTATAGGTTGTGATGGATTGGGGATCATTAATCGATGTATGGGTTTTAATGGATTGAGGTATAATACTTGATGTATGATACATACTATCCCAGTGGGAGGATGGATCATTGAATACCATAATTGAACACACAATCTTCTCTTGGTAGTTACTTGTTCTGGTATGGACGATGGTTAGTTTCCCCCATATATGCGTGTAGAGGGATGTAATGGATTGTAGTTATTTCACACACATATATTCTGGATATATTTTCCTATGGACTACTATAGGTGTAATGTGTATAGGCTGTGATGACTTGAGGATACTTACTCAGTGTATCAACTATAATTTCTTGAGTTATAATACCCAAAGTATGATACATGCTACTAGAGCTGTGGTGGATCTCAGAAACTACCTAGTTAATTTTGGTTATGTGGATGTGGTGCTGAGTTTCATGAGGTGTAGGTTGTGGTACTTTTCCCAGGTGTCTTTGGGATAGCCTCTTTGGAGAGAGATTCTAAAGATGAGAGATGTTGGAACAATGAGATAAACCCGTGGGGAAGTGCAAGTGGGGTACCCTAGAAATTAATTATTATATCATTTACTCTTGTATGCAATACTTAGTGAGTGTAAACATGGTGAGGCTGGGAAAATAGTATACCTATTTAGGTGGTGAGTTAGTTTCACATGTTTTTCACAGTTCTTTAGCATTATTTATTTACTTTTCCTTTAGAGGCTTCGATGAGGATCCTACTAAGTATACTGTTACACTCACCCCACGTTATATAAACTAATTTTCAGGTCACTTGGAGATGGTAGAAGATCAGGCCAGTTACTACTTTCTTGGGGTTTTGGAGGAGATTTTTAGGCTTCGTGGTCATTACCTATTTACTTTCTTTTGGTACTTCCAGTTTTCCCTTTTAGTAGTAGTAGTTATTGCATGAAATTACATATATGCACTTGGGTTTCTTTTATATTTTGGTTTGATCTGGAGTTGTTCAGTGTTAATATTATCTATCTCTTTTTCATGTGTTCTCTTATAGGGTAATAACTCCCTTATGGGTGTTTATTATACCCTCAATGCTAGTCTCTAAACCAGGGACTACTGGAGGCGAGACTCAAGTGTCATTATATCTCTTCTCTCATTACTGGCCTAAGTGGGGTGCACTTTGTGGGGAGGGGGTCATGAAACATATTCCTATGTATATTTGACTCTAATTTACTTTGTTATACTACTTTAAGGTTTTGAGGTGTCCTACTGAGTATTGATATACTCATCCATGCATGGTATTTTCTTGCATGTTTCATGTATTGTGCAGATGATCAACCTTTTTGACAGAGTGCAAGGTGGACCAGGACCAGATGGTTCTTTGTGAGACTAGACTAACCAAGGTGTGTTTCTGTAGATTCATACAGTAGCTCTATTACCTTAACATATAAGTTGGAATTGTGTTTAAAAACTCTTTGTGGTGGGATTGTATTTGGCCCTGTCTACTTTACTTTACTTCCCATCATACTCTAGTTGTGGGATATATATGTATTCATGCATTGAATACTTAGTTTTTTTACATTTCAACTATTTTGTGGCTTGGATATATGTGTGTGTACTGGTACATAGAAAATTATTCCCATTTTAATGATATTCTTAATTGGTGTTAGAAACCATCCCCTAGCATATAGGATGTGGTATTGGGGAGTTGAAACACAAGCCCCACTAGGGTGGGTAATGACAAAGTTTTATTAGAGAGTTTAGTTCTACTTTAGGATTAAGAGTATGTTAGATTGGTTTGGGGTAATTGTGTTACATGTTTTGAGTTCAGATTTTAGGCCAGGGACTCCAGTATTGGTGCGGAAGATGATGTATCCATACACCAGGACTCTGATCGCCTAATTTTTCCACTCTAAACATGATATCATTGGTCACTAGTCAAAAAGTGTTTTGTGCATTATATAATAATCAGTTGTGGTTTCCATGTACTTCTTGAGTCAACTCTCTAGATATAATCACTGATCATGGTATATCTAGCTTACTTTTAGGACACCTCTACGATGAATTCCAGCAAGGATTCATCAGATTGATCAAGAGGATGAACCCCTCAGTGATGAGGCTTTGATATAGGGATAGTTTCCCAAGATGTTACCACTAGGTGTTGCACCAACCATACTGCCACCGATAGAGAAGCACATGGTACCCATGGTACCAACAGATTAGGGGAACATAATGAGAGAATCCATGAGTTTCAGTGGTAGGGACCCCTTAGGTTCCATGGAGAGATTGACCCAAAGGTGGATGAGGACTGGAATAAGGTAGTAAACTAAGTTTTACATCTAGTTAGGTCACCATCAGATTAGATGGTGGTCTTGGCAGTGATCCTTCTACATGGCTCAACAGGATGATGGTGGTGTTTTATTACCAAGACTTATGGTGAGGAAATACTTTTGTGGACAGAGTTCCATATCCTATTTAGAGAGTAGTTTAGACTAGTTATATAGAGGTATTTGTGTATCCAAGAGCTTCTTCAACTCTAGCAGGGCAACATTTCAGTGGATGATTATTCATCAAGGTTTACAAACCTTTCCAGGTACTCAATGGATATGTTTTGAGATTAGAACATTAGGGATTATACCTTAAAGAGGGGTCTTCATAGAGACAAATCAGATAGTGTTATATCTATTTCCGTTCCTACTTAAGCTATAGTGCTTGAGTGGAATTTAGTGGTTGAAAGCTTCTTGGATGAGAAGAAACAACTGGTGACTATCAGAGGTAGACAAAAGGATGAGAGAACTCTAAATTAGGGTGCTGAAATCAGTCTTGAGGACCTAGATGTTAGAGAAATTTTAGGAGGAGGTCCCAGGATAGAGGATATTATGTTCAAGGCTCATAGTGTTGGTCTAGTTATCCTAGAGGGAGGTGGTGCTACTCATGTGATGGTAGGGGATATCTCACTCAATATTTTCCATCCCTTCATATAGCTAACATAGAGACCATGGAAGGACCACTAAGGTAGAGGAAGTGTTAGGATTGTGTATATCCTCAAGGTGGTGGATGTGGAAGAGGAGCTAGGAGAGCAGTAAAAGGTGGTTGGCATTTCAACTTGTTAACATTACCTCCCCCAGGTAGTCCATATCAGGATTAGGGAGCTAGAGGATATGGGTGTGGATAGTTGCAGATGAATTACGCTTATAATCTAGGGGATATAGGAATGATTCAAGGTACAATCTATGGATTTTCTACTTTAGATACAGTAATAATAAACACTAGTTCTATCCATTCCTTTAATTACACATACCTTGTATGAGACTTATATATTCTGGTTAAATAGTTGACTCGAACCTTACACTTGGAGACTCATACTAGAGAAGACTCAAAGATCACACACTTGTGCCGGTAGTGTGGCATGACTCTTGGAGGTGATATTTTTTTTGGAATCTCAGAGAAATAGTGTGGGGGCCTTACAAAATCATTCTTGGTATGGATTGGTTTTCTACAGTTCATGAACAGATTGACAATATTAGGAGAAGGGTGAAATGTTTCCACAATGAAAGAACCATGTTTTCATTTTTTGGAGAAAATTAAACCTAGGAAGCATAGGATACACTCATGCATAGGAAGTTGAACCCAATTACTCATCAATTGTCTAGCCTAACCATTGGTATAGTTTATGTTATGAGTTCCCACTTTCATTCATTAGAGGTGGAGTACGAGAACATATTTTCTAATGATTTTTCAGGATGACCTCCCCACTGAGAGATAGAATTATACAATAATATACACCCTGATAAGGCACTAATATCTACACCAGCATATTGGATGGATCTCATAGTGATTCGTAAGCTAAGGGTGAAACTGGAGGACATGCAGAGGAAGAGCTTTGTAAGACCTAGTATTTCACCCAGGGTAGCCCTAGTTTTGTTTTACAAGAAGGAAGACAAGAGAATGAGTCTATGTGAGGACAACCGGTGCTTGAACCTGGTGACTATGAATATTACTTATCCACTAATGAGGATTGATTTCCATTATGATTAGTTGATAGGGGAATGATCTGTCTCGAAGTTTTACCATAGATTAGGCTATCACCAACTATGAGCACGGGACGAGGATATACCGAAGATGACATTCTGGTTTTTCTATGATCACTATGAGTATTGGGTGATTCCCTTTGACATGATGAATTCCCCAAACATGTTCTTGGGACTCATGAACTTGATCTTTCATATTTAGAAAGACCAGTTTTTAGTAGTCTTCATTGATGATATCTCGATGTACTCAGCATCTAAGTGGGAGCATGCAAGACACACAAGTATAATTATAGATATACTATGAGAGAACCATATTTACGGCAATATCTCAAAGATCGTATTCTAGATTTAGGTGGTCCACATTATAGGACATGTTATATCAATAGATGGAGTGGTAGTAGACCTATCCAAGGTCGAGGTAGTGTTATCATAGGGGCCACCTAAGAACGTGATGTAGGTGTGGAGAATCCATGGGTTGGAAGGATATTACGAGAGATTCATACATGATTTTATTATAATATCATCCCCTGCTATAACTTTGACTTGAAAAGGGAACCCTTTTGTGTGGAAAGAGAAGTTCCATCAGGCCTTTCTGGATTTGAGGAAATGATTGATGAGCAGTCTAATCATGAGATTCCTGGAGGTAGGGGTCTGGTATGTTGTGATTATTTATACATCAGGAACTAGGTTTGGTTGTGTTCTAATGCAGAGGTCAGTGGTTATTGTCGATGGTTCACACCAGTTGAGACCACATGAAAACAACTAAACCATTGATGATATTGAGTTAATAATGGTATCCTTCACTTTGAATATGTGGTGACACTACATGATGGGTGATTGGTTTATCACGTACTCCGATCACAAGAGCCTCAAGTATATATTATCTCATTAGGATCTCAACATGAGATAGAGGTGATGTCTAGATTTCATCTTGAATTTTAACAATGAAATTTTCTATTCTCTTTGGAAGGGGAACATGGTAGAATATGATCTCAGTAGTAGATGTAGTTTTTAGCTATTTAATGAAGTGTTAGGGAAGTTAGTCTCATTGTATTTATCCATTATGGATAAATATGGATAAGCATACATATATTCTATGAGTTTTACCCCTCCACTATTACAATGAGTTAGGAAGGAACAACTTTAAAATACCGACTATTAGACCCTATGATATTAGATATCAAAAGGTAATTCCCCTGATGTATTATCAAAAGGTGGGGAGGACTTTGTTCTTTTCATAGGATGCATGATGGTACCAATGACATTGTGGGGGGAGGTTCTAAGAGAGTTTCAATAATCTACTTTGGAGATACATCCAAGTGTGGAAAATGTGTAAAGTGACCTTTGATGTTAGTTTTGGTGGCTAGGGAAGATGAATGGAGTTGTAGAGTTTGTCTTCTGGTGCCTTACTTGTCAGAAAGTGAAGGCTATGCACCAGGTTCAAGTTGGTTTAGCTCAACCCCTTGAGATTCCTGAATGGAAGTGGTATGGTATATTTATGGAATTTTTGATAGGCATAATTCATAGGTCTAGGGTACATTATTTCATCTGGGTGATCATTGAACAACTCTTCAAGTCATCCCACTTCCTAGAGATCTGAGTGTAGAGTTCAGTAGAGAGTTTGGGACGCCACTATATTCAGAATATATTTCAACTCAATGGAGTTAAATTAATGTCTTTTTACTTCTGATCATGATTATCTCTTTACATCATGATAGTGAAAGGGGTTAAAAAGGTATTTGGGACCTAGTTATTCTTGAGCACAATGTTTCAACCATTAACTAATTACCAGACAAGGTGGACCATTCATGTTCTAGATGACATGATGTGAGCTTGAATGTTAGACTTTGGCCATATTTGGGAGGATAACCTAAAATTTCTTAATTTTGCGCATAAAAAATGCTACCATTAAACCATCGATATGGCACCATTTGTGGATTTGTACGAGTGACCTTATAGGTCACCATTTTGCTGGAATGAACCATGAGAGTCAGTACTCTTGGGCCTGAAGTTGGTTCAAGCTAAAAAAAGAAGGTGTAGATCATCCAGGAGTAGATGAAGGATGAAAGGAGTTGGAAAAAGTCATATGATGGCAGGATATAGAGGCCTTTGGAACTCCATGATGGAGACTATGTGTTCCTATAGGTTTCACCATGATGTGGATTATGGATATTCTTCCATGGCGGCAGGTGTAACACCCCAAGATTTTATGGGATAGATTATTTTTAATTACTTTTATGTATTGTGTTGTAAACTACACCAAGATTAGCTAGTGGTATATTAAACACTATTCTTGGATTGTGTTACACATAATTTTATATTCTTTTGATATAATTCATTTCACACAAGGCCGAGTATAAGTGAACAACTAAATAATATAACCTAGTCATTATAATGAAAGGTATGAATATTATTAACATCCTTCTAAAAAACTAATTAAATGAAACTAAGTGAGCTTATAAAATAATAAAATCACTACTTATGGATTAAATCTAATTTTTAAAATCATCTTATATGTTTTATACACGTGATATAATAATAAATTCAATTTTTCAATTAAAAGATGTATTTTTCAAAAAATACAGTATTGCTGCATTTTGATGGCACACACAACTTAAATATTTTTTTGACACTTTTATATGTTATATTTTAAAAAATTAACTTCATATTTTGAGTAATTACATAAAAATATACATTGGATTAATTTTTTATATTTTTCTTATAGGTTTTAAATTTTGATGAATAGTAAAATTACTCTAAATTTTAATTGAAAACAAAAAATTTCATCGAAATTATGTATGTAATTAAATTATATTATTTAATGGTTTTAAAGTATAATATAATATATATTTATCATTAAATATAATGTATGTAATTAGCATTAATTTTACATTGAATTCAGATGTAAAAACATTTCTATCTTTTGTAATGTTTTAACATTTAAAAACTCATTCTCTATTTCTGAAAACATGAATAATTTTGAATTAATTACTGGAAATTATATGTTTTGAATTTTTAAAAATGGATTCATTATTTGGAATTAGTATACCGAAATTATGTAAAAAGATTTATTTTATTTTAGGTCATTATGAAAAGACACTTCAATAATATTTACTAATACTATAAAAGGGTAAAATAGGTAATTAAGGGTAAGAATACTATTTTAAAATTACCCTAACACATGTATTAATCTCATTGGATGAGTTTTTTTGTACAAAAAATTATAATTGGGTTTAAATGGTATTTTTTGGAAGACACGTGGATGAGAATAAGACATTTAATTTTATTTATTTAATGAAATGTTAAATATGTCTCACTCAAATCACTACTGGAAATATGATCTATACCAATGGTTTTGGGAAAACCATTGGTATAGTTCACATATATGGACCTATACCAACGGTTTGGCCAAAACCGTTGGTATAGGTCACTAATTTTGACATATACCAATGGATTTGGACAAACCGTTGGTATAGGGGGGACCTATACCAACGGTTTGGGGAAAACTATTGGTATAGGTCACTTATATGGACCCTATACCAACAGTTTTCTCCAAACCAATGGTATAGGTCCCCCCTATACCAACAGGTCCCAAAATCAAATAATCTATACCAATGGTTCACAAAACCGTTGGTATAGTCTATACCAACTATTTTGAGAACTGTTGGTATAATTACATGTATTTTTATGGAATCTTCTTACTGAGAACATTAAATAAATAAAAATTTAAAATATTTATGATAATAAATATATATATTTATGAAATTATGTTCACAAAAGTCAATTTAGGTTAGTGGATAGGTCATTCAATAATAAACTGGAGGTACTGGGATCAAAACCCACCAAATGCTTCTTTTTTGAAATATATATACCAACAGTTTTTTGGAACCATTGGTATAGATTTTTCATATTACTTATACCAATGGTTTTGGGAAAATCTTGGTTATAGAACTATACCCATGGCTTACTTGGCCACAGTTCTCCAAACCGTTGGTATAGGATATACCAACGGTTTGGAGGCCTATACCAACGATTTCAAACCGTTGGTATAGGGCATTTTTCTACTAGTGAATTTTAATAACTAAACCATTTTTATATAAGTTTATGAAGAAAATAAATTAGATAATAAATAATTATTTTAATTATAAAATGTTTTTATTTATCATGGTAATTTATTTTTAATTTTTAATAAATATATAATTACCTTAAATACTTATACTATGATGGTGTACAAACTAATTAATTGATGATAAATTAATAAAAAAATTATTATTAAAATAACATTAACAATCAAATGGCCCAAAAAAATTCCCAATTATTATTTTTAGTGTATATATAAACATTAATAATCCAAAGTTCTTGTTATTTACCATTTAGAGCCACATGGAAGAGATTGTGACACTTATATTATTTTATTTAGTAGGAAGTTAAAGTTGACACATTCATAATTTAATAAGTATAAAATTTTTAATGTTTAATTTTACCAATGATAAGTTGGACTAAATGTATTATTATAAAATATAGTATATTTTTATTCATCATAGTATCTTATTTGTAATTTTTACCCAAAAAATAAGTATATTAAATAATTACACAAAACTGATGTAGTAATTATTTTTTAATAGAAATATCAAATTAATGTTGTTAAAAATATTAAAATAAATATAATTTTTCTAAATAAAAGATCCAATTATTTTTTATATGAAAAATATACCATAGGTATATAATAAAATAATTGGTTCTATGACAACATCTTATCTTTATATTTTTAAAAATCCCTGAATTGAATAGTGTCAAAATTGACCCTATTTTTGCTTCGTCATAACAATGTTTCACAAAATTATTTAAAAATCATAATTTTTTTTAAAAAATTGAATAATTATAATATGGTATAAAATTATCTAAATAACATATTTAATGTCTAATTTACATCAAATAAATAAATATTTCCTTCTTTTAATATTGAAATATTTTTTATCATAATTAAAATTAAATAGAATAACTGAGTGTTAATTAAAATGATCATGTTTAAATTGACATAAATACTTGTATAAAAGTTATTGGTTTATGATATTACAAACCTATATCATCTAATATTAAAAATTGGGGTTTTTTTGTTTTTTAGTGGGGATTGATTTTATTATAAATTAATATTTTTGAGGTTTTCAAAAGTACCACTCACCTCAATTATAAAATGGAAGCTCATACATCACTTGTTAACATAAATTTGAGACCTAAAACTCAAATATACCCTAAATTTTTTTCCTTATCAACTTCCCTAGTTACATTATAGATGTTAAGGTATTTTTCAATGACCAACTCCTGTGCTCTAAGATGAGATTTAGAGGAAGCATGTTGAAGAAGATGTAATCTCTTCTACTGATTCATTCAAAATTATTTCTTCTTAAAATTCCCATTGATAAGTTGTTTAATTATAGAGTAATAACTCAATTATAAATTATATACTGATATGTTATTATAATTTTCAAACAACCATATTCCACACTCTATCCATCGTATGAAAAACTAAATCCCCATGCGTGTGTACGTACGACTTACCGTCACCACGCCGTGCTGTAATCTGTTTTTCACCACCACTTGAGATGGATTGTTATAATGATGGAAATGAAAACTATATATGAATATTATAAAAAGTTATTTAATCTTTAACAATATATATACTATCCACTTTAGTACCATTTTATAATTAAAGGAATGATATCATCGCTCGTTCATACATATGACCTACCGTCTCAACGATGTGATGCGATTTATTTTACACGATATCTATTAATTAATTATAATATTAATGTAAAGAATAAATAAATATGATATATATTTTTTTAATATAATTTAGGAATGATATAACTATGAACTAAAAAGGGGAATCAGAACTTATTCGACAAAACATGCATAAGAACATAAAGTAGTTAATACCCGAATAACGAGTAACAATGAAATGTTACTAACCAAAAAATGATAATATGATCATATATGATATCATAAAATTGACTATGATTCTATAATAAGTAAATAATTTTTTTGAATCATTATATAGGAGGTTTATATACATGCAACATAAATTGGACCTATGGTAATAGATTATTTTTTCTCACTTTTTTTGTGTGTGGGACATATGCCTTATACAACACCCTTTTATTTTGAGTGGTGTTTGTGCTACCCATGATTTTTTTTGTGATTCATATTATGAAGGTTATGATATTTAAATATTAATATAATTTTCTTTAGTTTATGAGTAAAATTATTTGATTGTTTATTAATTGGTAAGAGATAATTTTGAAATCTCATTGTTATCCAAGATTGTTTATTCATAAGTATTTATAGCGGTATATATATCATCCACATCCATGTTTTCTAAATAAATATTTCAAAACATTCTTTCTATACTTATAATTTTTTTTAAAATTCAATTTTACCCATTGGTTAATTTTTATTAAATGGTATTAAAGGAAAATCTTATCGTTTTAAATATGAGGCACTTTTTGACTTTTCTGACTAAAGTACAAGAAGAATTTTTATAACTTATATGGCATGGAAAATTTTTTACACTTTCATAAAGCCTTATTTACATGTAGTTTATTTTACAAGATATAAATTTTATTTTAAATTAAATTATTTTCTTTTAAAATTGTGTACCATTTCAAAAAACTAAAATGTTTTTGAAGAATAAAGGATATTTTTCTCAAGAACTAATTTTATGTTCTTTATCAAAATTATTTTCCATATAAGATGAAATTTTCTAAATGGGGGTATGTTTATATAACCATTATTATAATTATTTTATTGTGTTTATGATGGAATTTTATTTATTAAATTCGTTTTTTATATGGATTATGATGGAATGATGTTTGAGAAACCCATTTTATTCCTTGTGTTATTCTATGATCAATGATTTATGTTTTATGGAACACATATTTATGGTTTTAATTATGTGATGGGTGGGAACTATATCTCCCTCAAATTAATTGGATAAAGATTTATATCTCATGAGATAGACATGAATGAAATAGAATGTAAATATGTGTTAGTAATACAGGGTTGAAATGGAAAGTGAATCTAGTTCAGTAATATAGGGCTAGAATAGGGAGTGAAACTTGGTTCAGTAATGGACTTTGTTAGCTATGATGATCTTCGAAATGAGCCTTGGCTAAAATGGAAATTATTTTCTATGCTCATTCATTTTCAACAATTCCATGTTTTAGTCTAAATCTATTTTATCATTATTTTTATTCCTTTATGATTTATGCCTTACATACTGCCAAGATTTATTTTATGGCTCAATATTTTGATATTCAAAATATAAGTTCATGTTTTTACATTCTTATATTTATTTTTTGTTTGGAATTCTCAATGTTTACCCTTAATAAGCATTTGACCACACCCATTTAATGTTTTATTTTCCCCAAGAAATAAATAAAGGTTTTATATAGGAAAAATAAAGGGGATGATTTTATGGTATATTTTGAAGTTATTTCACCATGTTAGCAGAATGTGTTCCCAGTTTCCAAGTCACAAAAATAATATGGTATTTGGGAGGATATTTGTGTAATTTATTAAGTTTCCAAAAAATGTGATGTAATGTCCATGTATTTCATCCATGGGATGTTAGATTTGGTATCGGAGTGAAAGTTTAGTTAACCTTTGGAAACTAGAATGAAAAAACTTTATTGTGATATCTAGAGATATTATTAAGGATATGTGTAGGGGTTTCCCTAAGTGTAAGTATAATTTTAGGTTATAGAGCAATAATTATGGTAATTATCAATAATAACCTAGTATTAAACATAATATGTTAGATATTGAAAGTACCCCCTTGATTAGGTTGTTTTACTAGTATGATTTTTCCTCTTAAACTATTATTTTTGTGTTTTTGACAATGGTTGGAACCCAAAAGAATCGTGTTAATGATCAATGTAATGGGAAATGCAATGATTTTCCTCCTAAATAAGAAAATGTTATGGGATATGGAATGAATTTTTTTCTGTATACTTGAACAAGATATTAATCATTCTAGACTTCCAAATGAGCAGATAAGGGAACACCATTTTGTTGATTCCTTCATGAGGCAGCTTCCACCTTCTTTCAGTGGGTCTTCAGATCCACTTTTTTCTGAAAAATATATTAATACCACTAAAAATATATTTTCCATCCTTCGTTGTTCAGAACATGAAAATTTCATTTGGGTTGTTTATTATTTAGAAGGTGAAGCAGACTAGTGGTGTACTCTAATCATGAATACAAGGAAGCAAGATAAAATTGAATCTATGGAATGGGACGAGTTCAAGAAGTTATTTTTCAATAAGTACTTTCTTCATATTCCTCGAACGAAGACAAAAAAGGAGTTCCTTGAGTTTAAGCTTAATTTTTATAAATCCATTGGTACATATGAGGAAAATTTTATAAGACTTCAAGGTATGTTTCTGGCTTTATCATATAACCTGAAAGTATATTTGATCAATTCTTCAGGGAATTAAAACCATCTATTTTAAGGGCGTTAGCTATAAGGGACTTTTTTAGCTATGAAGATATTGTGTGTTTTTCTATAAAGGTATAAATGTAATTTGGTGTTATATATCAATCTCATGGTTTTGAAAAGAAACAGATGGTTTATTTCAATAGAAAATCTCAAAACAATGGTGAAAAGAATATGAGTATTTCTTTATGATCAATGTGCGGAAATAAACATAATGGATATTTTATTAAATGTACTAGAAAGTGTTTTTGGTGTGGAAAAAAAGGTCATCTGGAATTTGAGTGCCGAATTAATGAGAAAAAGGTTTCAAATGATGTGAATAGAGAAAAGGATACAAATAATGAACCACCCACACATCAATTCTACATGTTCAAGGAAATGGGGAATTATTCTCTCAAGTTCCCTAATCTAAGGGTTTTTAATGATGATAGACATAAAAACCTATTAAGGACAAGGACAAAGTTAAAACACATATGATCACTATTGGAGTTATTGAGTATGACAATGAAATGGTGGAATGATTGAGTGTTTATGTACTAGGATTCTAGAATAATGTTGTTGAATCTAATTTATAGTATTATGGAATCTTCAAATATCTATATATTGGTCCATTTTGGTTTTCCATAAGTGTTAGGTACCGATAACCATGAAAATTGATTGAAATATATTTTATGTAAAACACATGACATGTATATAATTTTGGAATAAGAAGATAATGAGACGTTTGATAGTATTAAAAACCTCAAGACTGATATAAGGATAGAGTTATATTATGGTTTGAGTATATATATATTTTTTTCTAATTTTTGGTATATTGAATGAGTTAATTTTTGACACCATTCTTATTTTCACTAAGGTTCTATGGTAATTCATGTTATTATCATGTTTCTTGAGAATAAATGATTAAGGTATTCACATATTTGGAATGTGAAAACCAAGAACCGCCTTATGAGATATGCTGATAAATGTTACGCCAATTTAGTTCACCTCTATCTAATGTTTTGGATTTTCAGCTTTTAGAAGGATTTTAAGGTTATAAATTCATGGAATGTTTATGTTATACTTAAAATAAAGTTTTCTAGAATAAATTCTTATCTCAAAAAAGGTGGACTTATGCATATTTGATTACATGGGATAACCTATTTATTATGATAAAGATAGATAGAATGACCTATAATTCTATTTATGGATTGCATGATCTACTAACAATTTCAGAAGGAAAAATTCAACTACAATTCTTTGAATAAGATATATAGTAGAAATTGTTCAAGGCATGAACAATGGTGATATTGTACCGAAATCAAGTATAAATTCCTTCTCATGAAAAATTCAACAACTTTAGGAAAAGGATCTTGAAACAAAAAATGTTATCCTAGTACCTTATTATCCAATGAATCTGATCGTCAATTAAATCATATGAGATTTATGGATTTTTAGTTGTTAAATTTATCCAAAACTTGTTCTTTATCACTCTCCATCAGAACTTGATGGTTAGATTTTTCTTCCACATCCATGTTTTTGCTTACAACCTATGTTCTTCTATATGGAAACCCTATGAGGCGTTACTTTGGGTAATCATTATGTTTATAAATTTACTTTTTAAAATTAATTTTTAGTATTCATTTTTATGATGTGGGTTTCTATGAATGAAACTTTCAAGTAGTAAACCTTTTATAACCCCAACGGATTTCAAGAGTGAAATTCATTTTAAGTGGGGTAGAATGTAATACCCCAAGATTTTATGAGAGATATATATTTTTTTATTTTTTTATTTCCTATGTTGTAAGCTACACCATTATTCACTTTTTTTTACACAACACTATGCTTGGATTGTGTTACACACAATTTCGTGTTCTTTTTTTAGAATTCATTTTACTCAAGACTGAGTATAAATGAACAACTAAATATTATAACCTAGTCATTATAATGGAGGGTATGAATAGTATTAACTTCCTTCTTAAAAAACTATTTAAATTAAAATAAGTGATTCTATAAAATAATAAAATCACACTTTATAGATTCATTATAATATTTAAAATTCATCTTATTTGTGTTCTAGACATAAAGAAAGAAGATATTCAATTTTTCGGATAAAAGATGTACTTTTCAAAAAATACAGTATTTCTGCCTTTTGATAGGACACCCAAATTAAATATAGTATTTGAAACTTTTATATTTTATATTTAACAAAATAAAATTCTTCTTTGGAAGTGGGATAAAAACATTTATATTATATGAATTCTTGATATTTTTCTGATAAGTTTTAAATTTTTGATGAAGAGTAAAATTATTCTAAATTTTAATTGAAAAAAACTTTTTAAATCGAAATAATTTATGAAATTATATTAAATTATTTTTTTTAAAGTAAAAATAAAATATATTTTTATCATTAAATATAATGCAGGTCATTACCATTAACTTTACACTGAATTTAGATGTAAAAACATTTTGATCTTTTGTAATGTTTTAACTTTTAAAACCCTGTTATATCTTTATCGACAATGGGAATAGTTTTAAATTAAATACTGCAACTTCATTATTTTGAATTTTAAAAAATTAGTTCCATATTTGGAATCCATGTTCCCAAATATTTTAAATAGATTTATTTTATTTTTGGGCATCCTAAATAGTAACATCAGTAATTTTTATTAATACTATAAAAGGGTAAAATGAGTAAATAAGGGTAACAATACTATTATAAAATTAACCTAACACTTGTATTAATATATTTGGAAGAGGTTTTTTGACATAAATCATCATTGGGTCTAAATCGTGTACTTTGGTTGCCACTTGGATGAGATTTGGACATTTAATTTATTTTATTTAAGGAAAAGTTAAATATGTCTCACTCAATTTTTAATAACTAAACCGTTTTTATATAAGGATATACAGAAGATAAATTGGATTATAAATTATTATTTTAAATCTATATATTTTTAATTATCATGTAAATTTAATTGTATTTTTTATGAAATATATAATTACCTTAAAGACTTATACTTTGATGTTGTACAAATTAGTTAATTCACGAGAAATAAAATAATTAATTATTATTAAACTGAAAATAACCATAAAACACCCCAAAACATTCCCAATTATTATTGAAAGAGTATATATAGACCATAATCATCCAAGGGTCGATTTATTTACCATTTGGATCCATATGGAAGATATTGTGACACTTATATTATTTAATTTTAAGTGATGTTAATGTTGTCAAATTCATTATTTAATAAGTATAACATTTTAAATGATATATTTTCCAAAAGGTAAATTAGAATAAAAGTATTATTTTGAAATAAATTATATTTATATTAATCATAGTATCTTATTTTTAATTTTTCCTAAAAAATAAGTATATTAAATAATTAAACAATACAGATTTAGTAATTATTTTATTAAGGAAAATAACAAATTAATGTTATTAAAAATATTATATTAAAACTAATTTGAGATAATTAATATGTAAAATTATATTTATTGATGTCCTATACCCCATTGGGATAAAATAAAATATTTTTTTTGATGATAACATCTTATCTTGATATTTTTGAAAATCCATGAATGGAATAGTGTAAAAATTGACACTATTGTTTTTTGTAAAAAGAATGTTTTATTAAATTATTTAAAAATAATATTTAAAAAATAATAATTAATAATTATAATATGGTCTATAATTATCTAAGTTACTTATTTATTTCCTAATTGACATCAGATAAATAAATATCATGCCCTTTTAATATTGAAATATTTGTTATCCTAATTACAATTAAATAGAATAATTAAGTGTTAATTAAAATGATAATGTTTAAATCAATATAAAAACTTGTCTAAAATTTGTTGGTTGATGATATTAAAAACCTATATAATCTGATCATCGATATTGGTACATTTTTGGGGTTTTATAGTGGGGTTTTATTTTACTATAAATTAATGTTTTTAGGTTTTCAAAAGTGTCACTCACCTTAATTATAAAAGGGAGCCTCATCCCTCACTTATTCACATCAATTAGAGCCATCATGCTCAGAAATCCCATATCCTTTTAATTCATCAACTTCCCTAGTCACATTTTAGAGGTTCAGGTATTTTTCAAAGACCATCTCTTGTTCTCTAAGAGGATATTTATAGGAAGAACGTCGAAGAAGAGGTAATCTCCTCTACCGATTTGTTCAAACTTATTTCTTCTTCTACTTATTGTTTTTGAGTTGTTTCATTATAATGTAATAACTCCAGTATTATTTATACACTGATATGTTATTATAATTATTATGAAACCATATTCCACCTTCTATCCATCCCATGAAAAATGAAATCACCAAGCGTGCATATGTATGGCTTAGAGTCTCCACACTGTGGTGTAATCTGTTTTTCACCACCACATGAATTGGATGGGTATAATGATGGAAATAATAACTGTATATGATTATTATAACATAGTATTTATTCTATAACAATATATATACAGTCCAATTTTATACCATTTCACAATTAAAAGAATGACATCATTGCTCATGCATACATACGACCTACCGTCTCCACTATCTGATGTGATTCATTCTATATGATATCCATTAAAGAATTATTATATAAATGTTGAGAATAAATAAATTTGATATATATTATATTAATATCATTTTTTAGTGATATAAATATGACCTAATAAGGATAATCCTAACTTATTCAACAAAACATGCATAAGAATGAAAAGCAGTAAATACCGATATAACGATTAACAATGAAATATTACTAACCAACAGATGATAATATGATCATATATGATACCATAAAAATTACTGTGATTATGTATTAATTCAACTAAATTATTTAAATTATTATACAGGAGTTTTTGATACATACAAATGAAATTGGACCTAAGGTAATGGATTATTTTGTCTCACTTTTGTTTCTGTAGGATATATTCCTTATACACCACCTATTTATTTTGAGTGGTGTTTATGCTTTCGATAAATGTTTTTATGATTATTATTATGAAGGTTATGATATTAATATATGAATATTATTTTCTTTATTTTATGAGGCATATTATTTTGTTTATTATAAATTGGCAAGGTATAATTTTTCAATGTCATTATTATTTGAGATTGTTTATTCGCAAGTATTTACTGCACTGTATTTATCATCCACATCCATGTTTACTAAATGAATATTCCAAAATATTATTTAAATCTTTATAATTTTTTTAATATAAATTTTACCCATTGATAAATTTTTATTAAATGGTATTAAATAAACCTTTTTTCTTTTTTAGTTCCAGGTAATTTTTGACTTTTCCGAATAAAGTACAAAAAAACTTTTCTTAACTTATACGGAATGAATGGATTTTTATACTTTCATAATTACTTGTTTACATGAATTTTTATTTATAATTTTTTTATTTTAAATTAAATTAATTTCTTTAAAAATTGTGCATCATTTCAAGAAAAGAAAACATTTCTAAAGAAGAAAGGATATTTTCCTCAATAATTAATTTCAAGTGTTTTATCAACATTATTGTCCATGTTAGATTACGTTCTCTAAATGGGGTTTTGTTTCTATCGACATTATTAATATGATTTGTTTTTGTTTATAATGTAATTCTATTTATGAAATCCATTTATTTTATATAGATTATGATGGAATGATGTTTAAGAAACCCATTTTATTTCTTGGGATATGCTATGATGAATGATTTATGTTTTTATGGCACACATATGTATGGTTTTCATTATGTTATGGGTGGGGCCTATATCTCCCTCCAATGATTTGGGTAATTATTTATATCTAATTAGATAAACATGACTGTAATGGAAAGTAAATTCAGTTCAGTAATAAAGGGATAAAATAGTATGTAAATCTGGTTAAAAAATATAGGGCTAGAACAAGGAGTGAAACTCAGATCAGTAATGGACATTGTCAACTATGATGGTCTTGGAAATGAGCACTGGATAACATAGAAATTATTTTTAATTCTTATGTGTTTACCATAATTACATGTTTTCTTCCAATTCTATTTTATCATGATTCATGTTCCATTATGATTTATTCTTTAAGTACTATGATGATTTATTTTAGGACTCAATATTTTGATATTAAAAATATATGTCCATGTTTTTACATTCTTATATTTATGTTTTGTTTTATGTTCTCAATGTTTACCCTTACTAGGAATTTTAGATCACCCTTTTTATGTTTTATTTTACCTAAGATATAAATAGTCGTTTTAGGTAGGAAAACTAAAGGGGGAGAAATTTATGGGAGATGTTTAAGATATTTCACCAAGTTAGAAGAATGTGTTCCCTGTTTTCACAGACACTAAACTAATATGGTATTTGGGCATCTATATTTTCAATGTATTACGTTTTTTGAAAAAGTGATGTAATTTTCATGTACATCAAGCATGGTTTGTTATAGAAATATATCTCCAAGGTTCATTGGCACTTTATAGATACTATGTAGAGTTTCTGACATGGAATACTGATTAGATATACCTCAATAGTTAGGATGAGTACTTTAGGTCTTCCACATGTCGCAGCTGGGGAGATACGTGCATGACCCATCACACATTATCGACTGAGGCGAGATTGAAATAGAGGATGGAGTGACTTTTGTTGAGTACCCATTGGATATTGAGGATGGGTAGTAGAGGATCATTCATGGGTGATTTATTTATTTGGTGCATGTCTAGTGTCATCATGGGAATATCCAGAAGAGCACTTGGGAGTGGGAGGCTAAGATTCGTGCTTAGTACCTACAAATTTTTGAATAGCCTTTGTTTTTTTCCTTTCAGGGACATAAATCCCCAATATGGGGAGAATTTAATTTATCATATTTTCTATTTATTATTTTTAAATATTATATGGATTTATTTTGAGACTCGGCACTAAGATGACACATGATTTTGAGCCTTGATGTTCCCAGAATAAATGGTAGGAAAATATTTAAAAAATAAATAGCATGGGTGCATAGTTTTCCTAAAAAAGTGGAATGTCATCTAAATGGGTTCCCATATTAGAAATTAGAGTGTATCATTGTATTCAGAATAGTGGTTTCACTATAGTCATGACCTAACATTGGTTAGCACAAGTCGTTTGTACAAAAGTTATCATGGGCGTAAAATGAATAAAATAATTTAATAACATAATTTTAATTAATTGTGATGTTGTAACGACATAATTTAAGTTAAATTTATCCTTATTTCAGAATTACATGGTTGTCCTAATAACCCTAAAACATTTGGAGAATCATTTTAGAGTGCTTTGGGAAATACTTTTTGATGAACGATGACTGATTGAGGATCGATGATCGACACACATTGATTTTGAAGGATCTTAGAAATCAATAAAAGGAAGCTTTGTTATTCATCAAGGACTGGTGCAATTAAGGGTAGGTCATGTGAGTTTGATTTTATCTCCCTGTTATTTAATTCTATAATGAACTCAGACCAATCAATGAATAGATTAATCCACGATTTGATCATATTTGTCAGATGGTTTATTTTTTTGGGGTTTTGATGGGAGATTAATCTTTGTGATTATTTATTTATTCAATATTAATTATAATGGTGAAGGATCATGATCATCATGGACATAAATCGAGGTTCTTTCCTCTCTTTGGTTCTTGTGCTTTTCTCCCCCTATTCATCATTCATCGCGTGCATTATTCGCTTGGCCCACGACTCGACACATCCTGATTAATCAATCATTGTGCAATGTATTCTTGGAATAATTATCCAATTTCAAAAATGTGGGATTGGCAAGACATGAAGTAGGTGAGATGATAGAGACCGAGTGATTCAGATGATGGTGTATCCTTGAATTCATGTTCTTCAATGTATAATGAAGAATGATGATTTAAATTTGTTTTTGTGGATAGATAGGAAGACAAAACACATTGATTTGACGATTTCATGACTTGAAGAACATGGATCTTGAGTTTTGAGAAAGAAAACCTACCAGAATGGAAGCCAAAAGATCAATCAATATGAGCGGGAGGAAGAATACATGTTCTAGAATTACCCGATACACACAACATGTAGTCCTTAACTACACAGTGTGTTGCCCCATTTAAATGACTCAGCATGCACCTAAAGGAGTACACAGACATGGGGTGGAGTACATGGGTTTCCAATATGGCGTGTACTCCCCACATGGTATGGTTTGGACCATGGACATGGGCTACCCCATGTGCTGGTACATGAGAAAAAATACAAGTGATGATGTCATGTATTGGTACACTACTGGAGTACACAGGAGGGACCTTAGATACATGGACACTGCATGTAACCATTCCATATTCCATGTAATCTTCTACATGCCATGGTTTTAATGACATGGGCCATTTCTAGAGGTAGTACCCAAGGTCAAGGGACATGGCATGTACCCTTACTACATGCCATGTACCCCTTTCTATATGGTTTTAATATCTTTTCCACTTTACCTTCAAAAGTTTCATTAGGGTTTATTCCCTTTATCATTTACCCGAAGGTTGGTTATAATAATTTCCTACTCCTAGGACTACAACACCTTATGTTGGAATTATTGAATAGGTTTTTTGGAATCCCCCTAGAGTCCTAGAGTGGGATCCTCTATTCATCTTCATGAACTATGAGGATTTATTTGTATCAACCTGACCAACCTTATATGGGTGTTGATCCTCTACTAGCAGGTTAATCCAGATTGAGATGATGGTATAACCCCATGGCCCTGACTGCTATCCTCATCTATGTATATCATTCTCTTCAAATCTATTAACGTATTCTTTCTCATGACGTGACCCGATGAGGAGTACCTCTCAGACTAATTTCATCAGTGCTATCAGAAATAGGAGTGTGTTCTCTTGGATGGGTGCTCAGTGGAATCTTAGATCTAGAATCCTAGGCTATAATACTATAGTTTTGGATTACATCTAGACTATGTGTATTAGATTTATAATATCTGGATATTCTTATTATATGTGCAGTAAACAAATACCTATATAGATATGACTGTAATTACCTTTTCGAAATTTCTTTGTGGCTTTGGGGTGCCCTACTGAGTATTGTTTTACTCCTCCCTCCACAAGATTTTCTCACACATGTCATGTATTGTGCAGACAATTGACCTTTTTGATGGAGTCCTAGGAGTACAAGGACCAGAAAATGCATTGTGAGACTGGATAGAAAATGGTGTGTTCCTATCGCTTCAGACAATAGTACTAGTACCTTTACTTATATGTTGGACTTGTGTTTAGAGACTCTTTGTGAAGGGATTGTACTTTTCCTTGTCTACTTTACTTTACTTCCTGTCGTACTATGGTTGTGGGATATATATGTATGCATGTATTAGTTTTTTGGTGGTTTTTACATTTCATCATTTTTTGGTCTTGGAGATGTGTGTGTGTGTGTGTGTGTGTGTAGGTATATTGGAAATGCCTCCCATGTTAGTGATATTCCTACTCAGTGCTAGACACTAGGACATAGATTATTGAAGGTAGAATTGGGGAGTCATGACACATGCCCTATTGGGATGAGTCGTGTGAAAAAAATAATAAACAATCAGAGTAAATGCAGAAATAGAATAATGACATCCATATAATAGCTCCCAATGTGGTAAGAAAATATCGAGTATAAATCAGTAGAAAAAAAGATAAATGTAAATAAACATCCATCTATGGGGTACTCTGGTGTTTATCCTAGTGCACTCCAACTCCTTTCACCACTTCTCAACTATCCTCTATAGGTCCCTTTCCCTTTTCTAGATCTATGGTCATGAAATCTATATGAGCACAAATATTCCCATGTAGGATGTGAGTGCAAGAATCAGTAGAACACCACCAATGCATCCTTTCCATAGGTACACAAAATATATATAATAGTGTATATCCTAACATAAATAAAAGCTCAGTAAACCTACATGTTCTGAGTAATCATGCGCTGACCAGGCCGCCATGATCCCCGACCCCACCAACTCTAGCTCATTAACGATAAGAAAGTCAAGAAGATACGTACCTACACTAAGGAAAAAAAGATCACCCCACCCCAACGAAGGATGTTACCAAAATACCTCATGTTCTATCAAATAGATCCCTATAACATTTCTCCTTTTAAAACACACATATCCTAAGTCTATAGGAAGAAATGGAAAGTATCTATCAACTATGAAACCCTATCCCACATAAACTTTTAAAACACCCATGAACCAAGTCTGTAGGATGCAATGGCTGATATCTATCAGCTATGCATCTCATTCCACATAAAATTTTAAAACAACCATGTCCCATGTTTGTACGATGTAATTACTGGAATCTTCCAGCTAGTCTATATGAATCCCCCTCTACTAGGGTAGTTACACCTGCCTATAAGGATATTACGACCGTGTTAGGTTGGGTAGATAGACACTAAGATGCATAACTCCCAACCTCAATTCTCCACCTGAGTATCATGATACCTGAAACATAATTCCATAGGCTATGCACACACAACAACACTTGTCATACCAAGGAATGATAAGTCACACCATCATGAAGGTTAAGAAAATCACACACAAACATATAAGCCTATGGCTACTCACACACCCAGATAAAATTCTTTAGAAGCATTGTTTATTCCAACATAAAGATCACATCATGATGACATCATATATATATGACCTAAAATGGGAAGAAACCTCTGACCTCATAGTCGTAAATGTCAAAAACAATGTTTTATAAGGTGTTGTCACCCAAACCACATTTTCACACTGACCCAAAATATGATCGCATGTTAAGGATTCTTGAATCCAAAAACCATTTTCGTAATTTTGAAAAAAAATAAAATTTCACATTCGATAATACTTCCCATCTCCTAGATAATTTCTGTATTACCATTCTAGACATGTGCTTGAAATATTTTTTATAAGAATAATTATAAATCCATATTTGACAATTTAATACTCTAAATTAATTTGAGAACACATTAAATATTCATTATAATTATTATTTAGTAATACCATACAATAATCATTGAAAAATGCATAATTATCATCTAATTATTTAATATATTTTCCACTTGATAATTTTTCTTATAATTAATGTCGAATAATTTTTATAATTGTATTCTAATAATTTTCCTTACAAATTATCCATTTTAATTCAATAATCAAATTTGGTAACTTTCTTTTATTAAAATTTCACAATTATCACTTGACATCTTCCACAATTATCATTGTAATAATTTTTCAATTATCATTTGATATTTTTCCACAATTATCATTTTTAAAAGTTTTCAATTATCATTTGATAATTTTATAAATTTACAAAGTGATATTTTTTTAAATTACCCATTAAAAAATGAAAAAAAAACAGGATTGAACATACATTGTTTCCATAAAAAACATGGAATTAAAATCACTCCCATCGATAAGAATCCAATGAAATAGAGGGTGTTTCAATCCAATCAATAATGAAGAAGATATTGAGCATTAAAGTATAGAAGAATAATAAAAAATAGAAGAGAGAGAGTAAGAGAGAGGGGGAAGACATGAGAAAAAATTGGATCTATACCCATGCCATATGCACCACCTTACATCCAATTTATAATACATTTTAGTCAATTACATTAGTAACATTGATTAATTGCATCACTTATTTATTACACTCTTTTGTTAATTGCATGCGACAAACCATAATCATATTTTGCATTTCGTGGACCTATACCATGACCCCAAATTAAATATTCATCATTAGTCATAAGATGACCGTGTTAATTTTTGAGTCAAGATTCCACTAACAACATGTCAATCTGACATCATATGAATGAGTTATGATAGAAATGGTGTTGTAACAACAGATAAAATATTTCATTCACAACTTAATAATAATAACAAAAATTATTATATTTAAATATTTAACATTAATAATAATTATTTTAATAAAATTATTTTATTAAATCACTTCCATCATTTCCACCATCAATATTTTTTTCCATATTTAATATTAATAATTATAACAACAATATTTATTATTAGTATTAAATATCTTACTTTAGTTCCACCATTATAATTTTAAATAAAAACATTCATTAAAAACGATGTGTTTAATAAATTTATATTAACCACATAATTACATTTAAGATAGAAAATTAATAATATCACAATTATTATATAACCTTAAAATAAATATCCACCCCTAACAAAAAATCGTTCATTAATTAATTAAATTTAATTACACATCAAATTTTCATTTAAATTTCTTTTAAAAAATAAAAATAAAAATATATTAAAAACTTATTGTGATTATTATAATTATTTTTAATTTCCTAACAATACGTTTAAAGTCCAAATAACATAAAAGTCCTGCGTTCACAAAATTTATTCACCAACTAGGGTAAACCCCGTTTTCCGGACCTAACTATGGTCTTATATTTTTCATACATTACACTCTTTGGGAAATATTAATTATTTATTAATTAAAAATTGAAATAAATATTTAATTAAATATAAAATTGGGTTTTTATTGCATTCGATGCTTCCAACAACCCAGCACGCATAAAAGTTGTACCTAACCTAGGGTAAATACCACGTTTTGGACCTAATGGTGGTCTTAGATTTATCATACGATACACAGTTGGGAAGATATTGAATTATTTTCAAAAATAATATAATAAAAACTATTGAATACTTTATTCTCATGAGTGATCCATCCAAAATTCTGACACATAAAAATGTTGCACCTCACATAGGGGAAACATCGCATCCCAGATCTAATGGTGGTTTTAGTTTTCTAATAAAACACACCATTTCTGAGTTTTTAAATTATTTTGAATAAATCATGCACGGATAATATAATATTTCTAATATGTTTATCCCTTCTTCATTGAGGCTTTGCGGGTCTCAGATTCACATACTAACTCAGCATCTCACTCTGAAAATATTCCATAGAATGTTCCTAGGTGTTAACTGGGATTTTATCCATACACATGATCTTTAAAATATTTATTAATTTCCTTTTATTGATAAATTAATTTTTCACATAGTTACACTGATAATTTATCAACAAGAGGTTTTTTTATTATTATTTAAAAATTCATATTACAATTCTCCCCTATATCAACCTCTATTCTCCAAGAAGTATCCCTAGAGGTCTTTCTTGGACAAATCAGACCACAAATCTCAAAAATCATAATCCATATTTCAAATCTCAATATAGAGATAAACATTATGAACATAACATGTTCAACCAGTCTATGAGATCACAGAAAAGATTCCATAGGAGTCTACCAGCAACGCAAAGAATAACCCTTGTTTACCTAAACCTTATCTCTATACCTATATGGAAGTCATAGTTTTCACACATAAACATACATATATATACTAATACAACAACATTATTGATTCAACTAATTAATTCCAATAAAGAGACTTGACACAACATGAAAGCACAGATATATCACACAAGAGAAACTATCCCTAAAAGATAGAAAAATCAATCCATTTAATTAATGAACTTATATGGAGTAAAATGGAAGGTATATATATGGGATATGAGGATATGTGACTAGTAATGATTCATTAACATATGGGAAATATCATAAATCACACACATAATCATGTGCATAACCCAAGGATAATTTAGTTAATGGTAAAAATTATTTTTTCCCATTTATAGAAACTCGAAGGCCCACAATGTAATTATTTACATGCACAGACATAGTTACCCTAACCAAGTCTCAAACATCCTAACTCTAGACTACGCTATTCCCAAACAATACAGGATAAGAAATAAGTTAGTGAGTCTTGATCCTCTGATACCATTTTGTAACATCCTGACCCAAATAAATGGGTCCGAACTGAAATGCTACATGACCTCATGTGTGCCTCCTCGTATGAAAGTGGTTGAAAACTAGTAGTGAGGGTCTCAAGTGAATACTCAAGGATACTAGAACCTATGTTTCAGGTCATAGGATCGATAATAGTGAATAAAAAATAATAAGAGTAAACATGGAAATAGAATAATGACATATATATAAGAGCACCCAAAGTGGTATTCCTGTCCAAAGTATAAAGAAGTAGAAAAAATAGATAAATGTATATAAAAAACATATATGGGGTTACTCTAGTGTCTATCCATATATTCTCCAGATCTATTCTCCACCGCTCAATAGTCCTCCATAGTGCCCTTTCCCTTCATTGGATCTCTAGTGACAAAATCTAAAAGAGCACTAAAATTACCAAGTAGGGTGTGAGTACAAGACTCAGTAGGACACCAAAAATGCATCCATACCATAAGTGCTAAAAATATATATAACAATTTATATCATGACATATGTAAATTCTCAACAAACATATGGGTTCCTAGTCATCGTGCGCTGACCAAGACACCACAAACCCCAACCCCACCTGCTTTATCTCATTGCTGTTAAGAATATCCAAAGTTACCTACCTCCACAAATGAAACAATGCTCAATGCACCCCTATAGTGGTTTTTATAAGAATTACACTTGTTCAATAAAGTATATCCCTAGCCCACTTAACCTTTTAAATCACCAATGACCCAAGTATGTAGGAATCTATAACCAGTATCTATTAGTTATGCATCCCCAAACTACATAACCTTTTAAAACACTAATGGAAAAAATCCATAGAAAGTAATGACTGGTATCTATCATCTATGAATCCATGACACACGTAACATTTTAAAACACACATGGCATAAGTCCATAGGAATCAATGACTTGTATCTTCCAGATAGAAACTATGAATTCCCCTCTAATGGGGAATCCACATATGCCTTTAACGATATTATGATAATGATAGGTTGGGTATATACCCAATATGCTTCATAAATCACAACCTCGGTGCTCCAGATAAGTATCTAAATACCTACTAAACAATTCTATAGGCTATGCACATAGAAAAACAGATGTCATACCAATGAATTATAAGTCATTCCATGATCAAATTCTGGAAAATCAAACAAAAATAAGTATTCCCATAGAATCTCACATGCCCACATGAAATTCTTCACAAGAATGGGTTAGTCCCACATAAATATCACTTCATGAAAACATTATATATATATAAATATATATATTTGTGGCCTAAAATGGGAAGGAACCTTTTACCTCAGAGCCATAAATGTCAAAAGCAAAGTATGGTGAATGTGTTGTCACCGAAACCGTGTTCGGACACTAACTAGAAATTTGATTGCACATCAAGGATCCCTAAAATCAAAAACAATATATTTTATTTCTAAAATAAAAAAAATGTCACATGTGATAATAATTTCTCTTCCCTAGATAATTAATGTATTATCTTTTTCGAAATGTGCTTGCAATATTCTCTTCATGAATAATTATAAAAAACATTTGATAATTTATAACCTAATATTAATTCGAGAACACATGCGGTATTAATTATAATTTTCCTTTAGTAAAATAATATAATAATATATGAATAATGAATAATTATTATCTGATGATAATTATTAGGGAGATATTATGTCTCATCAATTGAGAGTTTATCTCATTTAATTCCAACAAGGATTGCCTCATCAATTAGCTGGTTTCAAGTGTAAGATCTGTTAATGAGATTGTTGGAAATTTTAAATGTTTTCATCATGTCATGTTGTGAATCATCTTGATCACTCTAGATAGTTTTGGGCTTATTTTTTGTATTCAACTCGTTGTGGTTCTTTATTTCTAGAGCATCACATACCTGAGCTTCTTCCTTCTGGTGGGGGTGGATTAGAGGGATCCATCAGATATGGTAAGAAATTAACTCCTTATTTATGGTGGGGTCAATTCAGTGGTCATGTAGCTGGTGAAAATGTTGTGAGTGGGTTTTAATGGAGGTGACCTTAGGGTGTGACTTGGGGAAGGCATGTAGGATGGAAAAAACATAGGAGTGTGGTGACCTTGGTTTTCAGGGTTTCCTGTCTGACAAAGAGGATGGAATGTTGGGCAACGATTGATCAATGAGTTGATCACATTATGTGGACATCAAGTGTTGAACATGTTAAATCATGGGGTGCAGGGTGGTGACTTTTTTTGGATCCTGAAGGATCACCAAGAGTTGTCGCTCTGTTTTCATATCTGGGTTGTCATCCTCTAGTTCTGTATGGGAGTTCTCATCATCTTTTGGTGCTAACGCCCTATCCCTTCGACTGAGACGATTATGATATGATGAAGGAGTTGGAATCATTTTCCCACTATGTGTAGTTGTTATGACCATGTGAGGAAGAGTTGTATATGATGTTGAAATAGCTGGACCACAACGGTGATCAGTGCATCTTTCTGTAGCAGTTCGCAGCTGTCGCGGAAGCCTTTGTGCCAGTGAGGCAATCAGAGATTCATGAGGTGTTTAGGTTCTTCAACAAGAACTAGGATGTGATGTGATGGATATGGACTCATGCTACTAATGTCTTTGGTGTAATTTTCTTTTTACTAAAAAACTTTTAGTGTTGAGCCTACTCGGTACCAAAACTTTCCTGGTAATTATCATATGATAATTTGATATCTTAATCAATTGAAATTTTTTTCTTATAATTACCCTTGGATAATTTGAATAATTATATACCAATAATTTTCCATAAATATTATCCTTTATAATTCAATAATCATCTTTGATGACATTATTTTGTTAAATTTTCACAATTATAACTTGACGATTTTCTGGAATTATCATTATTAAAATTTTTCAATTATCATTTGATAATTTTTCACAATTATCATTGTTAAAATTTTTTAATTATCATTTTATAATTTTAGTAATTTATCTTTTGATATTTTTTTATAATTATCCATTAAAAAAATTCCAAAAACATGATTGAACATACCTTGTTTCCTTTAAAAAAAAGGATTAAAATTATACTCATCGATATGAATCCAATGAAATTAACAATGTGTCAATCTGATCAATACTGATGAAGATTGAGAGGATTTTAGTTTAGAATAATAATAAAAAATAGATGAGAGATTGATAGTAAGATATAGGTGAGAGACATGATAAAAAATTGGATTCCTACCCATTCCATACACACCAGCCGATATCCAATTTATTGTGCTTTTTCATCATTTAATTTAGTAATATTTATAAATTGTATAACATATTTATTACCCTATTCTATTAATTCCATATACCAACCCAAAATAATATTTTTCATTTCATGGACCTATACCATGATCCCATATTTAATATTTTTCATTGGTGTTAAAATGACTCCCTTAATTTTGCGGTCACACTGTCGCTGGCGACACATCAATATGACACTGTATGAATGTGTTATGACAAATAAATTGTTTGGAAATAATATATTTCATTAAAAACTCAATAAAAATAACAAAAATTATTATTATTAAATATTTGATATTAATAATAATTATTACAACAAAATTATATTATTAAATCAATTTCATCATTTCCACCATTAATATTATTTTCCATATTTAATATTAATAATAATAAAATAATATATTATTATTATTATTAAATATCTCAATTTAGTTCCACCATTAATATTTTAAATAATAACCTCTATTAAAAACTGAGTGGTTAATAAATTTATACTAACCACATAATTTCATTTATGTGGGACAATTAATAATTTCACTATTATTATATAACTCGGAAATAAATATCCACCCATGATGAAACATCATTCATTAATTAAGTGAATTTAATTATATGTATAATTTCAATTTTAATATCTTAAACACAAATAATAACAAAAATATATTAAAAACATATTAGGAATATTATATTATTTTAATTTCCTAGAAAAAAATTCAAATTCCAAATAACTTAAACATCCCGTGCTCACAAAATTTTAACCTGACTAGGGTAGAACCCACATTCTGGACCTAATGGTGGTATCATATTTCTCATTTGATGCACTATTTGGTATATATTACTTATTTATTAATTAAAAATAAGAATATATTAATAATTTAATATAAAATTGGGTTTTATCACATGATATGTTTCCAAACACCCGATGCGCATAAAATTTATACCACAAATAGGGTAGATACCACAGTATACACCCAATGGTGGACTCATATTTCTCATACGAAGCACCATTTTGGTGGTATTAAATTAATTTCAAAAATAATATAATAATAATTATTAAATAATCTATTATCATGAGAGAGTCATCTAAATGTCTGACACTTACAAACGTTACACCACACCTAGGGTAAAAACCGTGTCCCAGACCTAATGGTGTCCTCAATTTTCTCATAAAATTCACTATTTTGTAATTATTAATTTATTTTCAATAAATCACATGGGTATAGTATTTTATATTTAAAATTTTTATTCTGTCTGTGCTGAGCCTTTATGGGGATTAGAATCTCACACTAACTTAGCATCTGACTCTAAAAATATTTCATAGAATATTCTGAGGTGTTAACTGGTCTTTTACCATTACACATGATCTTTAAAACATTTATTAAGTGGTTTTTGTTGAAAAATTACACTTTCACATAAAAACACTTATAATTTATCAAGAAGAGTGTTTTTATTATTTTTTAAAAATTCAAGATATTTGAGAAAACATATCTTGATTTGGACTGCAAATCATTATAATCTATCTAAATACTAACATCAGTATAAACCCTAATGAAAAAATCCTCATCTCCTCCATACACCATGTAAATATCCTTAGTTCTTATCAGATACTTAAGGATAGACTTAATTATTGAGAAATGATGTTCTCCTGGATTTGATTGATATCTTCCTAGCATGCTCAATGCATAAGAAACATAAAGTCTATTACATAACATGGAAAACATGATTGATCATATCAAGGAAGCATATGGGATCTTACTCATTCTATCTTTATCATGTTGTGTTTTAGGACACATTTTCTTAGAAAGATGTAATCCAAGTGGAACTGAAACCAATCCCCTCTTGAAATGTTCCATAATAAATATTTTTAGTAATATTTTTTTATATGATCTGTATATAAACATTGACCTAGTCTAATAATCTACATGGTTCTATCATTAATGATCTTTATTCCTAGAATATAGGTTGCTTCACCTAATTCCTTTATGGAGAAACATTTTTTAACCAGTCCTTAACAGACTATATAACTATTATATCCTTTACAATAAGTAATATGTCAACAACATATAATACTAAGATAACGACCTAATTCCCACTGGAATTATGAAAAACACATGGCTCACATTCATTATTAATGAAACCAACTGTTTTAATGCAGAATTTGAGATCTCTACTACCTCCTTGTAATAGAGAGGTTCATCATTTTCAACTAATAATGTTTCACCATCCTTGATGACTAGAAAATCATATCTCTCTAGTTCTCTTACCTCTCTTTCACTTCTACTCAGTACTTTTGTTTCAGGAACTACTTCTTTGATAGGGACCTGTGGAATATATTCTTTTATAAACAATTGTGTATCTAGAGTATCAAATTCCTTGAAGTAAATATTTCTACCACTATCCATTTTCAGGATGCACTCCATCTTAAGAAATATGGCTTGTCAGGTGACAATAAATTTCTTATTTGAGAGTTTTTATAGGTAGTATCCCTTTTTTTCTTTGGGATATCCTATAAAGATACACTTTATGCCCTGAGGTGCTAATTTTTTGTATAAGAAGGCCATAAAAAATTCCTTGCGACCCCATACATGCGTATGTGACAAAAATTGTTTCTTTACACTCTAGAACTCGAAGTAAATCACATTTTGAACTTTAGTTGGTACTCTGTTTAATGTGTATGTCATTGTTTGTAATGAATATACCCAAAAGGATAATGGAATATCTTTATGAGTCATTTCCAACCATAAAATGTCTAAAAAGGTACGATTTATCCTTTCACTAACTCTATTGTACTATAGTGTATATGGTGGAGTGAGTTGAGATAGAATCCAAAACTCCCTTAAGAAGATGACAAACTCTTGGTTAAGATATTCACCACCTAAATCTGATGAAAGTTTTTTTACCATCTTACCAAGATTATTCTATACTTAATTCTTTAATTACTTGTATTTTTCAATGGAATATAACATATACCCCATCAATTAGACATTTCTATATCTACTCAATTAATTTGTAAAAGTTATGAAGTAATAAAATATACCTCTAGATTCTACTAGAAATGGTCCACACACATCAGTGTGTACCAATGCTAGAAGATATATGTACCTTTCACCTTATCCACCAAACAATGGTTTGGTCATTTTTTCATATAAATAAGTACAAAATATTTCAAGTGGTTTTGGCACATATGAGTCTAAATTTCCATCTTGACAAAAATTTGTCAAATGCTTCTCGTTTACATCACCATGATGGGGATATGATAGTTGGGTGTTATAGGAGTCATGTAAAAATGATTCACTATCAATTTAAAACACTTTTTTTGTAATTTAATACATTTATTACATTCTTTAGATGTTCCATACCGTAAAATATGTTTTATTTATAAAAGAAACAACTTTCATTTCCATATTAAAAAATAAACCCATATGTATCTAGGCATGATAAAGAAGTTATGTTCCTTGAAACCATAGGTACATAATAAAAATAGTTTAAATCCATAACCATTCCTCTTTGAAATTAATGGTGGTAGTCACCAACGACTAGAGAAGATAGCCTTTCACCATTAATAGCTTTTAGATCTATCTCTCCTCAGGAAATATTTCAAATTCTACATGGTTCCTTCATTAGTATATAGATGTGATCACCACAAGAAGTATCTAATAAAAAATGTGTAGATATTGATATATTACACTCAATAAAGAATTCACTTTTAGCATTCCCTTGATTCTGGGTGTAGTTCCTCTTCCAGTGGCTTGACTTACCACATGAAAAACATACTTCCTCCTTTTCTTTACCCTGCCTTTGGATCTTCTTCTTCTTGGAAGGATGGTGCATGGGAGATTTATTCTGTCTATATGTATTGGTCCCCTTTTTATTTTTCTTCCATTTCTAGTTCACCATAACGACCATGTGATTATCACACCCTATGTTCTTATCCACTTGGTAAATAAAAGTAAGAAGTTTGAATAGAATCTTTTCATTATTAATCATATTTTTATTAATAATATAATTAGAGAAGGTCTTTGGAGGTGAAGAAAGTATGATATCTAAATGCAACTCATATGGGAATATAATTCCTAATATGTTTATGCATTCAATGTGTCCAATATGCATGACTACATGAGGCTTAATTGGAATAGACTCTCCATGCATATCTATAAATAGAGAATTGAAGATCTCGTACCTCTCTTGTCTGTCCTTATCTTGAGAGAGATCCCAAAGGTGAGACCACATGCTATATGCATACATGTCCTCATGTTGCTTCAAAATCTCATTGGACATGGATGATAGAAAAAATAAATGAACACATGTATCATAATAATATGTTTCTCATTGAGAGATATCTCTTCATCGTTTTCCTCAATACGAGGCGTAACTAGAAAAGGTTCTTCAAGAACATACAATTTCCTTTAATGTAGAAGTATAACGTATAAGCACCTTTTCCACTCTTTGAAGTTTATTCTGGTGAGAAGTTTTTCCTTCTCATTAATGGAAAAAAATGATACGTTTGAATCCATTTTTAATGTTGTTTCCACAAATAAGATAAGAATAATTTTAGTACTTTATCTAATAAAATTATGAAAAATAATTAAATATTAAATTTTTTAGTCTACCACCATTTTATTAAAACCCAATACCCCTCACCATTGGATTTGGAAAATCATGTATCATGGAAATTCTAGTGGCAAGGATCCATATTCCCTTTCTCATTACCCCAACTTTGGTTAATCAAGAAACATGAATGATTTTTGGTAGGAATTCTAAATCCAACTACATTAACTCACAGTTCCTAAATCAATTGTGTGGAATCCCCAATCCTGAAATCATTAATATATATTTCCTCAACCCTTTCCTCTCAGTTATACCATGTTTATATTTAGAAGTCAACCATTTATGTGGATAATGTTATGTTAAACCAAAAAATCAAGTTATAATTCCCAGATTATTGAAAGTACAACAACTTTGGCTTATCAAGCACTTTGAACTATGGTTTGATTTTAACTGATGTAGTGGAAGGCTATACCGACATACTATATATGGTTTAGAGATCTTATCCATTATGTGTAAATTGAAAATTATTATATTTATCATATTATTGTTAATACTAAGAAGATTTACTATAATGATTATCCATGCTTTAGATAATATTTACAAATAAGCTAATTTATTTTAGTTTAGTCTTGCATGATAATTAGTTTTAATAATTTATATGATCGTGATAAAACATCCACAATGAAATAACCATGAAAATGATAGAAATAAAATAATAAAATGGTATAGTCATTTGATTTTACTAAGGGTTATTTTATCAAGCAGTTTGACCGTAGGGAAAATACCTTTAAACAATCAAGGATCATGTTACCAATTTTCGACAATCCACCAATGTATCTCTCTTGGATGGGTTTAACCTTGGCTCCAAACATGAACCACCTCTGCTATCATGGGAGCTCCATCCATTATATATGATTTTACTTACACAAGGTTGAGGGAAAAATGGTTTACATTAATGAAACCACAACCATGTAGGCCCTACATAATAAGAGGAGAGAAGGTACACATGCCAAAAATTTAATTTAATAATAAATTAAATGTAAACCAATCTCATACAATGGTTTGGTCTATGATCATGATCATCCACATGCATGTCATGAATTAAAAATTTAATAAAACTAGAATTAAATTCTTAATCATTGTTATTTATGATAAATTGCACTAGAATCAATTAATTATCAAATTTTATTAATCAAATATTTTACCTTAATTCTCATCCCAAATTACTTGATATTCTAATCCATTATAATTATAAACAAAATAAATTTATTTAATATTAACTATGTATGTAAATATACATTGGACGAAGTACGGTGAAAACATGTCTGAATCTTCCCGACATGTATTATACTCATATACTGGTTTATTCTTTGTGACATATAGAATACATGATTTATCATGTACTTTCATGACATGTAACATCAACTTAATGATTACATGAATTACATTATTTTTCTATAACATGTCAAGAATTAATGTACATAGAGTAAAAATTTAAATAGGAATCATACATGATATGAAGATCTAAAAATTACACATATATTAAGTAAACATTTATATATATAAATATTAAAACCCATCACGTGGAATGTATTATAAATTTAACGACTACACATAAGAACATATCTCAAGGTTTAGATAATATAATAAATAAATTTTAAATCTACATAATATGATATAATTACATGATGTGTACGAGTGAGCTACATGGTGTGTACATCTCTCAAAATCTACCAAAGGTACATTCCATGGGACTCAGTGTGTGAATCATACCATATAAAAATGGAGTACATGGAGTTTACATTGGGATACCTATTGTGTGATCTAAAAATTACATGACACTAGTTAGGTAGGCCATGTGTGGTAATACATGGCCCGTCTATGACTCAAATGGACTACATTCCATGTACATAGGCTACATGGTGTGTACTCTAGTTGACCATGCACCACCCTGGACCGGAAAAAACACTATGTTAGGTATTTAATGCACCACATGTAATCAATGCACCCAGACTAAATTAATTAATGAATTAATTCTTAATGCATTGTCCATAACTACATGGTGTGTAATTATAATTACACAACATGTACTCCTGTGTTATCTATCCAGAATCCTTGGTACCTCCAGATGAGTTCCTCATTTTTATTATATGCATAAATTAATCATCTCAATTAGATCTATGATAAATTAAGGATGGAGTTACA
This sequence comes from Viscum album, assembly GCA_963277665.1. Taxonomy (NCBI): domain Eukaryota; kingdom Viridiplantae; phylum Streptophyta; class Magnoliopsida; order Santalales; family Viscaceae; genus Viscum; species Viscum album. The sequence goes on along the minus strand of CAUJRU010000106.1, from coordinate 1,578,320 downwards.
GATATCATGATTCAGATAAGAATAATGATTGAACATGAAATGAAAAACTAAATTAAAATGAGTAAATCACCAATAATATTTAAATAATTATAAACAATTATGTGACAACACAGATACCAATTGTAGGTTCTGGGTGTAACAGAAGCATGTGATGGGTGGTGCCTAACTTTTATTTTTTCCTTGTTCAATGATCAATATGAGATATACTCAACGATGAATGTTATGTTCAATATAATTGAATCAAATAAGACAGAAAACATGAATCATGTTGAAACTAGAGAGAGAGGATGATAACATATTATTTTAAATTTATTTAATTAAATAAGAATTACCTTGATGGAATTATCTCTTCATTGATGGGTTTGGTAATAGACCAGTGATACACCATCTTTGTGTTTTTGGAATCAAGTGCAGATTCCTTCTAGTGATGATCCACACGTGTTCTATGAATCTCAATATGTCGCGGAAGGAATCCATGAGTGCTGGAATGATAGATCCTTGTGCTTGCATCATCTACATTTTAATGTTATGTGAATTTATTCAAAAATAATTATCCTTGATATGGTGGAGGAATAATTCTCTCAGTTCATGGGAGTGATCTTAGAGAAGAAAGATATCGGAGTTTTGAGAGAATTCTCCAATTTAGCTGTGCACAAACCATACAAAATGAATTGTTATATTGATAAAATAACATAACTAGCTTTATATATTGCTAGGGTTAAAATAAAATAATTGCAAAAGTTCCCATAATTATTTATTTAATCCTAGAGAAAACCCCATTTCAAATAATAATAATAATATTAATATTTCTTGACATGATCTTAACTTGAACATTAAAATTAAATATCCTTTCATCAAATAATATTCAATATTTATTATTTTCTCACCAAACCTAATATACCAGTATGTCAATCCTCCATAATATTTATTAGACCTTAAATAATGTCTATATATTTATTATATAAATATAAATACAATATTCACTAATAAATAAATAAATATTATATTAACTAAATATAAAATACATATTTATTGAATATTCTACTCACATTATATTCTCTAGAATAACTGGTGATAGAATAAATGTAATCAAGAAAAAATTAATAATTATTAAACCATGTATGGGAATAATATTTTCTCAACTTTTTAAATAATAAATAATAATATGTTATTTTACTGAGGTTCTGGATATAGTTAGTGTTTGACCCTATAGGCCACTTTCTCAGTGGTATTAGGTGAAGAAGCCTAAATCCAAGGTTAGCATCTAGAAACACTCCAAGGCACCCATAGAGAAAGAAGTTAATTCCCAAATGACATGTTACCTCACACATATGCTTACAATGTAATGTAATCTATTTATCACAATATCTCAAATCAAGAAGATTTCATGCTAGTGCCATCAACCTATGTTCTCGATGTCGCTTTATTTGAATTTTTGAAAATTGATCTTTCCTATAGAACACTATGACCATGGATTAATCTAGGCTATATCATTTCCATCAAAGGGCTTGATATATGAACTTCCACTAATTAATGGAAGGGATAAATACTTTATCACATTATTTATTAATCCAATATTACTCATAACATACCCAACATATCCTACCACAACATGAACATCTTCCATCAAGATTTTCATCAACACATTAATGTACATGACTCATAATACCCATTTATAATAATCTTAAAGTCTATATAACATACAAATTTCCATAGATAAGAACATCAAATGACACATATAAATGTTGATTTTCTACCGGCATGTCCCTTTCTCATAATATCATACTGGATATTTGTTTCTCCCAAAAAGGTGGTTCCTTACTAAGAGTCACTACATCTAGATGGTTTCCATCATATTTATTTATAGAATTGGAAACACAAAATAGTTATGTATCAAAAGGGACCTTCCATCCAAAGGCATTCATTCATTAGGTTTGGAATTACAATATGTGAGAAATCGCATCAGTCGAGAGGATGGGAGGTCAGCCTCATCACACCCATTTGGGGGGAATTATTGCCTACTTCAGGACTCTCTTAAATATTTTAGATATATTCACAGAAACTTATTAATTTACCAAATATAACATAGGTTTCCCATGAAATTTTCAATCACTTATAGGCATGTGTGGAATTCAGAATCATCTGTATGTATTCGAGTTTATTTATTAATAGAGATATCCATATGTATTTGAGGTTCTCCATCAACGGTATAATCTCATAGACTATATATAGATAATTTTTTCAATTGTTATGAAAATGAATATTTTTAAGACACTAAGTGGGGAACTATATAATTTATTATCATCGAAGGATACTAAGGTTTTATTTGATGTTGGGATCATACACATAAATGGGTTACCTACATATCCCTGTGATTGGAATTAAAACCCTAGTAGTTTGGTGCCAGTTAATGGGACACATCATACATTTTAAGGGTGTGTGATAAGGACCTAACTGTACTATTTAATGTCATGTGGTAAGGATATCTAAGCATAAGGTTCTTAGTCAAGGAATGGTTTGGTACTTATGCCTAGGAAGCCCAAGGAACCTGGAAAGGATATGAATTTCCATGTTGGATTATAACCTATTGGGAATATGGCCCAAGAAGAACATGGTTGATTTGGAATGTTGGGTTTGAACCTCAGGGAGGATTCCTACGTATCCCACTTGGATGTAAATCAAAGCCTACATAGTTCGATAGATTTCATAGGGGTGTATGATCCATTGAGAGAAATAGGATGGGGTCACTCTTAAAGAGTATTACCTTGTAACGAGGTCTATGAGAGATGTCTTAACTCATAGAGATTTAGGAATTCTTATTTAGGTGCTTACTCCTAAGGAGGATTCATGAATCAAGAGAAGTAGGGGTGGATTCATAATGAGGATATTCAGAGATCTCAGGCCCTAGTGAAGGCTTCCTATATATCCTAATTATAGTGGGAATTAGAGTTCTCATAGTTCAAGAGATCTCCCAGGGGTGTATGATTCTTTGATAGAAATAGGTAAGGGATTCCTCTTAAAGTAGATTCCATTGTGCCAACTTCCATGAGATATGTCTTGACTCATGGAGATTTAGGAAGGAATAATTCAGGGCCTAATCCTAAAGAGGATGCCCAGATTATGAGAATTAGGGTTGGACTCTTGAAGAGGTTATCTAGTGAGCTTCGTCCCTAGTGATGGATTCATATGTATCCCTATTAGGGTGGGAATAATAGTTCTCATAGTTCAAGAGATCCATGGATTGTGTGGATATTGTGATCATCCTAGATCTCTAAGACTAAATGATTCATGCTTGGTGTGATAAACAAGAGGATGGGAAAGATTCAACAAACCACACACTTTCTCTTCCACTGATGGAAGAGGGAGGGACTACAGTGAAAGAAGTTGTGGTGACAGTATGTGAGGGCATAGAGTAATAAACCATTCAATGTGAAATGATATTGAAGGTAATTGGGTCTGGCAAGAAAGACTATGGGAATACTCTAGGAGGCATGCCCTTAGTGGATCCCAGGAAAGGAGGGAGACTTTTCCATTGTTGAATGGAAAAGCAAGTGTGACCCTGACTCTCCCAATAGGGAACTAGAGGCATCCAATCATAGAGACAAAAAGGGGGGACATAGTACCATCCTTAGACTCCAAGACTGGGAACTAACCTACAATATAACTAGAGTAAAGATCTATGTGATTGTAGATATTAAAACATACAAACATCCCAAGGATTCAGACTACCTTAGAAGATGAATGTGGGAAACCACTGACTTTAGATATACAAACCTAAATGGGAGACACGCTGATATGCCTTTCCCAAAGGATTGATAAGTTAGGAGGTTTTTGTGGAGGCTTCCACTTAGTCCCTTTCAAATAAGGGAACCAAGGAAGGAGATACCCTAACATTAGTGGCTCTGAAGAGGGTTTACAAGGTGAGATGTATAGGTCCTAGGAACAACTATGTAGCATGGATCTTCCACATTGGTATGTTGCATAGATTTGCAGTGTAGATCTACCATGTATGAATGCCACATAGGTGTGCCACGCAGGTCATAGATATGACTGAAAAAATACTTAACACATGAGAACTAAGCCTATGAATGATTTAGAAAGGACTACCAAGAAGACAACACTTGGGGGATATTTAAATCTAAACACCCTATGTATTCTTTGGTGTCTTTAGAAGAGCCCCACATAGGTCCCCATGGAATAGGCATTTTATAGGTAGCTTCTTCATTATGTAAGAAGGTTCCTTAATAAGATATTTTATGTTTCAAACTCTAAAAGAATTTAAAACGTGCTTAACCCATTTAAATATCTCTTCTCTCATGTTTTAGAGAGGTACCTATAAAAATTTGGGGGATCTGGGTGAAATAGATATATAATGGGAGCTTCAAGATTCTTCCATATTTTTTTTAGTTCCTAAAAGGGGAACCCAAAGGTTTTAATTTTAAGAAAGGAGGGGGATGGTCGAAAGGATTTTTTTGGTGTAGGTCAGTCAGGTTGCTCTTCTGCGTAGCTCCTCTGTGTATGGGTACAAAAATCATATTTCCACATAGTACTTCTATGTAACTCCTTCACATAGGTCGGTCGCATAGGGGATGCATGTTGGGATGTATGAACAGAATGTATGATTGTTTTATGGATGTGGTGGTATGCCATGTGGGCCCCTGGGGTAGGTGTCCCACGCACACCCCTTTCACTTCATGTCCTTTACTTCCTTTATCTTATTCTTTTTTTTATTTTTTTTAATATCTAAAGGATGGAATTCTACAAAATCATTTTTATTTTATAAAGAGTGTAAACAAAATCCCCCCCCCCTCTCATGATTGGATCCAATTGAAAAGATGGTCGAGTCATGAGCCAAGATTATGGGGGAAAGAATATGGAGATTCAATTTTGAACTACGCATGTATACGACATAGGTCTGTCATGTAGGTCTGTGGTGAAGCTATGTCACATAGGTGTGCTGTGAAGGTTATCCATGTATCTCTATAATGTAGGTTGATAGTTTATATAAATATCCTTGGTTAATTAAGATTTTCTTCACCTAAAATATCTTATTTTTTTCTCTCGTTGCGTAGATCGCTCATCCATCTTTTTGGCATTGTGATCTCGCGTAACTCCCTTGAAATTTCTCAAAGTAAAAACATTTTAGAGATGGTGTTACATTGATGGATTTCATCAAAGGAATTGATCTATGATTTTTGTCGATGGACCTACACTAGTATCCTTATCTAAGGACCTATCAGGAAGACCTTGTCAAAGGACCTACATGGAAATTTTCCGTTTCCAAATTCTTAAATTTCATTTAGCTAAAATTCGATCATTCTTAACTAAAAATTAGAACTTAATGGGGAAATTTTGGTGATTATTTTATAGGAAATGGCTCAATTTATGATCGAGACTGTGGAAGCCAATTCTCATCAAAATGAGATGATGAAAATTGTTAGACCAAACTATTATGAAGTTGTTGAGGGAACCCTCCCTGGGTTGTTGAAAGGCTTGATTCCATACAAACATGAATATACACGAAGTCACTGTCTGCCTCTGTAAGGACATGTGATTTTTCATGATTCCCACATTCCATATTATAAGAGATACTTTCCAAAGACACGGTTTCTCCAAAACTCTAACTATCATTGCAGGAATATCATTGGGAATGGTATGCCTATTAATGAGGAAAAAATCCCTATTGGATGCATCCTACAACATAGTGGTTGTACCCCTAATATGAAAGATCATGTTATAGAGCCAAGGAAACGTTGATTTTATCAACTTTCATGATTCATAAACAGATCAGTCTAATGGTTGGAAAGAAGACTGAGACCTTTGTGTTGGAGGAGTAGTTAATTCTGAATGGATGTCGGCATTTTGGGTATGTCGGACTTGGGAAAAATTTAGGAAATAACTAAAATATGTTCACATTCATTAAGGTTTCTGGAAATGAAAAAATTATGTTTACAAAAATGAATTCATTCTTGAATTTCTGAGCCGATGGAGTCTGAAAACAAATACTTTCCACTTAACGCATCATGAGGTTGGTATTAATCAATGGGATATCTACCATATATCAGGGATTCCTATTCTTAGGGAGATGTATGATGAATTCACTCCACCAGTAACAACATGGGGTGATGTCACTAGGGCACCACCATTGGATAATGAATTATTCGTTATAGAAAAGGAATTTCTTAAATAAAAGAAATATATTCATGCAAGAGTGTGGATGAAATATTTTATTGAACCAACAAAAGAGAAAGGTCCCACCTGTAGACGTCCTACCCTTTTCCCATTTTCGGATAGTCGAGGTATTTTAGGCACATACTGGCCCATATTGGAGAGATGTGACTATGATAATTGGGGTTATAAATTCAAATATGGTATTTATGCAAAGTTACACTTAGTCGTCTTCCATTCCATGTGGCTAAGAATTTACTTGCTTCCAGTTTGTGAGTCTGGAAGAAATGTAAGGAAACAAAATTTTGTTATCACATCCAAATTGGTATAGGGGAAATATATTGGGTTTGAAACACCAATATTAGAAAGAATCATTCATTACCTACTGCATTTGTACAATGGGATAGATCCATTTATACTTGCATGCCAATTTTATATGTTTTGGGGATGGATTGAATCACACTTTTCTTCATATTTAGTGATGAATTCAGTTAGAGTCCCCAATGATCAATTTATCCCATTTTTACAAAAAGTATATACGATTAAGCCTTGGAACCTGAAACATGATGTAGTGCTGAGGGAACTGAATGCACTAGGATAATTCAGTTTCATTCCTTTTTTAACCCACCAACTGAAACATTTTTTGATGATGGTAATGAAGAAAATTACGAGCTGAGGTCCTACAGGATGGAATTTATGGACATAGTTTTATAAACTAAGATTGATGGTGAAATAATCTGTGAGGATTATTTCCCTTATAGGTTTTCTCTCTAGTTCAAATTTTTTTTAACAATCCAACACTTTTCCTCCCACATATGTTATGAATGAAAAACAACCAATGGTAGCCAGAGAATTTTTGTTTTTAATGGATTTAAAGACATCCAAATTATCTATTACATTACTACCATCATATTTTTCAATTGGATTAGAGGCTGTATATGCCAAATCATTGTCTTCTTCATACCGTCAGGGGGATTTAACAAAAGGAATATATTGGGTAGCGGCCATGAAAACTGATGTTTGTAAAAACTGAGGTAAAAGGAATAAATCCAAAGATGATGTAGAGGATTCAAAAGCATTATAACATTCAAAACATCTCCATAGATGATCCACCTAGAAGACTAAGGATAATGAAGAAATACCTCCAGCACCAAGGTGATCTGGTCACCGTCATCAGAAAGAGTTTACCGTCTCATCTGGTGATTTTTCTAAAGATGAAGAGATCACTATAGTGGTTTTTGAATCAGAGGGTGTTGATTTTTCTCTACACACAACCACATAAAAATTAAATTATGTGCATCCTTTAGCTATTAAATACTAAGAAAGCTTAACTCATGAACTCAAGGATGCATGGGAATTCCTCCAAATTGGCCATTGAATACCGGATGTGGGTGATATTAAAGAACCTTCTGATTTTCATTTGGATAGAAATATGGCTAAAGTAAATGAGCATATTTCAGAGATAGGAACCTTTATATATTCAACTTATGACCATGTCCCAGCCTAGAAATGAGTGTATGATATGATGGATTGAGGGATACATGAAGGGGTAAATTTTCACCCTTAAGATGAATGGTACATTAATATTAATACTTAGAATGTATTTCCATTTTCTTTTGTTTAAATTTGGATTCATCATTCACAATCATTATTGTTGATGATATTTAATTTTTCTGATTGAAATTTAGGAAGTAACCGCTAAAAAGGGTCTCAGGTCACCACGATACGAACCTACATGTTATCCCATTAACACATTAGATGATCTCCCAAAGTCTCTAGGACTTTCTATAGAAGTAAAAATCATGAATGGGGTAATGGAGATAGATAATCCTCAGCCACTACCTCAGGTTTCTCCTTCTAAGAGGAGTAGTATAATCTCTCTATAGGATCATCAAAAGAAATAGAAGAAATCATTGATATTGGTCAAAAGTGTACATTAAAGAAGTATGTATTCATGATTTTCATTAGTATTTGGGATTGTTTGATACACCTTGGTGACCATGTTCAATATCTCATAGGATCTATATCTCATTATTCTCTTAATGGATTAAAAATTGGAACTTCAATATTGGAGAAGGAAACCCCTGAAGAATCACAGGTTCATGTTGATGAATCTGTTACCCAAACAGGAAAAGTACAAAGAGAGATAATTTCATGCATTTCTATTTCTAATGAGAAATAAAAGAGTCATGGTAATTCAAAACACATTCCTTTTGATTATAAAAAGTTTTTTCTAATATTATTCTCTTCATAAAATCTCATATTTACTTTATGTGACAATGGATCCGGTGATAATCAATTATGATATTCTTATTACTCTTGAAGGAAAGAATGAGGATCCTAGGAAACTTGAAGTAGACACTGGTGATAATACTAACAAGGAAAGATCTAATGATGTTGCACTGGTTAAAGAATTCATGGAATAAAATGTTATCAGATCTAATTTGGGCATCGACCAATGTTTGTTGAATATCTTAAATGGTGAGGATGCTATACCATTCAAAGCCACATAAATTTAAATGATGGAATACCTTAATCAAAACATGGATATTCTAGGTTCCATAAATAAGTTTGGTGACATCCATGAAGAATTTCAAGGACATAAGTTCTCATTCTTTAATTTTCCATATATAATTGTTCTTATTTTACGTGGAAATTCACATAAAAGTTCAACTTATGCATCCTTGCCTATAGATAATGTTGTAAAAGACCTTCAAGAATGAGGCATTCCACTATACCCTTATTCTATTGAAACTGGGTAAATACCAAATGAGAATCCCAAGTTAGGAGACACTATAGTGGATTTGATTATGGAATCTGGGAAAACTCCCGAGAATGCCCCTCCCTAAGAAATAATTGCTCAAACTGCTGAAGCTGATAAAAAAGTGGATGAATCTAATCAAGAGGCCATATTATTAGTGGGTAAATGTTATTGACTAACAAATCATGATCCATTTATAAAATTCCACTGAAACTGATAATGATTCCATTTTACCATTTTGGGCTATCGGCTTCCACAACTATATCTGAAGGTGAAACCCTTGTGTGGGATAAAACATCAATGGAAGGTGAAGTATCCACTATTCTGAATGAAGTAGAATAAGAAACCTCTCTAAGTGATTTTATCCCAGAGTACATTTGGCCCCATTTTAGTGACATAGATTTAGATTTAGAGATTCAAGTTTCTCTTGGCAGGAAGTGTAAAAAAATGGAAACAAATTTGGAAGATAATTTCAGAGAAACATTTTGATGAGATGCCCTTTGATTTTTGCAAACACCCAACATTGTTTTTCATATTGGGATTTGGTGGATTTAATTACTACCCAATATAAAATGTAATGAAATAGATCTTTTTTCGATGGTAGAAAGAACATAAGCTGTAATGAGATCATGAAAAGGCCAAATGAATTATCAATGTATAGAGTTTCAAAGCTACAATAGTGGACATAGAGGCCAACCATTGAAAGAGGTTGATATAAGTTAGCCAAAAAATTAAAGAGTCAATAAATTAGATGATACATTTTCATTAGAAACTAGATGTTGATTACATCAGGCCTGAAGGAGAAACCATTTTGGAATGGATAAATACTATTTAAACTGCGACAGAAGCACTTCATCAAGATGAGGAGGCTGGAGTTTCTCGACTATCTTATCTTCCGCAAGCGGCTAATAAAACTCATGAAGCCATTCAACAGATGAAGAGTCATACTGGGAGTTTCTTTTAATACAAGATAGAGAGGCCCCATTCTATGGATGTTCCTTTGATTTTACCATACGAATGAAAATAATTTTATCTCCCATCCTATATATATTTGTTCATTCTTTATTTATGTAATTGTAATATCAAAGGTGATTTTTACAACATCAAACCATCATGACAAATAATCATAATTACAATAATATTAATGGGGGTGCTCAAATTTTTACCTAATCCATTGGGCCTAGTAAACATAGTTTTATTTCTACTAGGGTTATATAGAAAACGACCCAAAATTTGTATCATTTGACTTTTTATTTCTCAATATTTCATAAACCATACAAAATGTAGGTCCAACGAGATAAGACTCAACTTTGGTCCAGGGTGCCCTTTAAGGGTTTTAAACATGGTGAGTACTATGTCTCTTTTTATTGGATGTTTTAAGACATGCATGTTAGACTAATACGACTAATTTTTTTGGTCAAATAAATTTGACCATTAATTTTAAGATTAGAAACCAAACAAGTCTTTATGGCTGGGAAGGTACCAATATTTTTAGATACTCCCAAGGGGAATTTTGATTCCTAATTTTTATGGTCACCAAATCTAAAATTCGAATTATAAGGATAGAGGAGGTATTTTTCAAGAATGAAGTTAACACTATTTGATAAACCCTTCATGGGTACTAGATTATGTAGGTCCAACTAGGGAATATGATGTATAGATAAACAATGAAATCCTTTGACCTACTGGCTTGGTATGTTGGAAAATTTTATGTAAGGCCAATTGGGGCATGGGCTGCATAGTCAGGTAAATGATCTATATAGACTATTGAAATTCTATTGCTGAGGGAAAAAGAGATTTTGGATTTGGATGTCTCTAGGCCACAATGGATAGCCTAGCTAAATAACGATACTTGATAATAAAGGGGCCATTAATGCCAACATAGGCTATGAATTGGGAAAATCATTCCTACATGAATTTCATATATACGAAGAATGATTAAAATTGCTTAGAAATAGTGATTTATAATATTATTTTTTGCAGTTTAGAGTCACACAACAAGAACATTATGTTTTTTCAATTTCTATTCATACAACAATGACATTGTAGGGATTTTATTAAAGGTATTTATAATTTACCAAAGCTTTATGAGTCTCCAATTACTTGGTAATTCTTTTGGAAATATAATACCACATTCAGGTATAGAATGACAGAATTGCAAACTGTGATTTGGGAATTTCTAGACATGGAGAATGGAATGGGAAAAGGTATAATGAAATTAGATAAATTCTTTTCCAAGAATGAAGTTACCTTTATTTTATGAACCTATTATGGGGGTTGTATTATATAGGGCCAATTGGGGCATATACTGCATATCAAAATAGTTTCATCTTTTGACTGATAGGTCTGTTATGTAGAAAACTCATGCATGGATACCTAGAGTCACGTATTGCATAGTCTGGAAAAAGAGATCTTTGGTATCAAACATTCTATTGCTTAAAAATAGAATAAAGTTTATGAATATTCAGATTTTTTGAAGCACATGGTTTAGATTATGGAGAAAGGTACCTAAATGAAGAAAGAGTATTTCAAATCATTATTTTGAATGAATTGGGGGAATAGGATTCTATGAATCTCTCACCCAAACGTAGGAATTATGGTGTCTATAGTTTTTGGTCATATGACTACGATAAAAATTTTATGAAAAAATGGATGATATGTTGTCAAATGATCGAATGTTATTTCAAAATGATGTGAACACATCGAGAGGGAAAATGTATAAACTATGGTCTTAGATGATTTTAGATTGAGAGAAAGGTAAGGGAAAAAACATACAAAGAATGGCCACTTTATGATATAGATTCTTCTATATTATCATCAAATATTGAATGGGAGAAAAGATTCTTTTTCTAAGAATGAGGTTTCCATTGTTTGAAAAAACCTGTTATGGGGGCTGAATTTTGTAGGGTCAACTGAGGCATATGCTGCATAGAAAAACAATGGAATCATTGGACTAGAAGGAAAATTATGTAGGTGACTTATTCCATGCCACCTAGGGGAACATACTATATAGTCAGGTGAAAGAGATCTCAAATATCAAAACTTCTACCACAAAAAAATGAAGAAAGATTATAAAGATCTGAAATTACTCAAGATTAAGAGCATGTAATGTAAAATTTGTGATATTCAAAGCAAAATAAAAGTATTTTAATCAACATTGGACTTGATTTTGTAGTCCCCTACATATATATGACCCATATGTAGTTCATTGGGTACTTTGTAGTTTTGTGTCGTGGAACAAGGAAATAATGCTGTGTAGTTTAGAGTCATGCAGTGAGGATATAAAGTGATTCTAACGTGAAAAGGAATTTTGATACTGGACCAGATAATAGGATCCATGTGTCACTACATGTCTTGTTGGATCAAGAATCAATCCACACATACTTCTTGAGATTTTTCCCCATATCAATTGCGTTTTGACGTGGGGAAGAGGTTCTTTTTGTTGCGATTGGGACCAAGATTGGGGATATAGGTGTATCTATGTATCCCATTTGAATGAGAATCAATACACATTTAGTTATTGAAATGAGATCTCTATGAAGATCTGATTCAGACATAGGCTGAAATGGAATTCATGTTCCACTAATGGGTAGCAGTGATGTGAGTAATGCTTGTTCAGGGAAACTACTCATCATTTTTTAAAGAACCACAAGGAATTACAATTTTCTGTATCCTAGGGGATTTATTAACATCAAATGAAGAATAAGTTAACTATAATATTTAACATCGTTTAGTGAGGAAAAATGATGTCATGTAGTTTAACGTCATGCGATAAGGACAAAGATGCTAGGCATTTTAATGTCGTGCATCATGGATGCATATGGTTGTTCTGTAGTTTAACATCTTGAAACTAGCAAATTATTATGTCTGATTACACAATATAATTCTCGAAGAATCATGCGTTGTTTGGAGTTGTAATAAGTTCTCCATCCATCGAGATTAGGGAATTAGCTCTATTAGAGTAGACCTTATGTATGGAATAAGGTCCTTCCCACTTTGGATTACGATTTGGAGGCTTATTTACCAATTTCATTAGAGTCATGAAGACTAATACCAATACTCCTGTAGAAAACGAGTGAATGTGAACATTCTTGTTAAAATCCCATGCTATTCTATTCTTATAGACTTCCAACTGATGTAATGTATGTAATATCATTTCGTCTAATCATTATAGCTCCTCAAATCTCTTCGGAGACAACACATCTATTGATAACTGATCACAGATGGAAACTCAGAGCGAAAGAAATTGAATTTAAATAGGAAAACTACTTTAGTTCTGTACAACAATGATTATGGATTTTCCCATGCGGTATTATAGGTTGTAGTATAATAATCCCATAAAGCAGAAAAATTCTTATCAGTTCATGATTTCTTATCTTTATCCACCATTTTATGGAGTATATTTGATAGGTTCTTATTGAAACCCTTATCTATCCATTTTCCACTACATGATAATGAGATGAATGATTGGATTTGATATTATGCTCCTGATATAACTTATTTACCTCAACATAATAGAAATTGGTTCCATTTTCCATCAATATGGTTTGAGGTTCACCAAATATTGTAATGATATTTTCATTAATAAAAGTAACAATGCTTTCGTTTATGACTTATTTGAGAGGTATTACCTCATCCCATTTGGTGAAGAAATCATTAGCTAAGAATATACATAAACAATTTAGCCATAGCTAGAGGATAAGGTCATACTACATCTATTCCCCATATGGAAAATAGAAAGTAATATTTAGCTGTATGTAGGAAATCTGTTGGTTGATGAATAAAGTTGGCATGCACTTAAAAGGGATGAAACTTCTTGGTGAAACTTGTTCCATCCCGCATCATTGAAGTCCAAAAGTATAAATTCCTTATGATTTGATTAGAAAGCCTATTCCTAGACTGGTGAGCACCACAAGCTCTTTCATGTACTTATTTCGTGATAGCTATAGTTTCTTCTCTATCAATACACTTGAAGAGGACTCAATCAAAGACTCTTTTGTAGAGGATCTTCTGGTGATCTGGGATATCATAAAGAGTAATATTGGACACTCATCTCCAAAACTATTATTTTTTAGATCTATCTATCGGAGGTAATCTATTTTGAATATATTCCATGATAGGCATCATCAAAACCATGGTATGACCCTATGGATCAGAAATATGGAAGATTTAATTAATTTCCTCCATTCTAATTTGAGAAAAAGGTGAAACCACGTGATGGTGGGAAATACTGATGGTTGTCTCATTTCCATTTGGATTTGCCTGGGATGTGTTTGCATTATCCAATTCATCATCTTGGGAATTTTTTTATCGTGGTACATAAGAAAATGTTGGATCTAAGGGAAATTCAGCCATTAACCCACAAAAAATAATCACATAGAGGGATTGATTCTTCTTTTCGTATACTATAATCCTCATTGATCAATTTTACTATTAATTCTGAATCACTTTTCCTATTTATGTGCTTCACTGGTACTTGGAGTGCTAATTATCAGCCTCTAATGATAGCTTGATATTATGCCTCATTGTTGGTATTGCCTTCTGATAATAGAAATGAATATGGAAACACTACCTTTTCTAGAGAGGTAAGCACAACTACTAACCCAACTTTTTTGGGTTTAGGGTTTTCTATTCTCATTCCTATTGGACTTATAGAAGCACCATCAAAGTATATTTCTCATGTTTGGGGACTGTCTTGAATATAAATGATTTCTTCATCAGGAAGGTCAATATTAAACGATGTATTTTCTATAGATGGGTGTTCATTAAGGAAGCCTACCAAGGATTTTACTTTTATTTCTTTTTGAGTCACAAACTATATATCAAATTATTGAAAAATAAGTTCCCCCTATGCCAAATGTCTAGTCAGCATAGGATGACCGAGGATAAATTTGAGAATGTTATTGTAGGATATCAAGTGGACCTTTTGATGTTGCAGGTAGTGTATCTGATTTTGAACTGTAAAAATTAATCCCAGAAAGAACATGTTGATACTTGAATATCAATTATCTGCATCGAGCATGGTTTGACATAGATTGTAAAGGCTATTTACATACCTAGAGTCATTATTTAGTGCAAGTAAGGCACCCAATGGTTTCTCTAAAGTTGTCACATAGAGAATGATCATCTTTCCTTCAATAAGTGGCATTAATACTGGTGGTCTCAAGAAATACTTCTTGAGGATATCAAATCCCTCATAGAAGTCTTCGGTCCATTGATATGTAACTCCCTTCTTCATTAATCTAGATAAGGTTAAAAACCTTCCTGAAAAATTGGAGATAAACCACATAATATAGGCCATGTTGCCTTGAATTCATTTGAATTCATTCATGTTTGAAGAGGAAGCATACCAGGGATATAGGTTGTCTTCTTGGGATCAAATTCAATACCATGAGGGAATGCAAAAAAGTGAGAAATTTTTCCATGGTTACCCCGAAAGCACATTTCAAGGTGTTAAACATGAAATTACGTTGGAATTTGAATATGGTATCAAGATCATCCAAGTGATCATAACATTCTTTGGACAAAACTACTTGATCACTTACATAACATTCAATGAATTTCCCCAAGAAGGGTTTGAAAATATGGTGCATTTCACATAGATATG
Source organism: Viscum album (assembly GCA_963277665.1). Classification (NCBI taxonomy): domain Eukaryota; kingdom Viridiplantae; phylum Streptophyta; class Magnoliopsida; order Santalales; family Viscaceae; genus Viscum; species Viscum album. The sequence goes on along the minus strand of CAUJRU010000106.1, from coordinate 1,562,784 downwards.
TTGCACCAACATTCTTCAAGGAAAATGGCATTACCCAATAAAAAATATAACTTGAGGGGATCTAAATTCTATATATTCCTCTTCTTATAGGGCTATTCAACCTTGGATATACACAGAGTATCTATACATGAAAAGAGAGAGCTTCATAGCCAGCTGTGTAATGAATAAAAAGTCATGTGATTGGAACCGGAATGTCATCATTGGGATAATGTTGGTTAGGATCATTGAAAACAATGAAAAATATAATTGTACCATTCTTCTTTTTCATCTGGAAAATATTGGCCAGCCATTTGGGATATTTCACTTCCCCGAAAAAGTTATATTTTATAATCTTTCCAACTTCAGCCTTAATTTTAGAGGGGTGATATGGGTATGTTCTTCTTGCTTCCTACTTAAATCCTCAATAATCTTTTAGAAAACCCAAATGATGTGTGGAAACATTGGGATTAGGGAATATAATTTCTATATAGTTGAATGAAAATACATCTCATTGTTTCCTTATAAATGAAGTATACATCACATCCCATTTAGAAGTTATGGATTCACTAATTAGAGCGGGTTGTGGATCTTCTTCTGTAATCAGATTTATTTCTTGAAGCTCATCCACAGTGGTGGATATTTCTTCCTCAAATATGTAGGGGCATCATTAATATATTCTTATTCTTCTTCCTTATGATTCCCTTATTCTATTTCCCCTTGAAGAGTAGGTGATGAAGAAAAAATTTTAAATCTAGGGGATTAGTCAGTATTTGTACATCCTAAAGAAGTAGAAACCATTTCTGACCCTAATTCTATTAAAGGGTCTTCTTGGAGAATTGAAGAGAAAAATATGGGTTGGGAATCAACATCCTTATCTTCATATACAAATGTGACAATTTCTTCTAGTATGACTGAGGAAGCAGTGACCTTCTGAGGTTTGATGGACGAAATGAAGACATCACCATTTAAACTTTCACCACTGCATGGTAGATTAACAATTTATCCAATGTTATCAGGATTTATTTCCAAAACTGAAATTATGGAATTCACAGGATGAGTGATCGAATTGGGTCTATCCTTTCAATTTTATTGATAGGTAACATGTAATCTATAATGAGATGCTTAAATGAGTTATCTAGGATCCTCTGCAGACCATTTAGAGCATTGAATCATGTTATATCCTTTTCTACAGACTTTGTTCCCATTTTATGATAATATTCTACATCAATATAATGATATTCACATGTTTGAATGGATCCTTGTCACCATAAAATTCCCCAATTTGACCATTGAAGCAATAATTTAGACATTGGTAGTATGAAGAAGGAATGTCCGCTTGTTGATATATCCAAGACCTTCCAAACCAAATGTTAAAAGCTGTGTATTGTTAGAAAAAAATGAAATCTGAATTATATATAAGATCCAAAAAATGTGTTCTGAGTGAAATATCTCCTAGAGGTTCTTCCATAATCTTGCAACACCATAGTGGAAGGAGTTAATTCATATTTAGTGAGACCCAATTAATGAATTGTACAGATGGGAATGATGTTGAATCCTGAGCCATTATCAATGAAGGATCATCAGATATCCATATCATTACCCCTAATAGATAAATACAAGGTTATGATGTGTCGATGTACAACATCATCTTTATCTTGATCCGTGAAAGATATAATTGCATAAAATTCCATAGGATCATTCTCTATATGGTAAACATCAGCATTATCTTACTTAGTTTCAATATCTTGAGGACTTGAAAAAGCTTCAATAAGTTCTTCTTGAAGATTTTTTTAAACATCAAAGCATCCAAAACTAATAAAATGGATGGTATGTGGGATATTTGATTCAAAACATCATACTTTTGGTCCATATACCTGTGTTTTCCCGCATGGGGATGTGGTTTTCTAGGTGCCTTGGAAGTTGCTACTCTTGATTTAGATGAACCATGTGTCTGGGTAGAAGCTAGAAATACTTCTATTCTTGGTAAATTAGACTTAATAGGTCTATATACCTACCGAGAGAGTGGTGGGGTGGCCTTTAATCAGTATTCCAATATGATAATGTCAGGGCCGATCATATCATGCACTAGAAATTTCCCTTCTTATTTATGATCACACTGAAGGGATATCTGATGAGTTTCTGCTGCATAAATACTTTGAGAATGGGTGTAGTAAAAATAATGGCTTCCAACATATCCACGTATTCACTTGTATTCATGAGTTTTTCTTCCTTCCCTAGTTCCCCAATCATGTAAATGGAACTCAGGTTCATAAATAGAATAATCATTTTCATAGGGGTATGTTAAGTGGATAACATTAAAGGAACTGAAGATCAATTCCTCATTTGATAAAGATTCTGTTGGATAGGTCAGTTCTTGTTGTGTGGTCTGGTGGGGTAGTGCCAATGATTTTATTTCAGTTGGAATGAAATCATCAAAAGTTAAGAACAACATTTTCCTTGACATGAGATTATTTTATCCTGACTTCTCTTTATCCTTATGACTATATTTCTACTTTGAGGATTGGAATTTGTAGGACATATCCTTTGATGAAGATGGATTTGCTATAGAGGAAGTGGAAGTTGGCACAGTTGGTTGTTTCAATTGTGTTTATATAATTGCATGAGTTCGAATGATCATTTCCCAGAGAATCCAATCACCATAATTCAAAATATTATTTCTTTTTTACTTTATTCCATTTGATTTCTTTCTCTAGATCAGTAGCAACAACACATGCTACTTGGGCGAATGAAATTTTTAGTTTCACTTGTCCAGTGTCTACCATTTTTTTGTAGTATATTGTTGAAAACAAAACATTCCTAAATGGGGTGCCCCAACATTTTATGAAAGGGGAAATAATTTAGGATATCTTCATCTCCTTCTTTATTCAGTTTCTTCAGCCTTGGAAACTGAACAAAATTATTTTCCAATGTTGAAATGAAGTGACCATGAATCTTTTCATTCTAAAAAATAAACATTGTTATTTATTTCCTCAAACAATCCCTTTCTTTAATCTTTTTGATCGTCTTGATGAGGTGGTCATTACTACTAACACTCATAAGGTTGATCATTATGGAATGAAGAAGCTTTTGAAGTAGAATCAGGTACATGTTCTAGTTTGTGTGTAATTGTAGAAGTATTTACTTTACATATTCTCCATCCCAGAGCTAATGGGATTACACAAGACTTAGATTTGGTTTCTAAAATGTAATTCTCCACTTGTTGGGAAATTGACGTAATGTCCCAAATCCCTCCTGTGTATTTCACATGGATTAGTGGTGTGTGTAACTCATCACGTAGATTTTTCACATAGATTGGTATCATCTCTTCGTGGGGGAGTGGTTAATTTAAGGAATATATTAATTCTTTAAATTGAGTAATTAAATCTAAAACCCTTTCATTCTCCCTTTGTTTTCAGTTTGTACGATCAAATACTATTATCTTCAATAGCGTTGAGAAGAATTGGAAAAGAAATTTCTGACGGAGGTCTTTCCATATAGTAATTGATCGAGACTGAAAACTTGTAAACCAGACAATGGTATGCCCTTGTAATGATTGCCCAAAAACATATAAGATTTATTGATTCTTGTTGTTAATGGGTCCCCATAATGAGATTAGAGTGAAAATAAAAATGTGTTAAGTGCTGCTCTAGATATCCTCAACTAGTAAGGATTGGAAATGTGGTATTCACAATGTTTGGTGGGGGAGGGATTAGATCTACCCATTCGGGGTAATATTTATTTTTTGGTTGTATTGGTGCGTTTCATTCTTCCATAGCATCCAATTGAGTTGTTAATGCCTCAATTATATTCATAAGTATTTAGGGAATATCTAGATGAGCTGGGACTTATATAGGTCCAACAGATGGAGCTTGAACTAGAGAGACTACTGGAAAAATGAATAGTGGTGGCGCTGCTTGTATTTTCATGGATAACCCATAGGGAGAGGCTGGTAAGGATATTTTTTATCCTATTCTGGTTGTGTACCTAATGGAGGGAAATCATTATTCACATATGTAGTTTCAAAAAAACCTATTTTCTGAGGATATACTATTAAATGTGCAAGATGAGGATCTAATTTTGGGGCATGTCTAGTAAGAATTCTACATAGGAGTAACTCTTCATTGAGTCTTTTCAACACCTTTATCTACTCCCCTTGCTGAGAAAATATTTAATCATGAAAAAGAGATTTACCTTCTCCAGTCGAAAAGGGAAATGTGATATGACCATTACCTTTCCCCTTGTAAGATTCCATTCAAAGAGGTGGGAGTAGGTTACTTGATAGAATACCTAAATTCTGGGTAAGCCTCTGATTTTAGGTATGCTCACCTCATTCATTTACTTTGGTGTGTACCGTATTATGAATAAGAACTTCATCCTCTGACTCCCCTGATCTAGACCAATTTTTTAAGAATATTCAATAATTTTATTAATGAAATTCACCATCTCATAATGAATTGACAACATTTTGTCAATATCTTTGTAAGATCATCTCTTTATGTGCCATCCATGAGACATTATTCTCCTATATACTGATTTATCTAGAAATATTTGAAAAATAATAACCTAAAGGGAATATTTGGATATTTTAGTCGTACTTTCATTTTGTGGCTTCTTCAATAATCAGGAGAAAACTAACTTCTACTAAGGAGGGGATTGTGGATGTGAAAAATCCCCCATCCCTGCAGACCAAGGTTGTTCCTATTCTTCTTCTTCAAACCTATGAACTTTGTTTGTTGAATTTGAATGATGGGTTAAAAAATCCCCCAGAACTGTAGGATGGGGTGGATCTTAAACCAGTATGGATGATATTAGCGTAGATTCTCTTCTGATTTTAGAAATTCTTGTCCAAACATTGGCTGGTTTCATTATCTGAAAACAACATAAATCTCCTGTTTGACTGTTGTGTTATTTCAAAAATTTACACAATCTGATGGCTGGAATTTTCTAATGGGTGGCCTGGTTAATACTCTTAGATACATGATGCGGAAGTACCTTGGAAATTTTCTCTCTTTCATCCTGAATTTAGGGAAAACCAATCAAGGAATTTTCCTGATGATCATTTCTTCGGTTATGAATATAATTTCTTTTTTTTGTAGCCATCTTGGGGTAGTAACATTGCATGAGATCACACTTGGATTTTTTTTATTTTGGAGTGTAGTGTACGGAAATTCTCTATCTGCACCCCATCCTCTGATATGAATACTCAATGGGGCTTCTGTAATAAATTGTCGCAACTTATTTACTGCATAATGGAATTCCTAATAAGGAACTACTTGTTTCTTCTCATCCATAGAATTTTCGGAAACCTGGAGAGATGACAAATCAATTTGGTGTTGTAACCCTTCTATTACTTTTACATGACATTGATATTTATCAAATGGTAATACTTTTGATTTTAGATGAATAATATCCTTCTATTTGATGAGGCAGTTATCATGAATCCAATCTTTTTCCATAAATTGTGGAATGTTGTTTTAAGAGGTTTCCATAAGCCAGAACATGACTAGTATTTCACGCTTAGACATTTTTTTTTCTCACATTCAATATATCCTAATCATATTTTTCTGGAGATTTCTCAACTTGGTTTGGCTAGAGTGGATGTTTTTTTAATTTTTTTATCACAAAAAATTGGATCAGTTGTTTTTTCCTCTTCCATATTATAATGAAAATGACCTAAGGGTGGTTTAGAGAATGTCTGTTGCCTTGGGCTGTCTTCTAGTTTAGAAAGTATTTAACCAATAAGTAACAAGGAATCAAACATGACTAGCCTTATGTTGGCTAGTGCCTCGATATAAGAGGTCTTTATCAACACTACATTGTTAATTAGAGAATTATCTTGATAATGTGAAGTATTGCTATGGATAGAACATTCATAATGAATTCCATCATGGGGAGGATCACCATGGTGGATTAAAGAAAGGTATAAATCCTATTTTTCTATGGTCTTATAGCCATACAGAGGGCTTCCACTGATCTCATTTAGAGATAGATTCTCTAGATTGACAAGAATCGTCATGAAGCGAGCCTTCATGATGATGTTTTTGATGAGGAACATTAGAATTATTGCTACTAATACCATAATTTCGTAATGGGAGGGTTTGATCTTGAGTTGAAACAAATAAATGTCTGAGGGCTTTAATAAATACAACATTAAGATGATCCAGATTGCATATTGACTATTGATTTTCCAACTGTTCTTGGAATGACATCATAGATGATATCTTATATGTAATTGGGGAAAATTATTGTGAGGAGTGGTTATCATGGGCAGGTGTATGTGCCTGACTTGAAGTGGTCATCTGAATAGGCCGATTATCTTGATTTGAAAAGGCTGTGTGTTCATGATCTGATTGTCCGTATTATATATGGGATTCTGCCACGTAATCCTCCTACACTAGAACAATGGTATGTATCTTCTCCAAGAAGGCATGATGTTGAGTCATCCTAGGCGTGGGGGTAGAATTATGTGTATGTACCTCTGGTATTACTGAAGTTGTTGTTATGATATTCTGGTTGGATTATAGAATATGGGTAGGAATTTGTGTCTTCATTTTCACCATATTTTAAATGTCTTTGGTGAATTCAGAAGATTGGATGGTAATATACACCAATTCTGTATCTAGAGTAGGTGCATGTAACTACTCCTATCCTCCTTTTCTTTTCAGTGGATATTGACAGTACTCATGTGTTGGGGAAGAGAATTGTGTCACCCCTAGTTTGTTGTCTAAGCTTTTTTACAGACTTCTCAGGGTGTATCCAAACAAGATTGTGGGTAGGATTGATGGATGATAGTAGGTGTATATTCCCATAGGCTGTATTTCTCCAAGCATAGTCTATGGACTTATTTCAATTCTGATAGATGAGACTGCTGAAAGGATTGGTATGTGTAGGCAGATGTATGTTACTTCTTAAAAATTGGCACCATTTTTGACTAGAAGACATCCTTGAATGTTGTTAGATGAGTCTAATGATTGGATGATAATTTTTAAGTAGTTTTATTTTCCATTTCACGATACTCCACCATATTTGAATGAGGGGATTGGTTGGGTGCCTCTAGACGAGTCTACTAGTTGGAGAAATTAAGGAGGACGGGTGTATGTGCCCTATCATCATTTTCCACCAAGATGGGTTGATGTAATTCTCCAGAGGGGGATTTTGTTAACATGGAGAGAATGTCAGTCAACCTCTAGGGTTGGGATAGTACCGTGTTGATAGTATTCCCAAATGAATGCATTTGATACTCAACATTGAAGATGCTGAGTTGGTGATGACCTCCTTCTAGAAGACAAGGATCAAGATTGAGAGGCAGTCAGGGCATTTATAGGTGCAAACATAAAGGATTCCATTTGGAATGTAGGGAGTTCTGAGAGAATTTGACAAATAAAAACAATAAACTCCATTAAAGAAGCATTTTTTTAAATGGAAACATGAATGATTGATTCCCTTGTCTAGCCACCCTTTATCAATTAATTGGGGTCCTGACAGATAGGTAACACTATAAACTTGGTTTAGGATTCACTTCGGGTTCACCATTTTTTGTTTCTCCCTAGAACGTATGTCCTTATTAAGAATCACTACTTCAATATGGTTTCTATCGGATTTATTTATGGTACCAGAAATAGCCGACGACTCTGTATCCAAATGGACATGCATTCCAAAGCTAGAAGTTCATTAGGTTTGAACCTATGGTACTTAAGAACTCACATCAGTATAGAGGATGGGAGGTCGGGCTCATTTCATCCTTTTAGGGGGTGACTATTGTCTAATCCAAGATCTCTTATGGATTTAAGATATACTCATGAGCCCTTATTAATTTACCAACTATAACATATGTTTCCCTTGAAATTTTCAATTACTTAATATCATGTGCAGAATTTAGAATCATCTGTATGAATTCGAGGTTCTTCATTAATAGAGATATCTATGTGTATTTGAGTTTCTCCATAAATAATATCCTCTCATATATAATTTATATATTCTTTTATCCATTTTTACTATATTTCTGGTTTTTAAGCCACTCAGTGGGGCACTCTTGAATTTATTATCATCCAGGGAGACATAGGATTGTTTTGATGTTGGGATCGTACCCATAAATGGACTACCTATGTAACCTTGTAAAACGAATAAAAAACCTCATATTTTGGTTCTACTTAATGGGACACATCATACCTTTTTTAAAGTCATTTGATAAGGACCTAACTGTACAATTTAATTTCATGTGGTAAGGACATATAAAAAGAAGGTGCTTAGTGAAATCTTGGTTTGGGACTTATGCCTAGGAAGTGAAAGGAACCGGGAAAGATTATGAATTACTAGGTTGGATTTTACCCTATTGAGAATATGGAATAGGAAGAATAGGGTTGATTTGTAATGTTGGGTTTGAACCTCAATGGGGCTTCCTACGTATCCCACATTGATAGGAATCAAATCCCACATAGTTCGATAGATCACACATGGGTGTATGATCATTTAGGATAAATAGGTTAGGGATTACTCATAAAAAGGATTCCCATGTAACAAGGTGCATGAAAGATTTTATAACTCATGGAGATTTTGGAAGGCCTAATTCATGGATTAATCCTAAATAGGATTCCCAATCAATATAATTAGGGTTGAATTCTTGAAGAGGATATTTAGTGAGCTCGGGACCCAGTGAAGGCTTCCTACGTATCCAAATTATGGTGGAAATCAGAGATCTCATAGTTCAAGAGATATCATAGGGGTGTATGATCTATTAAAAGAAATAGATGGGGGCTTACTCCTAAAGAGGATTCCCTTGTAACAAGGTCCATGAGAGATTTCATAAGTCATGGAGATTTAAGAAGGCTTAATTCAAGGATTACTCCAAAGGAGGATGCCTATATCAAGAGAATTAGGGTTGGATTCATGAAAAGTATATCCAGTGAGCTCTCGACCTAGTGAAGGATTCCCATGTATCCCAAATATGGTGGGAAGTAGTGTTCTTATAGTTCCAGAGATCCATGGATTGTGTGGATGTTTTCATTATCAAAAATCTCTAATCCCATCAGAGTCATGCTTAGTGTTATAAATAAGATGATGTGAAAGATTCAACAATCCACACACATTCTCTTTCGTTGATGGAAGAGGGTGGACCTATGGTGAAACAAGCTGAGGAGATGGTGGGCAAGGACATATATCAATGAACCCTTCAATGTGAAATGAAATTGAAGGTCATTGGGTCCATATATAAAGAATAGGGTCTTAATCTGGGAGGGATTCCCTTAGTGGGTCCTAGGAGTGGAGTGATAAATTTTGTTTTTTGAATTGAATATAAAATTTGACCCTCACTCTCCCTGCAGGGAACTAGAGGTTCTAGATCTTTGAGATGAAAAGGGGCGGACAGAGTCCCATCCCTGGACTCCAAGACCAAGAACTTCCCAACACTATATCTAGGGTAAGGATCCATGTGACTATAGATATACAAACCTAAAAAAATCCCAAGGATCCTAACTCCCTTATAAGTTGAATGTGGGAAACCTCTAACTGTATATATACAAACCCAAATGGGAGACACGCTAATATGACTTTCCCAAAGGTTTGATTAGTCAGGATATTTTTTGTAGAGGCTTTAGCTTAGTCCCTTTAAAATAAGGGAACAAAGGAAGGCGATACCATGTCATGAGTGTATTTTAAGAGGGTTTACAAGGTGATATTCAAAGTTCCTAGGTGCATCTATGCAGCGTGGCTCTGACATGTTGGTATGTTATGTAGCTTTATAGTGTAGCTCTAATGAGTAGGTATTCCATGTAGGTGTTCCACGTAGGTCCTAGTGAGGACTAAAAAATGCTTAATATAAGAGAACTAAGACTATTAAAGCTTAAAAGAGGAATACCAAGAAGACAACACATTGTTGATATTTAAATCTAAACACCACATGTCTCCTTTGGTGTCTTTGGAAGAGCACCACATAGGTACTCAAGGAATATGCCTTTCATAGGTAGTTTATTATTTATGGAAGAAGGGTCATTAACCATATCTTCTTTGCCCAAACTTTGGAAGGATTTAAAAAAATGATTTCCCCATCTAATACTCTCTTATCTCGTGTTTTAGAGAGATAACTGAGTAAATTTGAAGGATCTGGGTGAAAGATCTACACAATGGGAGATTCAAGAGTTCTTCCAACTTTTTTCAGTTCTCAAAAGGGGATCCCAAGGGTCCTATTTATAGGAAAGGAGGAGGTTGTTTGAATGGAGTTTGTTAGCATATGTCAGCCACGTAGCTCCTCCACAAAGCTGTACATAAATCATATTTCCATATTGTTCTTCTGCATAGCTCCTCTGCGTAGGTTTGTCACATAGGGGCTACACACTGGGCTGTATGAGTAGAACTTGTGCTAGTTTTTGAGATGTGGAGGTATGCTGCATAGGTCCCTGTCATAGGTGTTCGGCGTAGGTCCCATGAAATTTATTTCCTTTACTTCCTTTAGCTTTTTTTAATATTTTTAAATATAAAAAAGAAAGAAATTATCATAGTCATTTTTTATTTCCTATAAAGTGTCAAAAATATTACCAAGGACATACACCATGAGATGGTTCCTCAATGTTCTCTGACTCTCCACCCTTGATACACTATATCATTTGTGTCCCTCAAATAATATCATCCAGCTATTTAAGATATATTTAGGAATAGTTTCAAATCACTTCCAGGTTCTCATCAGAGTGGGGAACTTATAGTGACCCAGTCCATCCCATTATCATGATATTGTCCTCTTTAGGACCAACCCGTATTTTTTTATTTCCCTGGGAAATGGACCTCAACCATCCCCTAGAAAAAAGCCTAATAATGGTAGAGGAATACACACTAAATTATAAATGGATGATTCATGCACTTGCTCCTTTGATATGTGATTTCCATATTCCTCCCCCGTAGAAGGGACCAATGTCTTCATTAGAACATCAAATGGACACTTACTTTGATACCATTTATAATGGCCCAGTCTCGCCCCCGATCATGATATTATCCACTTTGGTCCTGGACCACTTGTTTTTTATTTCCTTGGGCTATTAACCTTAGGTATCCCCGAGGAAAAGGTCTCATGATGGGAGAGGTATCCATGCCACCTTATAAAGGGGTGCTTCGTGCTCCTCCTCCTTCGATGTGGGATTTCCATAATTAGTTGTAACAACCCTTGTTTTTGAACCAGATGAAAACCCAATGAAAATTGAACTTTCTGTTTACTAGATGGGCCATGTTACAAATCAATATTAGGATCTTAATTTAAATATTTAGAACACTCATACGTTTTTTAAAAAAAATTAAATTATTTAAATTAAATTTTAATGAAAATAAATAGGGAGTAAAAATAAAGAAAAGTATTAATAATAATTCTAATAATTTTATTATTACTATTACTATTAATATTAATATTGTGATTATTATAATGATATTGATTATTATTATTAGATTATTTTTTAGAGACCAGTGGGGTCTCCCCCTCCTCCTTTAGTGTAATTCACCCCCTCGCCTTCCTCTCTAGAACGGGATCCCCACTTTCCCAAACCACCCTAGCGTGCAACCCCATCACCTCCATCTGCTTTCCTCTCAATGATTTCACCTCGATCCTTTATGAATCTCACTTGATCATTCAAGGTATGACCTTATCATGTTATCTCTATCCAAGATTGGTGGTTTCTCCTCTCTTTCATGGCCTATTTAAAATTAGTTGAACCCTAAGATATGGTTTAATCCTATTTTTGGTTTATAATCCTATATTAGGGCATGCAAAGGTTCTCTTGAGTTGACCATGTGTGTGTTCCGACAACCGTCACCAAAGGTGATGAAGATTGGTTCAATTTGGTTTTCCACCATCGATTTGGGGTATGTTTTCCTTCTCCCTTCATTGTTGCACTATTTATTTTTGGTGATTTCATAGTTCATGAGTTCATAGTATTTATCCTTAATTGTTTTTTCCTCACCGGGATGTTTTCAGCTTGCCGTTATCGCTTTGAGAGTGTTTAGTGCTCCTTGAAGGAATTCACTCATATATATATATATATATATATATATCTTCCTTGTATATATTCTATTATGGAGAAGGGAATATGTACATTGGATTAAGGGATATATATATATATAGTATTTTATGTGTGTGGTTGTGTGGGGAAGCTTCGAGTTAAAATCATCAAGTGTCGAGTGTTCAACATGGTCTTGTTCCTTGGGTAGGATCCCTTTCCTTACAATTTAAATCAAATAATTCTTTTATTGAATTATTTACACACTTATATTTCATTTAATTTGTTATTAATTATTATTTTACAAAAAATATTTAAATATGATGAATTAATTGTTTTAAGAACAATTTCATGATATTATAATAAGACACCTCCATTGGAGGTATTCTGTCTTATAAACACAAAAATTAGTGATAATTATTTATATCAGGATTGGTTGTTTTTTAGTTTTCCGTATTACTTCTTGTTGGTTATTTTTTTGGAATTTTAGTAATTTCCCCCATTTCAATAATATGAATTGATGTGTTAGGATCAATTAGTTTAAATGGAATGTTTAGGAAATTACCTTATTGATACTATTAAATGGTTAGGCCCTCCCTAATATAAAATATTAATAATTCAAGCTCCTCTTAAAAGATTGGTATAAATGGTTAAATGACATTCCACAAGATTGAAATTGTAAAATTTTTATTAATCCAAATATTCCAATCTAGAATGGCATTGATAGATTTATTAAATGGAAATTCCCTTTTGTTCATTTCCCTATTTTCCCATGGTACCTTCTAAGTACCACAAGAACCTTTATAAATGAATTTCCCTAGATTATTTAATTATATAGCATGAATTGAGAAAAATAGATTGACATTATGGCTTACCTTCCTTAAATGTTTTAAATTAATTAATTTAAATGGAACTTATTAGGATGGTATGACCATGCCTATTGTAATGATTAAATAATGAGGGAATATATAAAAAATTTCAGTGATATTACATGAATATATTCAAAGGAATGCTTTGTGGAAATTTCACGCCTTAAAAATAGTGGATTTGAGAGTTCTAAACTAAATCCTTTTTTATCTGATACAATTATTTATATTAATTACGATATGTGTGATCACGCTAGCATACTGTTGGTTAAACCAAATAAATTGAATAATCCCTATTAAATTATAATTTTTCATTTTAAAAAGTCCCATGAATCCCCTAGGGTATATAAGAATAGATAATCAGTCTTGTGGACACCTGATTAGTGTGCCATCCTTACAACTTTTTAATACTTGGACTATTTGACTTAAAATCCCTATAATAAATTAGATAAATTATTTTACTTGTAGTTTACACTCTTTAATTGGAATAATAATAATTTTTTGTGTTTTCATATGGTAGAATCACCTTGGATAAATTGGTTAATTAATATATTAACAACATTAGGTTCGAATGATTAATTAAATAGGTATGATATAATTTTGATGATAATTAGGAAGATAAATTAATGAAATGATTTTTTTGACAGATGGTAATTTTCATAAATTGATTGTTGTGTCTTATGATGATAAGTTTGGAATGTTTGATACTAGAATTTAGATTTCTATTACTTAGATTTTCTATTTATGGGATATCAATGTGGTTGATACCTGGGGGTTTGATATTGATTTACATGTTATGTTTTTCTATATTTTACTCTTGTTTAATGTGGATGCCTAAGGGCTTCGTGTATGTTCATTCGTACCTCCATATGGAAATGCACAGGTACATGATGCATGAGGGAAGAGTATATGGTTATATGGGATGTATGAGGACTATTGTTTGGTATTTATTCCTGAGGTCTTGGTGCATGTTTTCATACCACCTGAGGGCTAGGAGCATTGGTACTGAATTCCTAAGGGAAGGTTATATGATTTCTTAGGATCCGTGATGGTTAGATTCATAGTCTCACGATGCCTGAGGGTGATATTCTAGTGATTATTGAGGGATTGGTGCATGTTTTCATACTACTGAAGGGATAGGTGCATTAGAACCAAATTCCATAGGTAAGGTTATATGATTATGGTGGACGCCAGTGGGAAAGATGCACACTCAAACAATGCCTAAGGAAGGGATTCTAGTTATGACCGAGGGAGAAATTTTTGTTAGCCAAAGCATTGGGGTCATAGGTTTATGGTATATTCTGAGTGATTCATCATCATCAGGATAATATTACTCCGATTTGGATGTTCCACCCGGATTTAGGAGGATCTTCCCACAAACATAGATATTTGGTAGGATGTAGAAGTAGGTATATCCTCCAGGAAACACTTATGAACCTGGGTGGGTTGTTTTTTATTTATTAAAAACTGCTAGTTTATATTTTCTCTTATTCTGTAAAGACCCGTAAAATTCAAGGGAATTTTTTTTTCTTAATTTTCTTTCTGATTTTACAAGAACACAGTTTCTGACGGCACCTGATTCTGAGGCCCGGTGTGCCCGGAATCAATTTCCAAAGTTTAGCTTGGGTACGTTCAGTAAACGAATGAGCGGGTTTTCCTAACTTTTGAACCGGTGCTCGTTATCGAATTCTGAGGGCACCGATGGAATCGAAGCACCGGTAATTGCTTAAGAACACCTTTTCCGGAGTTGTGTTTGCTCGGGTGAGGTTATTAATTAATTGGGTTAACTAAAGAATAAAATAAAATATTGTGCAATAGATTTTATTTTTATTCCTAGTAGTGCTAACCTAGGCATGGTGGTTGGAGTGGGACCCACTGATATCCTAACTCCTAGGTAGGATATTATTGAGGTGGGGCCCACACGAGCCCCACCCCTTTATTATCTTTTACCTCCCACATGCATTTAATATAGTAACTCACCCGCACCACCCCTCTTTAATGTCAAGTCAACGCTCGCGTTTAATAAGATTATTAAACTCCTCATTAATTGGTCAACACTCATTAATTAAATCGTGATCTGTTTTTGAATTTCACAAATAGTTGGCATGAGAAATAAAATAAGTCAAAGTCTTATTTTATTATGTTGTTTCGTGGTGTGAGGAGGATTTGAAGAGGAGAGCCCAAGTATTGGAATCTTCATCTTCCTCCTTGAAGAACATGAAGAATGCACCGTCCCCGATGAAGAACGCCAACCTCCGACGAAGGGCGACGACGAACGCAAGTTCCTCGGAGATCAATGACGCGACGCCGTGTACCACGACGTCAACGATCATTCTTCCGCGACGCCGTCTTCCGCGACATCCCTTCCCCGTGACGAACCATCGTTCATCAAACGCTTGAGGTAGGGGTTATTTGTTTTTGTCGTGAGTTTATCTTTTTCCATTCTTCGTCTTTATCCTTAGGCCACTTGATATCAACTTATCGGGAGGAGGTCAGACCGCAGGAACACGAACGACTCTCCACCCCCTTTTTGTTGTTGTTTTTGTGTGGTTCGAAAGAAGGCAGCGCGGTGCAACTGCACCGCGCGGAATCTTGGGAAATGTGACGAAGATGCGCAGCACCGTCGCGCTGTGCCGTTGAGGCCGAACGAACCCGCGGCCGGAGTCAGGCCGCAGCAAAGGGGCACGGCGCCGTCGTGCCACGTCGGAGAACCACGAAGATACCACGGCTGGTGCGGGGCCGTGGTGGAGGGGCGTGGCGCCGTCACGCCGCGCCGGTCGGACGAGGCCGCGACGGTGCAAGGCCGTGCGGCCGGAACCGCCGGCCGCCGGCACCTCGGAAGGGAGGGACCCCGGTGGTCCCGCGGTAGCAGCTCCAGCCGGCCGGACCGGGCCGACCGGCTTCTAGGAAACCCGGGGTTGTAACCCTCGGCCGACCGAAGGAGCAGCCCCCCCCCCCCCCCCGCCCCCCCAACGTGGGGGCCACAGCTCATCAATCAGGGGGGCACCACACCCCCCTGTCCGCTCAGCTCGGCGCTGGCCGAGCTGGCCACACGGCCGTGCGAGCGCGCCAGGCCGCGCCCAGGCCACGCTGGCGGGGCCGGGCCACGCCCACCGGGCTGGGACGCGCCCTAATGGACTGGACCCGGACCCGGTTCGGGCCGACCCAGGGGGGGTTGGGTCGGTTCGGACTGGGCCCAGACCCCCATTTTCAGACCACTTTTGGTCTTTTGCCCATATCTTGGGTTACAGACCTCCGATCGATGCACCGTCAGTTGAGATGCGATCCTTGGATCGAGACGGTCGTTTCGGTATATTAAACTCAAGGTTTTGAAGAACTTTTGGTATAGCCAGGTTGGTTCGAACACGAAACCAACTGGGCCCTCGGAGCAAAAATGCTTATAACTTGAGCTCCGGACGTCCGATTGACGTGCCGTCGACTTTGTTGGATTCCTCTTAGTGATACGGATCTTTTGGATTACTCCGCTCAAGATTTTGATGCAGTTGGAATGTGGGAGGGTTGGTTTTGAATTGAAAACCAACCGGGCCCCTCGAACAAAAAAAGCCAATAACTCTCAGACCGGGCATCCGATTGACGTGTCGTCTATCACGTTGAGTTCCTCTTGTCGAGACGGAACAATGAGATACATCGACTCAGGAATATGTGTAAAGACCCGTAAATTTCAAGGAAATTTTTTTCTTAATTTTCTTTGGAATTTTACAAGAACGCAGTTTCTGACGGCGCCTGATTCCGAGGACCGGTGTGCCCGGAATCAATTTCCGAAGTTTGGCTCGGGTACGTTCAGTGAACGGACGAGCGGGTTTTTCTAACTTTTGAACCGGTGCCCGGAATCGAATTCTGAGGGCTCCGATGAAATCGCAGCGCCGATATTCACTTAGAAACGCCTCTTCTGGAGTTGCGTTTTCTTGGGTGTGGTTTTTAATTTTCAGGCTTAAAGTTAAGAAATAAAATAATTTTGCTACAACTTTATTTTATTTCGCTTAAGCCACTTGGAAGCCACTTGAAGCCACTTAATGGCGGCTTGAACTGAGTTGAACTGGATAGGATGCTATCCAGAAATATCCTACCCCCTTGGTATGATATTTGTGAGGTGGGGCCCGCATGAGCCCCGCTGTTTCTTTCCGCTAAGAAACGCACCCGTGAAAACCCGTCTTAATGAAAGTCAACTGACGCGTTTCTTAAAATCTTAACAGACCATTTAATTGGGCTGTTTCTTTCGTAAATTAAATGAGATGTTTCTTTCGTTGAATTAATTCTACGAATTTATGGTTCGTTTCTTATCTTTTGAAATTCAAATGTTTAGTTGTGTAAATAAAATAAGGCTTAAGCTTATTTTATTTTGGGTTGAAACTTGTGGCGTGGAGAGGATTTGGAGGAAAGCGTTCTTATTCGGCGAAGAACACGAAGAACGCGAAGAACACCAAACATGCGGAGATCGACGACGCGAAGCCTTGTACCGCGACGCCAACGGATCTCCCTTCGCGACGCTTCTTCCGCGACGATCCAACCCCGCGACAGCCTTCGATCGACAACAACCAAGGTAGGAGGTTGCGCTTCATTTTATTTTCTTTTTGGATTTCAACAACAACATGGATTTAATTATTATTAATTAAATCCGTATGTTCTTGGTCCTCGGAGATCGTCGACGCGACGCCCTTCCGCGGTGTGACGATCACCTCCTTCCGCGACGGTCATTTCCGCGACGTCCTCGCATCCGACAGCGATGGCGAGGTAGGGATTTATTTGGGAATTACCCCTTTTCTTTTTATATTCCCGTAATTGTTTCTTTAAAAAGTAAAGAATTGGCTTTGTGAACAATTTTAAAATTTATTAAAATTGTTTTTTTTGTTCAAATGAGGAACCCGTTAATGAAACAATTTTATTTCATTAAAAATTGTTTCGGATATGCGTTAATGTGTTGAACTTAAATTTCTCCCGTTTTTTATCTCTAACGCGGAGGGTGCGGGACAAACGAACACGGCCCGACGACCCTCCGTCGTTCTTCATTTTGTGCGGAATTGACGGGCGATGACGGAACGTGCCGCAACGGATGTTTGATGATTCTGTAGTGAAGGACGAGTCCCGGGAGGAGCAGCGGCACAGGCGGGAACAAAATCGGACCACCGGAGCGATCCCGGTGGCCCGCGGAACTCACCGGCGGCGGCGCCCCGGCGCACCGCCGAGACTCAGCGCGGCGGCGGCGGCACCCGCGGACCCGCGGCCGCGCGGGTCCGGTGCCCTCGGACGCGGCTGAAGCCGCGTCCCGACTCAGCGCGGCCCCACGCGGGGGGCTGCGACACCACCAGGCCGCGAGGGCGGTGCCCCGCGGCGCCTTGGCCGTTCGGCCGCTCGGCCGAACTGGGCCAGGCCGGTCCGACCGGCCGGGCCGCGCCCTGGCCGGACCGGACTGGGTCGGGTTGACCCGGTTCGAGTCGACCCGGTTCGGCTGACTCCCGGGGGGGGGGGGGGGTCGGGCCGGGTCGGCCCGGGCCCGGACCCCCGTCTTCGGACGGTTTTCGTTCAAACGCCCGTAACTTGAGCTACGGGCCTCCGAACGACGCGCCGTCAGTGGCAACACGATCCTTGGATCGAGACGGTCGTTTCGGTATACTATACTCAAGGTGCACCTTCCTTTTCGGGAGCCTACGTAGTTAAAACTCCGTAGTTAAGCGTGCTTGGCCTAGAGCAGTGATCAGGATGGGTGACCTCCTGGGAAGTTTCCCAGGGTGGTTGTGAGACGGAAAGGCCAATAACTAACAGATTGGGCGTCCGATTGACGCGCCGTCTGTTTCGTTGAATTCCTCTAAGTGAGACGGATCTTTTGGCATACTCCGCCCGAGGTTTGGACGCAGGTGGAGTACGGTCGGGTTGGTTTTGCCTTAAAAACCAACCGGACCCCTGGGACGTAAAAGCCAATAACTCTCAGACCGGGCGTCCGATTGACGCGCCGTCTGCGACGTTGAGTTCCTGTTGTCGATACGGAAGTTTTGGCATCCTCCGCCGGAAAATTGGATGCAGATGGATAGTGGCCGGGTTGGATCGCACCGAAATCCAACCGGGCCCCTGGAACGGAAAAGCTGATATCTTTCAAACTAGACGTCCGTTTGACGAACCGTCAGCGGCGTTGGTGATTACGTTGAGTAACGGTCCCTATGAGTATACCCTATGGGAGTTCGGGGTACAGTTGAGATACGGCCGGGATTGGTTTTGCTCACGAAACCAACCGGGCCCCTGGGACGAAAAGGATAATAACTCACAGACCGGGCGTCCGATTGACGCGCCGTCTGTTGCGTTGAGACCCCTATGACGAGGCGGTCCTTTGAGATACTTCTTCGTGGGACCTTGGGATACTTGGAGTATCGACCAGTAGCTCATGGAACGGACCCTCCCGGAGACGAGCGTGCGGAGTACGGAGATCGTGTAGCCTGCTGAGACCTGACGACTGCTTGACTGACTCGACTTGGAGTAGGTCGACTAGCCCAGTGGACGGAGCGCCCGGTATTTGGCGACAGACCCACGGCGGACGGAGCGCCCGGTAGTTGGCCGCAAACCCGCGGTACTCGACAGGAGGAGTACCTCTGTAGGCTATTGGGGGGAGCGCCCGGTATTTAGCGACAGACCCACAGTGGACGAAGCGCCCGATAGTTGGCCGCAGACCCACGGTACTCGACAGGAGGAGTACCTCAGCAGTCTTAGGTTAGTGAGCAGTACCTCGGAGTCGTGACAGGACCACTGTACACTCTAGAGACGGAGCTCTTCAGCAGTTACGGTTTCGATAATGAAAATCCTGGTTTGAGCTGAGACTTTTGACCTTTGTGTTTCCTCATGATTGAGATGGGTTACTTGATAACTTAGGTATATGTATGGGCATATACATGGGTATTGGTTATCCGCTGATCTCATGATCCTTGTGTTTCCTCATGATTGAGATGAGTTACTTGATAACTTAGGTATATGTATGGGCATATACCTAAGTAGAGGTTATCTGTTGAGATCTTCTTTGTGGTTATCCTTGTTGGATTTAGTGAGACCTTGAGGGTCTCGGGGTCCCTACTGAGTATCGTTATACTCACCCCTGCACGGGCTATGCCCGCACCTCGTTGTGTTGGTTGCAGACGACAGGCAGTGATGACGGAGGCCGAGTGTTCGAGGACTGGACGGTACCCGGAGGTGGACTACATGACATGTCAGTGTCCGGAGGTGGACTTCACGGCGAGACGACACTCGGAGGAGGTTGACGGACGAGAGCACTGTGGAGGCTATCTGTACCTACCCTTCAGGTAGGATTTGTGGTGGACGATCCAGGAGCTGCGCCATCTGTACCTACCCTTCAGGTAGGATCCGAGGAGGACGACCCAAGAGCCGCTTCCGTCCCTCCAGCTGTTGTCTTTTTCTGTTGTACTTTGATCAGTTGTAGTTGTACTTTCTTTTGGGTTTGTATTCTGGCCCACTTACTTTTCAGCACTTCTTTTTGTACTTAGTGTTTTACTTCTGCTTGTACTCTGTGGTGTTTTGTTACTTTTATAAAGGCAATGCCTTCCCAGTTATCGGGATTTACGCCTTTGGTGCTAGTCGCCAGCCCCTGGCCTATGGAAGGCGTGCTTGGGGTAGTCACAGCATGGGCCCCGAGGACGGGTCGTGACAAATTGGTATCAGAGGTGGTCGGTTCTACCGCAGACTCTGATCTTTCTTTCTGTGAAGCAATAGTGTTAAGGGTACCGAGTGTGGTTTTCAGTTCAGGGAGTCCAGTGTTGGTGCGGGCGGTCGACGTATCCATACACCAGGACCCTGGCAACTGATTTCCGACTTTGTGCACGAAAAAACTGATTGCGTGTGTGTTTTCAAAGGTTTCCCCCCTTAAACCAGCTCAAACCAGGTCAGCTCACCAGGTATAATCGTTTGACCGTGGTACGTTGTTTCCTTCAGTATGCCTTTTCTCGGACGACCAACTAGATCCTATAGGGATGTGCGTGCTGACAGCCTGTCGAGTGACGAGGCTTCGGTACAGGGCCCTCTTGCAGTTGAGGCACCAGCGGAGGCGCCAGCGGTACTACCATACGTTGGGCCACCGATGCCACCAGCCCCAGCAGTAGGCGATGCCCGCTACTTGAGCGCACTGCATGAGTTCCAGCGCCAGAGGCCACCCAGGTTCGGGGGAGAGACGGACCCGCAGGAGGCTGAGGATTGGCCGGAGACTGTGGTGGGAGTCTTCAGGCTAGTGGGGACGCCATCGGACTTCATGGTGACCTTTGCTGACAGCCTTCTTCAGGCAGCAGCAGGCAGTTGGTGGATCCACTTGTTCCAGTTTTGCGATGGGATGGCTTTCACATGGGAAGACTTCAAGACCTTCTTCAGGGTGGAGTTTGTGCCAGTATCTCTACACCCCGAGCGTGTTCAGGAGCTGCTGCCTTTGCCGCGTGTTTTTTCGATCAGAAGCTGAGTCATCTGTGGGAAGTAGACAGATGATGCAGAGGTCTAGGAGGACCAGACCAGCAGTTGGGCGATCTCAGGTTTTAGGACCAGTGGTGCGGGGCACCCGGGGTGGGGTTAGAGCCAGGCGTGCCAGAAGCAGACTGTGTTACTCGTGCGGTGGAAAGGGGCACCTGGCACGTGACTGTCCGACTCCTCGTACAGTTGATCCATAGGCTTTTGAGGAGCCACCGAGGCAGAGGCAGCGACGAATGCTTGAGCAACAGAAGAGCAGTAGACAAGGCAGTAGAGCTCCTGGAGCAGGTGGACAGGAGCGGAACTAGTGGATACGTCTCTTGTACTTCTAGTTCCATGTTGATGTTGTTTTTGTGTCTTTGTACCATGAGCTGCAATAAAATAAAGACACCTATCTTATGATGTTTGCTTTCCTGCCCTCTTTTGTGATGTTACTAAGTGGTCCTGGTTAAGACTGTTGACTTGACCCTCACTTTCGAAATTCCTACTGGAGGAGACCCAGTGACCTCACACTGATGCTGACAGTGTGAGTCGACCCTTGGAGGAGAGAGTGACAGTTGGATCTCTTAGTAGTTATGTCGAGGCCTTACGACGTCATCCATGGCATGAATGCATCATTTATGTCAGGATTGACTGTATTAGGCAACGAATGTGGTTTATCCAGGGGATGAGACCAGATTTCTCTTATCGGCAAAGAAGAAATCATAGCAGCTCTTGTGAGGCTAAAGGAGGTGCAGTTCATCCAGGAGCGGATGAAGATTGCACAGTGCAGTAAGAAACAAGGAACCGGTGCCAGTCTTAGAGACTCGGGCGTGATAAATGTTTCAAGAAGAGGTAGCTTTAAATAGAGATGAGCCTGTGAAGCGGCAGACGTGGAGGCAAAGCTAGGAGAGCAGCATGAGGTGGTGTACATCTTAACATGCTACAACCACCCGCCTTAGTTATTCCCGCTAGGCTCAGGGAGCTGGAGGGCGGAGGAAGAGTGCAGCTGCATGCGGTCAAGGAGTGTGACCCAATGGCTCTAGAAATGATTCAAGGGATAGTTTATGTCCACTACTAGCTGTTGTAGTAATAGACGTCGATATGAATCATTCCTCGCTTCCACAAATCTTGTTCCAGACCTAGAGTTTCCGGTAAGCCGTGGACTTGACCCTCACGTCTGGAGATACCGTGGGAGGAGACTCGATAATCACACTTATGCCGACGGTGTGGTCAGAACCTCGAGGTGAGAGTTCTGGTTGGAATCTCTTGGTGGCAGCGTCGAGGCCTTACGACGTTAGTTTGAGTATGGAATGGGCAATAACTGTTCATACTCAAATTGACGGTTTTAGGCAAACGTTGGGATGGGTTTTCCTTGGTCGGCGGAAAAGGAAACCCCAGGCAGTGCAGGGTAACTCTTGAATAGGAGGGTGCGACCGATCACTCTTGAGTCAGTCAACCTTACCCTCATAGCAGCAGTCGTTTTGAGTTTCAGTTCTAACAGAAATGGAGACCTCTGGAGTTCGAGGATGATGACCACGTTTTCTTACGGGTCTCACCTCGACGAGGTTTATGGAGATGTGTCCTGGGAGGCAAGTTATCTCCGAGGTTCAACGGACCTTTCTAGGTCCTCAGCTGGGTAGGCGAGGTGGTTTACCGCTTGGCCCATCCACTTCAGTTGCACTAGGTGCACGGCGTTTTCCACGTATCCCAACTGAGGAGATACGTGCTCGACCCCTTCGCATATCATCGACCATGAGGAGCTAGACGGTGGCGATGAGTGTCTTATACGGAGGTTCCTGTGGAGATCGAGGATCGACAGGAGCGGATCCTAGGAGGATGGTCGATTCCTCTTGTGCACTTTCTTTGGCAGCGCGGGAACCTCCAGGTGAGCACATGGGAGCGGGAGGCTCATATGCGTGCTCAGTACCGCTTTGTTTCCCTAAGTTTGTGGTAAAGCTTTACGGGGACGTAAAGCCCTGTGGTGGGAGTAATGTAAAGACCCGTAAATTTCAAGGAAATTTTTTTCTTAATTTTCTTTGGAATTTTACAAGAACGCAGTTTCTGACGGCGCCTGATTCCGAGGCCCGGTGTGCCCGGAATCAATTTCCGAAGTTTGGCTCGGGTACGTTCAGTGAACGGACAAGCGGGTTTTTCTAACTTTTGAACCGGTGCCCAGAATCGAATTCTGAGGGCTCTGATGAAATCGCAGCGCCGATATTCACTTAGAAACGCCTCTTCTGGAGTTGCGTTTTCTTGGGTGTGGTTTTTAATTTTCGGGCTTAAAGTTAAGAAATAAAATAATTTTGCTACAACTTTATTTTATTTCGCTTAAGCCACTTGGAAGCCACTTGAAGCCACTTAATGGCGGCTTGAACTGAGTTGAACTTGATAGGATGCTATCCAGAAATATCCTACCACCTTGGTAGGATATTTGTGAGGTGGGGCCCGCACGAGCCCCGCCGTTTCTTTCCGCTAAGAAACGCATCTGTGAAAACCCGTCTTAATGAAAGTCAACTGACGCGTTTCTTAAAATCTTAACAGACCATTTAATTGGGCTGTTTCTTTCGTAAATTAAATGAGCTGTTTCTTTCGTTGAATTAATTCTACGAATTTATGGTTCGTTTCTTATCTTTTGAAATTCAAATGTTTAGTTGTGTAAATAAAATAAGGCTTAAGCTTATTTTATTTTGGGTTGAAACTTGTGGCGTGGAGAGGATTTGGAGGAAAGCGTTCTTCTTCGGCGAAGAACACGAAGAACGCGAAGAACACCAAACCTGCGGAGATTGACGACGCGAAGCCTTGTACCGCGACGCCAACAGATCTCCCTTCGCGACGCTTCTTCCGCGACGATCCAACCCCGCGACAGCCTTCGATCGACAACAACCAAGGTAGGAGGTTGCACTTCTTTTTATTTTCTTTTTGGATTTCAACAAAAACATGGATTTAATTATTATTAATTAAATCCGTATGTTCTTGGTCCTCGGAGATAGTCGACGCGACGCCCTTCCGCGGTGTGACGATCACCTCCTTCCGCGACGGTCATTTCCGCGACGACCTCGCATCCGACAGCGACGGTGAGGTAGGGATTTATTTGGGAATTACCCCTTTTCTTTTTATATTCCCGTAATTGTTTCTTTAAAAAGTAAAGAATTGGCTTTGTGAACAATTTTAAAATTTATTAAAATTGTTTTTTTCGTTCAAATGAGGAACCCGTTAATGAAACAATTTTATTTCATTAAATATTGTTTCGGATATGCGTTCATGTGTTGAACTTAAATTTCTCCCATTTGTTTATCTCTAACGCGGAGGGTGCGGGACAAACGAACACGGCCCGACGACCCTCCGTCGTTCTTCATTTTGTGCGGAATTGACGGGCGACGACGGAACGTGCCGCAACGGATGTTTGATGATTCCGCAGTGAAGGACGAGTCCCGGGAGGAGCAGCGGCGCAGGCGGGAACAAAATCGGACCACCGGAGCGATCCCGTTGGCCCGCGGAACTCACCGGCGGCGGCGCCCCGGCGCACCGCCGCGACTCAGCACGACGGCGGCGGCACCCGCGGACCCGCGGCCGCGCGGGTCCGGTGCCCTCGGACGCGGCTGAAGCCGCGTCCCGACTCAGCGCGGCCCCACGCGGGGGGCCGCGACACCACCAGGCCGCGGGGGCGGTGCCCCGCGGCGCCTTGGCCGTTCGGCCGCTCGACCGAACTGGGCCAGGCCGGTCCGACCGTCCGGGCCGCGCCCTGGCCGGACCGGACCGGGTCGGACCGGGTCGGGTTGACCCGGTTCGGGTCGACCCGGTTCGGCTGACTCCCGGGGGGGGTCGGGCCGGGTCGGCCCGGGCCCGGACCCCCGTCTTCGGACGGTTTTCGTTCAAACGCCCGTAACTTGAGCTACAGGCCTCCGAACGACGCGCCGTCAGTGGCAACGCGATCCTTGGATCGAGACGGTCGTTTCGGTATACTATACTCAAGGTGCACCTTCCTTTTCGGGAGCCTACGTAGTTAAAACTCCGTAGTTAAGCGTGCTTGGCCTAGAGCAGTGATCAGGATGGGTGACCTCCTGGGAAGTTTCCCAGGGTGGTTGTGAGACGGAAAGGCCAATAACTAACAGACTGGGCGTCCGATTGACGCGCCGTCTGTTTCGTTGAATTCCTCTAAGTGAGACGGATCTTTTGGCATACTCCGCCCGAGGTTTGGACGCAGGTGGAGTACGGTCGGGTTGGTTTTGCCTTAAAAACCAACCGGACCCCTGGGACGAAAAAGCCAATAACTCTCAGACCGGGCGTCCGATTGACGCGCCGTCTGCGACGTTGAGTTCCTGTTGTCGATACGGAAGTTTTGGCATCCTCCGCCGGAGAATTGGATGCAGATGGATAGTGGCCGGGTTGGATCGCACCGAAATTCAACCGGGCCCCTGGAACGGAAAAGCCGATATCTTTCAGACCAGACGTCCGTTTGACGAACCGTCAGCGGCGTTGGTGATTAAGTTGAGTAACGGTCCCTATGAGTATACCCTATGGGAGTTCGGGGTACAGTTGAGATACAGCCGGGATTGGTTTTGCTCACGAAACCAACCGGGCCCCTGGGACGAAAAGGATAATAACTCACAGACCGGGCGTCTGATTGACACGCCGTCTGTTGCGTTGAGACCCCTATGACGAGGCGGTCCTTTGAGATACTTCTTCGTGAGACCTTGATATTCTTGGAGTATCGACCAGTAGCTCGTGGAGCGGACCCTCCCGGAGACGAGCGTGCGGAGTACGGAGATCGTGTAGCCTGCTGAGACCTGACGACTGCTTGACCGACTCGACTTGGAGTAGGTCGACTAGCCCAGTGGACGGAGCGCCCGGTATTTGGCGACAGACCCACGGCGGACGGAGCGCCCGGTAGTTGGCCGCAAACCCGCGGTACTCGACAGGAGGAGTACCTCTGTAGGCTATTGGGGGGAGCGCCCGGTATTTGGCGACAGACCCACAGCGGACGGAGCGCCCGATAGTTGGCCGCAGACCCGCGGTACTCGACAGGAGGAGTACCTCAGCAGTCTTAGGTTAGTGAGCAGTACCTCGGAGTCGTGACAAGACCACTGTACACTCCAGAGACGGATCTCTTCAGCAGTTACGGTTTCGATAATGAAAATCCTGGTTTGAGCTGAGACTTTTGACCTTTGTGTTTCCTCATGATTGAGATGGGTTACTTGATAAATTAGGTATCTGTATGGGCATATACCTGGGTATTGGTTATCCGCTGATATCATGATCCTTGTGTTTCCTCATGATTGAGATGGGTTACTTGATAACTTAGGTATATGTATGGGCATATACCTAAGTAGAGGTTATCTGTTGAGATCTTCTTTGTGGTTATCCTTGTTGGATTTAGTGAGACCTTGAGGGTCTCGGGGTCCCTACTGAGTATCGTTATACTCACCCCTGCACGGGCTATGCCCGCACCTCGTTGTGTTGGTTGCAGACGACAGGCAGTGCTGACGGAGGCCGAGTGTTCGAGGACTGGACGGTACCCGGAGGTGGACTACACGACAAGTCAGTGTCCGGAGGTGGACTTCACGGCGAGATGACACTCGGAGGAGGTTGACGGATGAGAGCACTGTGGAGGCTATCTGTACCTACCCTTCAGGTAGGATTCGTGGTGGACGATCCAGGAGCTGCGCCATCTGTACCTACCCTTCAGGTAGGATCCGAGGAGGAAGACCCAGGAGCCGCTTCCGTCCCTCCAGCTGTTGTCTTTTTCTGTTGTACTTTGATCAGTTGTAGTTGTACTTTCTTTTGGGTTTGTATTCTGGCCCATTTTCTTTTCAGCACTTCTTTTTTTACTTAGTGTTTTACTTCCGCTTGTACTCTGTGGTGTTTTGTTACTTTTATAAAGGCAATTCCTTCCCAGTTATCGGGATTTACGCCTTTGGTGCTAGTCGCCAGCCCCTGGCCTATGGAAGGCGGGCTTGGGGTAGTCACGACATGGGCCCCGAGGACGGGTCGTGACAATATGTGTTAGTTGATTTATCAAACCCCCTTGGCTCATGGAGAAGACCCTCTCGGAACGAGCATGCTGTGTGCGGGAACCCTAGAGCTAGCTACGACTGCGACTGTGGCGACTGCCCTGAAATCCTATGTGGGTTCGGCAGCGATGAAGACCATACTGAAATCCTATGTGGGTTCAATGGAGATGAAGACTGCAGTGAAATCCTATGTGGGTTTGGTAGCAATGAATACCGTACTGAAATCCTATGTGGGTTCGATGGAGATGAAGACTGCACTGAAATCCTATGTGGGTTCAGCAGCGATGAAGACCGTACGGAAATCCTATGTGGGTTCGACGACAATGACTACTGTTCTTGTATCCTACGTGGTTCTGGTAGTGTCTGACTCTGTTCTTGCTATCCTATGTGGGTCTGGAAGAGTAGCTGGTTTAGTATCCTACGTGGGTCCCAGCTTAGATGAATCAGTGGCTATATCTGATCATCTCTATCACCGAAGAAGTATACCTATGTGATATGAGTCTTGACTTTCAATCATTATCTTCAATATGATTGACTTGCTTTCCTATGTGGATTGGGTTGTACTATCTTGTGTGGACGTGATCAAACTTGGGCTCGGGTGTTGGAGCCAAACTGGAATTGATGACTTAGGTGTATGTATAGGAATATACCTAAGTAGTGTTGGTTGTTACTTCGTGATTGCATATTTCTTTTGTGGATTATCCTTTGTGGATTCTGGGAGACCTTCGGGGGTCTCGGGGTCCCTACTAAGTAGCATATACTCACCCCTGCACGGGCTATGCCCACACTACGTTGTGTTAGATGCAGACGACATATAGCGTTGATCGTGGTAGAGGCTAGTAGAGCAATCGGTGCCTGGAGGTGGACCACTGGGCGGGACGTTCATGGAGCGGACGGCTCGACCTGAGGAGCTGAGGTGGCTATCTGTACCCACCCTTCAGGTGGGACTTCCAGTGGATGGCTCGACATTGCTGCTTTACTTTCAGTTGTTGTACTTTCTTTCCAGTTGTACTTTACTTTCAGTTTGGGTTTGTATTCTGGCCCATTTACTTTCCGCACTTACTTTTGTACTCGGTTTTACTTAGTGTTTACATCTGCTAGCTTACTATGTGGTGTTTGTTTACTTTATAAAGGCAATGCCTTACCCTTTTTATCGGGATTTACGCCTTGGTGCTATTCTCCATCCCCTGGAATATGGGAGGCGGGCTTGGGGTAGTCATGGCACGGGCCCCGAGGACGAGTCGTGACAAATTGGTATCAGAGGAGTTTGGTTCTACCGCAGAAATCAGGAATCTGATCTTTCTTCTATGTGAAGCAATAGTGTTAAGGGTATTGAGTGTGGTTATCAGTCCAGGGATTCCAGTGTTGGTGCGGCGGCCAACGTATCCGTACACCAGGGCCATGACTTCTGATTTCCGACTCAATGCACGAAAACATTGATTGCATGTGTGTTTTAAAAGTTTTCTTTGTGATTACTTTGTGTCAGCTCACCAGGTATACTGTTTGACCATGGAGCACCAGTTTCTTTTCAGGATGGCCCCACAATGGCAACCATCTTGGGTTTTGAGCATTGTGCGAGACGACAGCCCACCGAGCGATGAGGCCTCGGTGCAGGGCACTTTGACAGCAGAGGCACCGGTGGTACCTCTACCTGCCGAGCCACCGATGCTTCCAGCCCCAGCCGCTGATAGTGCACACCGCCTTAGTGCACTGCACAAGTTTCAGCATTAGAGACCGCCTAGGTTATGTAGGGAGATGGACTCTCAGGCAACCGAGGATTGGCAGGAGGCGGTTGTTTGAGTTTTCAGGTTAGTGGGGACACCAGCTGACCTCATGGTGATCCTCGCAGCGAGCCTCCTGCACGCGGCAGCATGCAGATGGTGGAGCTTGATGCTCTAGGTTCACGACGAGGCATCTCTCCTCTGGATGGACTTCGAGAGCCTCTTTCGCTCAGAGTTTGTCGTAGCCACCCTCCATGCGGTGCGCATCCAGGAGATTCTATAGCTGCGACAGGGCAGCATGACGGTCGCCCAGTACTCGGCGAGATTTACCGATCTATCACTCTATTTGACGGACATGGTATGGGACCCATTCTTCCAGACCTAGACCTTCGAGCAGTGACTGAGGCATGAGATCAGGGAATCAATGATCTCCTTCAGCATTCCGACACAGGAAGGAGTACTGGAGTGAGCTCTTCTTGTAAAGAGTTTTCTTACCGAGCCTATGCCAGCAGCGATACCTACCGCAGGGCGGCACGTAGTAGAGTCGTCTGCAGCTGGTAGTCGACGGTTGTCACAGGGGTCCAGGCAGACTAGACCATTAGGGATATGACCTCAGGACACTGGCTCAGAGGTACAGGGCATAGGGCGTAGAGCCAGCCTTCCGAGGAGCAGACAGTGCTACGCATGCGGCGGGCAGGGCCACATGGCTCGTGACTGCCCGAACCGCCGTGTAGAGGAGCAGCAGACGGTTGAGGGGACACCTAGGTAGAGGTAGAGGGTCAACTGTGGCGGTCCTCCGAGAGCATGCGGATGAGGCAGGGGAGCTGGCCGAGCAGCAGGTGGTGGGAGACGCTTTGAGGCTTTACCACCACCACCAGCAGGAGGTCCACCCCGGCCACAGGGAGCTGGCGGGCAGAGATAGGCCCAGCTTCAGGCAGTAGAGGCCTACGACCACGGCATGCCAGAGGTGATTTGAGGTACGATCTATGTCTACTCCACCCTTTCTGCAGTTCTTATAGACACAGAAGCGAGTAATTCCTTTATTGCCGCTGCCCTTGTTCGGAGCTCAGATATTCCGACGGAGCCGTTGGCTTGATCCTTACGGCTAGAGACTCCTACGGGAGCATACTCGACGATTACGCACTGGTGCCGGCAGTGTGAGCTTACTCTAGGAGGCAGGAGCTTCAGCTAGGATCTTCTTGTAGTGGCGTCGAGACCTTACGACGTCATCTTGGGAATGGGTTGGTTATCTACATTCCATGATTAAATTGACTGTGTTAGGTGCAAGGTGCGGTGTGTATGCACCAATGGGAGAAGGTTCACCTTCACCGGCGAGAAGGGAGCCTTTGTAGCACAGGATGGGCTCTCACAGAGGAGAGGACAACCCATCACTCATTAGTTGGCTAGCCTCATCCTAGGAGAAGTTTACGTGTAGAGTCCTAGATTTCTTGTAGTGGTGGATCAGTATGAGGACGTTTTCCCTGACGACGTTCCAGGACTACCTCCTCACAGAGAGGTAGACATTTATATTGACCTGTACCCCGGGACAGCACTGATATCCACTCCAGCATATAGGATGTCCCCCGCTGAGCTTCGAGAGCTATGAGTATAGTTGTAGGACTTGCAGAGCAAGAGATTCATCCGACCCAGTGTTTCACCCCGGTCATCCCTGATATTGTTTGCCAAGAAGGCGGATGGGAGCTTGCGACGTTGTTTTGACTATCGTCTCCTGAACCAGGTGACCATGAGGAACAGGTATCCGCTACCGAGGATTGACGACCTCTTCAATCAGTTCAAGGGAGCACGATGGTTCTCAAAGATAGACCTTAGATCAGGCTATCATCAGCTCAGAGTTCGAGATGAGGACGTGCAGAAGATGACCTTTAGATGTCGGTATGGACACTATGAGTTCTTGGTTATGTCTTTCGGTGTAACCAATGCTCCAGCTATGTTCATGAGTCTCATGAACATGATCTTTCAGCCATACCTCGATCAATTTGTCGTGGTCTTCATCGACGACATATTGATATACTCGACCACTGAGGAGGAGCACGCCTTCCACTTGCGGGTTGTACTAGACACACTCCGAGAGAAACAACTTTATGGAAAGCTCTCGAAGTGTCAGTTCTGGTTACGTGAGGTCCACTTCTTAGGATACATCATCTCTGAGGCGGGAGTTGCGGTGGATCATGTGATGATCGAGGCAGTGCTAGCTTGGGAGCCACCCAGGAGCGTGATGGAGGTGCGGAGTTTCTTGGGTCTAGCTGGGTACTACCAGAGATTTGTGCCAGACTTCTCTAGAGTTGCGGCAACACTCTCAGCTTTGATGAAAAAGGGGAAACCATTCGTGTGGTCAGACAGATGTCAGCAGAGCTTCCAGGAGATGAGACAGAGATTGACCAGCGCGCCTATCTTGAGGCTACCGGAGGAGGGAGTAGGGTACGTAGTCTACTGTGATGAATCAGGGACCAGACTTGGGTGTGTCCTGATATAGGAGTGGGCAGTGATCGCCTATGGATCATTTCAGTTGAGGCAGCATGAGCAGAACTACGCTACCCATGACCTGGAGTTAGTAGCAGTGGTCTTCGCTCCGAAGATGTGGCGACACTATCTAATGGGAGAGTGATTTACAGTCTAATCTGACCACCAGAGTCTCAGGTACATCTTCTCGTAGAAGGAACTGAATCTGAGACAGCGGCGATGGCTCGAGTTACTCCAGGACTATGACTTTGAGATAGTCTATACTCCTAGGAAGGGGAACATAGTAGTCGATGCTCTCAGCAGGAGGACGAGCATCCAGCTACTCGGGGAGGCAATGGAGCAGCTAGCTGCTTTGCATATATCCTTCATGGATAGAGATGGAGCATCCTTTCTTCAGTCACTCACAGTCACTTCTCCACTACTGCAGCGGGTCAGAGAGGCACAGCGTGGGAACACTGACTGTGAGATGCGACGTGCGCAGATATCCTCAGGACAGGAACCAGATGGATTCTCTGTAGGAGGAGAGCATGATGTCCTTTTCAGAGGATGTACCATGGTACCAGCTGCTCTGTAGGAGGAGGTGCGGATATAGTTTCACACTTCCCCTTTGGTGGTACATCCTGGAGTGGCGAAGATGTACTAGGATATCAGACAATAGCACTGGTGGCCGGGTATGAAGAAGGTTGTGGCAGAGTTCATTTCTCGATGCCTCACCTGCCAGCAGGTGAAGGCAGAGCACCTGGTACCAGCAGGCTTGGTACAACCATTGGAGGCCCCGAAGTGGAAGTGGGACAGGATATATATGAATTTCATGACTGGAATTCCACATACTTTCAGAGGTCACGACTCCATTTGGGTGATTGTCGACCAACTCACCAAGTCGGCCCACTTCTTACCCATCAGAGATCGGGGCTCAGTAGAGATATTGGGATGTCTCTACATTCAGGAGATTGTACGGCTTCATGGAGTGCCATCATCTATCATCTCCGATCAAGATGCTCGCTTTACTTCACGGCTTTGGAAGGGGTTACAGGAGGCATTCAGGATGCAACTACATCTGAGCGTCACCTTTCACCCTCAGACGGATGGTCAGATGGAGATGACCATTCATACTATCGAGTACATGCTCCGAGCATGTGTCCTCGACTTTGGTCGCAGCTGGGAGGACCATCTACCCTTGGTGGAGTTCACGTACAACAACAACTACCACTCCACCAATGGGATGGCACCATACGAGGAATTGTATGGCCAGCATTTCATATCACCTCTGTGCTGGACAGACCCTGGGGAGTAAGCAATTGTGGGACTAGAGATGGTCCAAGACACGACAGAGAAGGTCCAGGTCATCCGAGAGCGGATGAGGAAAGCTCAGAGCCAACAGAAGTCTTATGCTGATAGGAGGTGGGGGCCACTGGAGTTCGAGGATGGCGACCACGTCTTCTTGAGGGTCTCACCTCGATGTGGATTACAGAGATTTGGCTGAGGCGACAAGTTATCTCCATGCTTCATCGGACCATTCTAGGTCCTCAGCAGGGTAGGCGAGGTGGCCTATCGCCTGGCTCTACCACCTCAGTTGTACTAGGTGCATGACGTCTTCCACGTATCCCAGCTGAGGAGATACATGCATGACCCGACGCATATCATCGACCATGGGGAGTTGGAAATTGACGATGGGGAGACTTTTGTGGAGGTCCCTGTGGAGATCGAGGATCGATAGGAGCAGGTCCTATGTGGATGGTTGATACCTCTTGTGCGCATCAGATGGCAGCATGGGAGCCTCCAAGAGAGCACTTGAGAGCGGGAGGCTCAGATGCGTTCTCAGTACCCACAATTGTTCCCCTAGTTTATGATGTATCTTTACAGGGACGTAAACCCCTCAGGTGGGAGTAATGTAAAGACCCATAAAATTCAAGGGAAATTTTTTTTTCTTAATTTTTTGTGGGATTTTATAAGAACACAGTTTCTGACGGTACCTGATTCCAAGGCCCGGTGTGCCCGAAATCAATTTCCGAAGTTTAGCTTGGGTACGTTCAATAAACGAACGAGCGGGTTTTCCTAACTTTTGAACCGATGCTCATTATCGAATTCCGAGGGCACTGATGGAATCGCAGCACCGATAATTTCTTAAGAACACCTTTTTCGGAGTTTCGTTTTCTCGGGTGATGTTATTAATTAATTGGGTTAACTAAAGAATAAAATAAAATATTATGCAACAGATTTTATTTTTATTCTGAGTAGTGCTAACCTAGGCATGGTGGTTGGAGTGGGACCCACTAATATCCTAACTCCTAGGTAGGATATTAGTGAGGTGGGGCCCACACGAGCCCCACCCCTTTATTACCTTTTACCTCCCACATGCATTTAATATGGTAACTCACCCGTACCCCCCCTCTTTAATGTCAAGTCAATGCCTGCATTTAATAGGATTATTAAACACCTCATTAATTGGTCAACACTCATTAATTAAATCATTATCTGTTTTTGAATTTCACAAACAGTTGGCATGAGAAATAAAATAAGGCTAAGCCTTATTTTATTATGTTGTTTCGTGGTGCGAGGAGCATTTGAAGGGGAGAGACCAAGTATTGGAATCTTCATCTTCCTCCTTGAAGAACGCGAAGAACGCACCATCGCCGATGAAGAACACCAGCCTCTGACGAAGGGCGACAAAGAACGCAAGTTCCTTGAAGATCAACGATGCGACGCCGTGTACCGCGACACAGACGATCCTTCTTCCGCTACACCGTCTTCCGTGACGTCCCTTCCCCGCGACGAACCTTCGTTCATCAAACTCTTGAGGTAGGGGTTATTTGTTTTTGTTGTGAATTTATCCTTTGTCATTCTTCGTCTTTATCCTTGGGCCGATTGATATCAACTTATCGGGAGGAGGTCGGACCACACGAACACGACCGACTCTCCTCCCCCTTTTTGTTGTTGTGTTGTTGCGGTTCGAAAGAAGGCGGCGCGGTGCAAAGACACCGCGCAGAATCCTGGGAAATGCGACGAAGATGCGTGACGCCATCGTGCCGCGCCGTTGAAGCCGAACGAACCCGTGGCTGGAGTCGGGCTGCAGCGAAGGGGCGCGGTGCCGTCGCGCGGCACTAGAGAACCACAAAGATACCGCAGCCAGTGTGGGGCTGCGGCGGAGGGGCGCGACGCCGTCTTGCCTTTCCGGTCGGACAAGGCCGCAGCTCGAAGCCGCGGTGGTGAAAGGCCGGGCGACCAGAACCGCCGGCCGCCGGCACCTCAGAAGGGCGGGACCCCAGAGGTCCCACGGCAGCAGCTCCGTCCGGCCGGACTGGGCCGACCGACTTCCAGGAAACCGGGGGTCGCAACCCCCGGCCCGTCGAAGCAGCATCCCCCCACATGGGGGCCGTGACTCATCAATCTGGGGGGGAGTGCCCCCCCCCCCCCCCCCCCCCCGTCCGCTCAGCTCGGCGCTGGCCGAGCTGGCCACGCGGCCGTGCGACCGCGCCGGGCCGGGCCGCGCCGCGCCGGCGGGGCCGGGCCGCACCGCATCCTAATGGGCCGTACCCGGACCCGGTTCGGGTCGACCCAGTTCGGGCCGACCCAGGGGGGTTGGTCCGGGTCGGACCGGGCCCAGACCCCCCATTTTCAGACCATCTTTTGCCCATATCTTGGGCTACAGACCTCCGATTGACACATCGCCTATTGAAATGCGATCCTTGGAACGAGATGGTCATTTTGGTTTATTACACTCAAGGGTTCGGAGAACTTTGGGTATGTACGGGTTGGTTCGAACACGAAACCAACCAGCCCTCGGAGTGGAAACACTTATAACTTGAGCTCTGGACGCCCGATTGACGTGCCGTCGAATTTGTTGGATTCCTCTTAGTGAGAAAAATCTTTTGTCTTAATCTGCTTGAGGTTTGGATGCAGTTGGAGTGTGGTCGGGTTGGTTTTGACTTAAAAACCAACCGGGCCCCTGGAACGAAAAAAGCCAATAACTCCCAGACCGGGCGTCCGATTGACGCACCGTCTCTCATGTTGAGTTCCTCTTGTAGAGACGGAACTTTGAGAGACATAAACTCTAGACTACGTGTTAGTTGATGTATCGAACCCCCTTGGCTTGTGGAGCGGACCCTCCCGGAATGAGTATGCTATGTGCGGGAACCCTAGAGCTGGCTGCGACTACAACTGTGGCGACTGCACTGAAATCCTATGTGGGTTCGACAGCGATGAAGACCATACTAAAATCCTATGTGGGTTCGACGGAGATGAAGACTACACTGAATTCCTATGTGGTTCGATAGCGATGAAGACCGTACTGAAATCCTATGTGGGTTCAATGGAGATGAAGACTGCACTGAAATCCAATGTGGGTTCGGCGGCGATGAAGACCGTACTGAAATCCTATGTCGGTTCGACGACAATGACTACTGTTCTTGTATCCTACGTGGGTCTGGAAGTGTCTGAATCTGTTCTTGCTATCCTATGTGGGTCTGGCAGAGTAACTGGTTTAGTATCCTACGTGGGTCCCAGCTTAGATGAATCAGTGGCTATATCTGATCATCTCTATCACCAAAGAAGTATACCTATGTGAGCTGAGTCTTGACTTTCAATCATTAACTTCGATATGATTGACTTGCTTTCCTATGTGGATTGGGATGTACTATCCTGTGTGGACGTGATCGAACTTGGGCTCGGGTGTTGGAGCTGAACTGGAATTGATGACTTAGGTATATGTATGGGCATATACCTATGTAATGTTGGTTGTTACTTTGTGATTGTCTCTTTCTTTTGTGGATTATCCTTTTTGGATTCTGGGAGACCTTCGGGGGTCTTGGGGTCCCTACTGAGTAGCGTATACTCACCCCTTCACGGGCTATGCCCACACTACGTTGTGTTGGATGTAGACGACGGACAACACTGATCATGATAGAGGCTAGTGGAGTAGTCAGTACCAGGAGGTGGACCACTGGGCGGGACGTTCATGGAGCGGACGACTGGACCTGAGGAGATGAGGTGGCTATCTGTACCCACCCTTCAGGTGGGACTTCCAGTGGATGGCTCAATGTTGCTGCTTTACTTTCAATTGTTGTACTTTCTCTCCAGCTATACTTTACTTTCAGTTTGGGTTTGTATTCTGGCCCATTTACTTTCCGCACTTACTTTTGTACTCGGTTTTACTTAGTGTTTACATCTTGTAGCTTACTCTGTGGTGTTTGTTTACTTCATAAAGGCAATGCCTTCCCCTTTTTGTCGGGATTTACACCTTGGTGCTAGTCTCCAGCCCCTGGCCTATGGGAGGCGGGCTTGGGGTAGTCATGGCATGGGCCCTGAGGACGGGTCGTGACATATGCCTTCTCAATCATTACATTTTATATCAAGTAATTGGTTGGGTTAGACATTTTGGGTGTCATCCTACTGATATTATTATCTCACACCCTTCTAAGGTGCCGTTTAGAACCCGAGTAGATCTTCTTTCTTGTAGGTCATTGGATTCATTGCTTGTGTTATGCTATGTATGTGGGAGCTATAGAGCATAGTGTTGGGCTCTTTTTTAGGATTCTTGAGGAGTTGACCGTTGGGTTTTTATTTTATTTTGTTATTTTTTACTACTTGTACATTATAGTAACACCTGATATTATATGCATCATTATAAGGAATCCATATTCCCTATTTATTTTTATTCATATATTATATTATTCTTCCGCTTCTTGTATTTCACTTATTTACTGATTTTGTTCTAATTTATAGTTTATATTTTGTCATCCCACTATGAAACTCTAATTATGAGGGCATAATCTCCCCAATGTATAACCTTTAAACATGTTATACTAGTTGGAAGCCTCAAACGTAAGGGGAGTCATACTTGAGGCCAAGTGACCCATCGGTCCAACCACCATCTTAGCGGTAAGTAAGCCCGAGAAGTTATAATATGGTATTAGTGTCTATTTTTTCGTTTCGTCTTACTATATTGGGATGTTAGACTGGAGACTAGGAATGTGTTATTGCTTGGAAAAAAGACATGCCTATGACTGATCACCCCACATATGGGAAATGACAAAGTGGCTGGGGTTGGGATTGTTGTTCGCACTTTTTTCTATTACAACTGATATGATTTCACCTTGAGTGAATGGTGTACTTTCTGCTGTGTATTTATTTATGAATTTATGGAATTTTACACTTGTCAGGGTATGGAAAGGATTAATCATTACATTAATTATATTAGGCACATAGATAATTCACATTCCATGCATATTCTAGGCCATGCAGTTGTATATGTTGGATTCTTGTTGATTTTATTTCTATGTCTTGAGTACTATTCTGTGTTTTCTGACTGTTTCTCATTACTTTCAAATTTATATTCCATGATTATGTATTTATATCATGTTTCTTTGTGTTTCATGCTTATTATATCTTTCTATATTAATTTTTAATGTTTATTTTCTTTAATGGTACAAATATATTTGAGTTTTGAATAAATGGAATCTATAATTATATTTATAAAGTATATGTGCACATTATAGGCTAGGGAATGGTAACCCTTGTAATCCAACTATTTTATATTACCAGGATGTATTAAGAATTTTGTTAATGAAAAGTTTGTTCAACATTAAATTAAAATGAAATGGTTGACCATCTAAATGCTCAACTCGACCCGAGTAGGTTAGTTGGGGCATGGTTCTAATGATATAACTCTTAATGGATGTTTATAATTTCAAGGGTTATTAAACCTCAATTTGGTTTCATGATAATGAAATAGTTTGTCTTTTTTAGGACCCTTATAGTTTTACTTATCTATTAAAATTAATTTATTTTGATAAATTTCCTAACTATGATTGAATGTCAAGAAGTATAAAATGTTTTAACAAGGAAGTTTGTTGAGACATTCCAAATTTTCCATAATGTGTTAGTTAAATATTTTAAATGCCCGAAGATTAAAATTTTAATAAATAAAATGACTTGAAAATGGAACTTGTATAGGTGTACTTAATTAAAACATGCATGTATGGGTATTGTAACATTTTCTTCGAGTTCCCTTGGAATGGAACTGGGGTAATTTTATATAGGCTTCCGCTCTTTTAAAAATGGATTAAAGTAAGTGATCTTGAGTCTAGTGAATGATGTTAGGCATGAAAAAGTGATAAGTTAGATTCTTGAAATTCATAAGGGGCTATAACATGGTAGGTAGAAACCTTAGAATGTGAATGACTTGTCAATTCCATGTGTTTTTTGATGGATGTCGTTGTCCCTTGTAGGACTCTTTCCTTTTAATGAAACCATTGTTTGGATAGGTGTTCTTGTCTTTCTTGGGCATTCATATAGGCATGGAAATCATATAATGTTCTTTTTCAGCTGGATATACATGCCTCGAGCATGGTTGACTATTTTGTAGGTCACTTGACCTTCTCTTCTACTTTATTTATGGATGACTAGGTATGTCATCATCTATATTAATGGTTGTTTAGGGAATTATGAATTGGGGATAAATATCATGCATGGTCCATATGATACATGAATGCATAGGGATAAAAAGAAAAATAATAGTATTATGGATGTTCTATTTTCTTCTAAAACCATTGGGTATTATACGTTCATATACACAGTACCATCTTGTTTCTATATGTTGTGACGAACTAGTGGAGTTCTCTAGAATCATTGAGCCTTGTGCTATTGAGTATAATATTGGTTCATCTCTAGAGTAGAGTGACTTGGGTGTAAGTATATCAAGCTCATCCCAATTCTCAAGATGACTTTTAGAGACACAAGTATTTTTCCATGGTGGCCGATTTGGTTTTATTTTTCATTCCATTTTTTAAATGTTTGTGTTTATGGAGGTTCTAACGTAGCAATATTTTGAGGGGATAGTATATCTCTAATTTTATATGATTAGGAAACTCATAAGGTAGGGAGTATTAGCTCTGTTCAGTTAAATAAATTTCCTTCTAGTTTTAAGGAACAAAACCAAATAGGACCATTAGAGAATGGTCTGGCTTGCATAAATACCTATGAGGCTTGTGAACTTTAAACCATGTCAGTTCTTTCTCAACAAAATGATGTTGTTGTGGTTGGTGGTGTATGAAAACTTATTAAAACTACATTGGTCAAGGTTGGACTTTAGTGGTTAATCTTGAATGATCACAGGATGCCTCGAGTGGTAAAGGCTCAGTGATTGGTTAATGATACTGTGCTAGTTTGCGAAGCGGAGTTTCTTCAAAGGTATCGACTGGTATTGGTTTGGATGTTTTCCTTATGGAAATATTTAAATTATTGTAGTGTAAAATTACTTAAGAGACAAGAATTTCCACTATCTTGACATCAAACTTGATACTGGAAGAGAGCGCTGGTCTTACGCCACACTGTAGTTTAAAACTTATTTTGTGGTTTAAGTGGATTCTATGTGTTGCATGCTGAACACATGGTTCTTATTGAGGCTTGGTTCATCTTGAGTGACCCTTGGATTCCGATATAGGATTATGTGTAATGAAATCTTGTAGCCTCAAAATAATTTTTTTTATTAAAAATACACTTAAAGAAAATTGGGAAACCATTGTTCGCAAAACCAAAACCACTACGTGATAAAGGAGCTCACAAAGTTATTAAACACTAGAATAAGGTTATTTGAATTAGCCACTCAATATAATTCCTAGTGAAAAGTGATAA
Organism: Viscum album; assembly: GCA_963277665.1. Lineage (NCBI taxonomy): Eukaryota > Viridiplantae > Streptophyta > Magnoliopsida > Santalales > Viscaceae > Viscum > Viscum album. Next base: position 1,522,675 of record CAUJRU010000106.1, on the reverse strand, counting down.
CCTATGTGTTTGGATCCTCCCTGAAAAGTTCTTCAAGATGAGAGATCATCATGTCTATTGTCTGAATGAATTCTTCCATAGATATTTTTTCCTTGATTGAAACCCTGAGCAATTATTCAATATTTCTTGTCCATCCAAACTTCCTACTCCTTAGTGGTGTCAACATGCAACCTTTTCTAGTGAGGTAACCATAATTACTAACCCAAATTTTTTGAGTTTAGGGTTTTCTATTCTCATTCCTATTGGACTTCTAGAAGCACCATCAAAGTATATTTCTCATGTTTGGGGATTGTCTTTAATATAGATTATTTCTTCATCAGGAAGGTCAATATTAAAAGATGTATTTTCTATTGATGGTGTTCATTAAAGAATACTAAAAAGGATTTTAATTTTATTTATTTTTGAGTCACAAACTATATATCAAACTATTTCAAAATAAGTGCCCACTATGCCAAATGTCTAGTCAGCATAGGATGACTGAGGATAAATTTGAGCATTTTATTGCAAGATATCAAGTGGACCTTGTGAGGATACAGGTAGTGTCTCTGATTTTGAACTATGAAAATTAATTCTAGAAAGAACATATTGATACTTGAATATCAAGTCTCTGCATCAAGCATGGTTTGAAACAGATTGTAAAGGCTATTTTCATACCTAGAATCATTCTTTGAAGCAAGGAAGGCATCCAATGGTTTCTCTAAAGTTTTCACATAGATAATGATCATATTTCCTTCAACAAGTGGCATTAATACTTGTGGGCTCAAGAAATATCTATTGAGGATATCAAATCCCTCATGGAAGTCTTCGGTCCATTGATATGCAACTCCCTTCTTCATTAATCTAGAGAAGGGTAAAGAAATTCCTGAAAAATTGGAGATAAACCATATAATATAGGCAATTTTCCCTTGAATTCATCTCAATTCATTCATGTTTCAAGAGGTGACATACGAAGGATATACGCTGTCTTCTTGGGATCAAATTCAATACCACGAGGGAATACAAAAAAAGTGAGAAATTTTACCAAGGTTACCTCGAAAGCACATTTCAAGGTGTTAAATATCAAATTTTGTTGGAATTTGAATATGGTATCAAGATCATACAATTGATAATAACATTTTGTGGACATAACTACTTGATCACTTACATAACATTCAATGAATTTCCCCAAGAGGGGTTTGAAAATATGGTGCATTTCACGTAGATATGTCATACCAGCATTCTTCAAGGAAAAGGGAACTATCCAATAAAAAATACGACTTAAGGGGATCTAAATTCTATATATTCCTCACCTTCTAGGGCTATTGAACCTTGGTTATACACATAGTAGCTATACATGAAGAATAGAGTTTCATAACCAGCTGTGTAATTAATAAAAAGTCATGTGATTGGAACCAGAATGTCATCCTTGGGATAATGTTGGTTAGGATCCTTGAAAACAATGAAAAATATAATTGTACTATTCTTATTTTTCATCTAGATAATATTGACCATCCATTTGGGATATTTCACTTCCATGAAAAATTTATATTTTATAATCTTGCAGACTTCAGCCTTAATTTTAGAGGCGTGAGATCGGTGTGTTCTTATTCCTTCCTTCTTAAATCCTCAATACTCTTTTGGAAAACCCAAATGATGTGTGGACACATAGGGATTAGGGAATGTAATTTCTATATAGTTGAAAGAAAATACATCTCGTTTTTGCTTTATAAATGAAGTATACATCACTTGCTCTTTAGAAGTTATGGATTCACTAATTAGAGTGGTTTGTGGATCTTCTTCTATAACCAGATTTATTTCTCGACGCTAATCCACAGTGGTGGAGATTCCTTCCTCAAATGATGTAGGGGCATCATTAATATCTTCTTATTATTCTTCTTCATGATTCTCTTCTTCTATTTCTGCTTGAAGAGTAGGTGACAAAGAAAAATTTTTAAATCTAGGGGATTAGTCAGTATTTGTACATCCTAAAGAAGAAGCAAAAATTTATGACCCTAATTCTAATAAAGGGTCTTCTTGGAGAAATTAAGAGAAAATGATGGGTTGGGAATCAACGTCCTTATCTTGCTACACAGATGTGACAATTTATTCTAGTCTGACTGATGAAGTAGTGACCTTCTAAGGTTCGATGGACGAAATGAAGACATCTCCATTTAAACTTTCACCACTACTTGGTAGATTAAAAATTTATCCAATGTTATCAGGATTGATTTCCACAACTGAAATTATGAAAGTCACTGGATGAGTAGTCAAATTGGGTCTATCCTTTCAATTTGATTGATAGGCAACATGTAATCTACACTGAGATGTTTGAATGAGTTATATATGATCCTCTCCAAACCATTTAGAGCATTGAATCCTATTATAACCTTTTCAGCAGACCTTGTTCCCATTGTATGATAATATTCCGCATCAATATAATGATATTCACATGTTTTAATGGATCCTTGTCCCCATAAAATTTCCCAATTTTACCATTGAAGCAATAATTGAGACATTGGTATTATGAATAAGGAATGTCCGCTTGTTGATGTAGCTAAGACCTTCCAAACAGAATGTTAAAAGATGTGTATTGTTAGAAAACAATGAAATCTGAATTATATATAAGATCCTAAAAATGAGTTCTGAGTGCAATATCTGCTAGATGTTCTTGTTAAATTTTCCCATAACCTTGCAACACCATAGTGGAAGGAGATAATTCATATTTAGTGAGACCCAATTAATGAATTGTACAGATGGGAATGATGTTGAATCCTGAGCCATTATCAATGAAGGATCATCAGATGTCCATATCATTACCCCTAATAGATAAATACAAGGTTCTGATGTGTCGATGTACAACATCATCTTTATCTTGATCCGTGAAAGATATAATTGCATGAAATTCCATAGGATCATTCTCTATATAGTAAACATCGGCATTAGCTTACTTAGTTTCAATCTCTTGAGGACTTGAAAAAGCTTCAATAAGTTCTTCTCGAAGAATTTTTTAAACTTCAAAGCATCCAAAATTAATAAAATGGATGGTACCTGGGATAGTTGTTTCAAAACGTCATACTTTTGGTCCAAATGCCTGTGTTTTCCTGCATGGGGATGTGGTTTTCTAGGTGCCTTGGAAGTTTATGCTCTTGATTTAGATGTACCATGTGCCTGGGTAGAAGCTAGAAATACTTCTGTTCTTGGTAAATTATACTGAATAAGTCTATATACCTACCGAGAAAGTGGTGGGGTGGACTCTAATCAGTCGTCCAATATGATCATGTCGGGGCCGATCCTATCATACACAGGAAAGTTCCCTTGTTATTTATGAGCACACTGAATGGATATCTGATGAGTTTCTGATGCATAAATACTTTGATAATGGGTGTAGTAAAAATAATGGCTTCCAACATATCCATGTCTTCCCTTGTATTCATGAGTTTTCCTTCCTTCCCTAGTTCCCCAATCATGTAAATGGAATTCAGGTTCATAACTAGAATAATCATTTTCATAGGGGTATGTTAAGTGGATAACATTAATGGAACCGAAGATAAATTCATCATTGGATGAAGATTTTGTTGGATAGGTCAGTTCTTGTTGTGTTTTCTGGTGGGGTAGTGCCTATTATTTTAATTCAATTGGAATGAAATCATCAAAAGTTAAGAACAACATTTTCCTTGACACGAGATCATTTTATCCTGACTTCTCTTTATCCTTTTGAATATATTTATACTTTGAGGATTGGAATTTGTAGGGTATATCCTTTGATGAAGATGGATTTGCTATAGAGGAAGTGGAAGTTAGTATAGTTGGTTGTTTCAATTGTGTTTATAAAATAGCATGAGTTCGAATGATCAATTTCTAGAGAATCCAATCATCATAATTCAACATATTTTTTCTTTATTACTTTATTCCATCCACTTTATTTCTCTAGATCAGTAGAAGTGACACATGATACTTGGGAAGATGAAATTTTTAGTTTCACTTGTCCAGTGTCTACCATTTTTTTGCAGTATATTGTTGAAAAAAACATTCGTGAATGGGGTGCCCCAACATTTGATGAAAGGGGAAATAATTCAGGATATCTTCATCTCCTTCTTCATTCGGTTTCTTCTGCCTTGGAAACAGAACTAAATTATTTTCCAAAGTTGAAATGAAGTGACCAAGAACCTTTTCATTCTGAAATAAATAAACATTGTTCTTTAATTCCTCAAAAAATCCCTTCCTTTTATCTTTTTTATCATCTTGATGAGGTGGTCATTGCTAATGACACTCATAAGGTGGAGCCTTATGGTATGAATAATGTTTTTAAGTAGAATCATGTACATGTTCTAGTTTGAATGTAATTATAGAAGTATTTACTCTAGATATTCTCCTTCCCAGAGCTAATGGGATTACACGAGACTTAGCTTTGGTTTCTAAAATGGAATTCTCCACTTGTTGGGAAATTGACGTAAGGTCCCAAATCCCTCCTGTTTATTTCATAGGGATTAGTAGTGTGTGTAACTCATCATGAAAATTTGTCACATATATTGGTATCATCTCTTCTTGAGGAAGTGGTCAATTTAAGGAATATATTAATTATTTCAATTGGGTAATTAAATATAAAACCCTTTCATTCTCCCTTTTTTCAGTTTGTATGATCAAATACTATTATCTTCAATAGCGCTGAGCTGAATTGGAAAAGGAATTTCTGACTGAGGTCTTTCCATATAGTAATTGATTGAGACTGAAAACTTGTAAACCAGACAATGGTTTCCCCTTCTAATGATTTCTCAAAGCATCTATGATTTATTGCTTTATGTTGTTAAGGGGTCCCCATAATGGGATTATAGTGACAATAAAAATGTGTTAAGTGATTTTCTAGATATCATGAACCAGTAAGGATTGGAAATGTGGTATTCACAATGTTTGGTGGGGGATGGATTAGATCTACCCATTCGGGGTAAGATTTATTTTTTGGTTGTATTGTTGCGTGTTATTCTTCCATAGCTTCCAATTGAGTTGTTAATGCCTCAATTGTATTCATAAGAATTTAGGGAATATATGGATGAGCTGGGACTTATATAGGTCCAACAGATGGAGCTTGAACTAGAGAGACTACTGGAAAAACGAATAGTGGTGGTGCTTCTTGTATTTTCATGGATAACCCATAGGGACAGGCTGGTAAGGATATTTTTTTTCCTATTCTGGTTGTGTACCTAATAGAGGGAAATCATTATTCACATATGTATTTCCAAAAAAACCTATTTTCTAAGGATATAATATTGAATGTGCAAGATGAGGATCTAATTTTGTGGAATGTCTGGTAAGAATTATACACAGGAGTAACTCTTCATTGAGTCTTTTCAACACCTTTATCTACTCCTCTTGCGAAGAAAATATTTCATCATGCAAAAGAGACTTACCTTCTCCAGTAGAAAAGTGAGATGTGATATGACCTTTACCTTTCCACTTGTTAGATTCTATTCCAAGAGGTGGGAGTAAGGATTTGGTGTGTACCATATTATGAATAAGAACTTCATTATCTAACTCCCCTGATCTGGACTCATTTTTTAAGAATATTCAATAATTGTATTAATGAAATTCACCATCACATAATGCATTTACAACATTCTGTCAATATCTTTGTAAGACCATCTCTTTATGTGCCATCCATGAGACATTGTTCTATTATATACTGATTTTTCTGGAAATATTTGATGGATAATAACCTAAAGGGAATATTTGGATATTTTAGTTGTACTTTCATTTTGTGGCTTCTTTAATAATCGGGAGAAAACTAACTTCTACTAAGGAGGGGATTGTGGATGTGAAAAATCTCCCATCCCTGCAGACCAAGGTTGTTTGTATTCTTCTTCTTCAAACCTATGAACTTTTTCTGTTGAATTTGAAGGATGGGTTAAAAATCCCCTAGAACTCTAGGCTGGGGTGGATCCTAAACTACTATGGATGATATTAGCATAGCTTCTCTTCTAATTTTACAAATTCTGTTTAGAACATTGGCTGGCTACATTATCTGACAACAACATAAATATCCTATTTGACTATTGGGTTATTTCAGAAATTTTCACAATCTGATGGCTGAAATTTTATAATGGGTGGCCTGCTTAATATTCTTAGATACATGATGCTAAATTACCTTGATAATTTTATCTCTTTCATCCTCACTTTGGGGAAAACCAATCAAGGAATTTTCTTGATGATCATTTATTCGGTTATGAATATAATTTCTTTTTTATAGCCAGCTTGGGGTAATAACATTGCATGAGATCACACTCGGAATTTTTTTTGATTTTGGAGTGCAATGAAATAAAATTCTCTATGTTCACCCCATCCTCTGATATAAATACTTGATGGGGCTTCTATAATAAATTTCCGCAACTTCTTTACTGCATAATGGAATTCCCATTAAGAAGATACTTGTTTCTTCTTATCCATAGCATTTCAGGAAACCTGGAGAGATGCCAAATCAATTCGGTGATGTAACCCTTATATTACCTTTACATGAAATTGATATTTATCATATGGTAATACTTTTGATTTTAGATGAATAATAGCCTTCTATTTGTTGAGGCAGTTATCATGAATCCAATCTTCTTCCATAAATTGTGGAATGTTGTATTGAGAGGTTGCCAAAATCCAGAACACGACTGGTATTTCATGCTTAGATAGTTTTTTTCTCTCATTCAATATATCCTCATCATATTTTTCTGGAGATTTCTAAACTTGGTTTGACTAGAGTGGATGCTTATCAATTTTTTATCACAAAAAATTGGATCAGTTGTTTTTTCCTCTTCCATATTATAATGAAAATGACCTAAGGGTGGTTTAGAGAATGTATTTCACCTTGGGCTATCTTCTAGTTTAGAAATTATTTAACCAATTAGTAACAAGGAATCAAACATTACTAGCCTTATGTTGGATAGTGCCTCGATATAAGAGGTATTTATCAACACTACATTGTTAATTGGAGAATTATCTTGATAATGTGAAGAACTGCCATGGATAGAACATTCATAACGAATTCCATCATTGGGAGGATCACCATGGTGGATTAAATCAAGGTATAAATACTATTTTTATATGGTCTTATAGCCACATAGAGGGATTCCACTAATCTCATTTAGAGATAGATTCTCTAGATTGACAAGAATTGTCATGAAGAAAGCCTTCATGATGATGTTTTTGATGAGGAACATCAGAATTATTGCTACTACTCCCATAATTTGGTAATGGGAGGGTATGATCTTGAGTTGAAACAAATAAATATCTGAGGGCTTCAATAAATAAAACATTAAGAGGATCCAGATTGCATATTGACTCTTGATTTTCCAAATGTTCTTGGAATGACTTCATAGATGATCTCTTATATGTAATTGGGGACACTTGTTGTGAGAAGTGGTTATCATGGGAAAGTGTATGTGCCTAACTTGAAGTGCTCATCAGAATAAGTCAATTATCTTGATTTCCAAAGGCTATGTGTTCATGATCCGGTTGTCCATATTATATGTGGGAGTGTTCCACATAACCCTCCTACACCGGAATAGAGGTATGTATCTTCTCCAAGATGGCATGCTAATGAGTCATCCTAGGTGTGGGGTAGAATTATGTGTCTGTCCCTCTGGTATTACTATAGTTGATATTATGATATTCTGGTTGGATTCCAGAATATGGGTAGGAACTTGTGTTTGCCTTTTCACCATATTTTAAATGTCTTTGGTGACTTCAGAAGATGGAATGGTATTATACATCCATTCTATATCTAGAGTAGGTGTATGTACCTTCTCCTGTCCTCCTTTTCTTTTTAGTGGATATTGACAGTACTCATGTGTTGGGGAAGAGAATTGAGTCGGCCCCTAGTTTGTCATCTGAGCTTTTTTACAGACTTCTTAGGGTGTATCCAAACAAGATTATGGGTAGGATTGATGGATGTTGGTAGGTGTATATGCCCATAGGCTGTATTTCTCCAAGCATAGTCTATCTAATTATTTCAATTTTGATAGATGAGACTGCTGAAAGGATTGGTAAGTGAAGGCAGGTGTATGTTACTTCTTACAAATTGGCACCATATTTGACTAGAAGACATCCTTGAATGTAGTTAGATGAGTCTGATGATTTGATGATAAATTTTAAGTAGTTTTATGTTCCATTTCACGATACTCCACCAGATTTTAGTGAAGGGATTAGTTGGGTGCCGCTAGACGAGTCTGCTGGCTGGAGAAATTAAGGAGGATGTGTGTATGTTCCCTTTCATCATTTTCCACTGGTCAATGCTAATCGGATGATCGGGGGATGTTGTTAACATGGAGAGCATGTCGGTCAACCTCTAGGGTTGGGATAGTAAAATGTTGATAGTATTCCCGAATGAATGCATTTGAGACCCAAAATTGAAGATGCTAAGTTGGTGATGACCTCCTTCTAGTAGACAAGGATCAAGATTAAGAGGCAGTCAGGGCATTCATCGGTGCAAACTTAAAGGATGCCATTTCAAATTTAGGGAGTTCTCAGATAATTTGACAAATAAAAACAATGAAATCCATTAAAGAATCATTTTTTTAAAATGGAAACATGAATGATTGATTCCCTTGTCTAGCCATCCTTTATCAATTAATTGGGGCCCTGACAATTAGGTAACACTATCAACTTGGTTAAGGATTCACTTCGGGTTCCCTATTTTTTTTCTCTGCATAATGTATGTCCTTATTAAGAATCACTACTTCAATATGGTTTCCATCAGATTTATTTATGGTACTAGAAATAGCCAATGGTTTTGTATCCAAATAGACTTGAATTCCAAAGCCAGGTGTTCATTAGGTTTGGACCTATAGTACTTAAGAACTCACATCAGTATAGAGGATGGGAGGTCAGGCTCATTGAATCCTTTTAGGGGGTGATTATTTACTAATCCAAGATATCTTATGGATTTAAGATATACTCATGAACCCTTATTAATTTACCAACTATAACATATGTTTCCCTTGAAATTTTCAATCACCTAATATCATGTGAAGAATTTAGAATCATCTGTATGAATTTGAGGTTCTTCATTAATGGAGATACCTGTGTGTATTTGAGTTTCTCCATAAATGGTATCCTCTCATATATAGTTTATATATTCTTTTATTCATTGTAATTATATTTTTGGTTTTTAATCCACTCAGTAGGGAACTCTTGAATTTATTATCATCTAGGGAGACATAGGATTGTTTTGATGTTGGGATCATACCCATAAATGGACTACCTATGTAACCTTGTGAAAGGAATAAGAAACCTCATAGTTTGGTGCTACTTAATGGGACACATCATACATTTTTTAAAGTCATGTGATAAGGACCTAACTGTACAGTTTAATTTCATGTGCTAAGGACATATTAAAAGAAGGTGCTTAGTCAAATCTTGGTGTGGGACTTATGCCTAGGAAGCTAAAGGAACCGGGAAAGATAATGAATTACGAAGTTGGATTTTAACCTATTGAGAATATGGAACAAGAAGAATAGGGTTGATTTGGAATGTTGGGTTTGAACCTCAATGAAGCTTCCTACGTATCCCACTTTGATAGGAATCAAATACCACGTAGTTCGATAGATCAAACATGGGAGTATGATCATTTGGGAGAAATATGTTTGGGATTACTCATAAAAAGGATGCCCTTGTAACAAGGTCCATGAAAGATTTCATAACTCATGGAGATTTAGGAAGGCCTAATTTTTGGATTACTCCTAAATAGGATTCCCAATCAATATAATTAGGGTTGGATTCTTGAAGAGGATACTTAGTGAGATCGAGACCCGATGAAGGCTTCCTACGTATTGAAATTATGGTGGGAATCAGAGATCTTGTAGTTCAAGAGATATCATAGGGGTGTATGATCTATTAAAAGAAATAGGTTGGGGCTTAATCCTTAAGAGTATTAACTCGTAACCAGGTCCATGAGAGATTTTATAACTCATGGAGATTTAAGAAGTCTTAATTCAAGGCTTACTCCAAAGGAGGATGCCTAGATCAAGAGAATTAGGGTCAGATTCATGAAGAGGATATCCAGTGAGATCTAGACCTAGTGAAGGATTCCTATGTATCCCAATTATGGTGGGAATTGGAGTTCTTATAGTTCAAGAGATCCATGTATTGTGTATATGTTTTCATTATCACAAATCTCTAATCCCATTCGAGTCATGCTTAGTGTCAGAAATAATAGGATGTGAAAGATACAACAATCCACACACATTATCTTACATTGATGGAAGAGGGTGGACCTATAGTGAAAGAAGCTGAGGAGACGGTGGGCAAGGGCGTAGATCAATGAAACCTTAAATGTGAAATGAAATTGAAGGTCATTGGGTCCATCTAGAAAGAATAGGGTCTTACTCTGGGAGGGATTCCCTTAGTGGGTCCTATGAGTGGAGTGATAAATTTTGTTTTTTGAATAGAAAATAAAATGTTACCCTCAATCTCCCTGTAGGGAACTATAGGCTCTAGATCATTGAAATGAAAAGGGGTGGACAAAGTCCCATCCCTGGACTCCAAGACCAGGAACTTCCCAACACTCTATCTAGGGTAAGGATCCATGTGATTGTAGATATGCAAACCTAAAAACATCCCAAGGATCCCTACACCCATAGAATTTGAATGTGGGAAACCTGTGACTGTATATATACAAACCCAAATGGGAGACACACTGATATGAATTTCCAAAAGGATTGATTAGTCAGGAGATTTTTGTGGAGGCTTCAACTTAGTCCCTTTAAAATAATGGAAAAAAGGAAGGAGATACCATGCCATGAGTGTATTTGAAGAGGGTTTACATGGTGATATGCATAGGTCATAGGTGCAGCTATGCAACGTGGCTCTAACATGTTGGTATGTCGTGTAACTTTATAGTGTAGCTCTACCACGTAGGTATTCAATGTAGGTGTTCCAAGAAGGTCCCGGTGAGGACTAAAAAAATTCTTAATATAAGAGAACAAAGACTATGAAATCTTAAAAAAGGAATACCAAGAAGACAAAACATGGGTGAGATTTAAATCTAAACACCCCAGGTCTCCTTTAGTGTCTTTGGAAGAGCCCCGCAAAGGTCCTCAAGGAATATGCCTTTCATAGGTAGTTTATTCTTTATGGAAGAAGGGTCATTAACCATATATTCATTGCCCAAACTTTTAAAGGATTTAAAAAATTATTTTCCCATGTAATACTCTCTTATCTCGTGTTTTAGAGATATAACTGAGAAAATTTGAGGGATCTGGGTGAAAGAGCTACACAATGGGAGATTCAAGAGTTCCAACTTTTTCAGTTCTCAAAAGGGGATCCCAAGGGTCCTTTTTATAGGAAAGGTGGGGGTTGTTTTAATGGAGTTTTTCAACATATGCCAGCCACGTATCTCCTCCACAAAGTTGTACATAAATCATATTTCCACGTTGTTTTTCTGCACAACTCCTCCACGTAGGTTTGTCACGTAGGGGCTATGCACTGGGCTGTATGAGTAGAATGTGTGTTAGTTTTTGAGATGCGGAGGTATGCTGCATTGGTCCCTATCATAGGTGTCCTGCGTAGGTCCCATTAAATTTATTTCCTTTACTTCCTTTATCTTCTTTATTTATATTTTTAAATATCTAAAAGAAAGAAATTATCATAGTCATTTTTTCTTTCCTATAGAGTGTCAAGAATATTACCAAGGACATACACCATGAGATTGCGCCTCAATGTTCTCTGAATCTCCACCCTTGATACACTATATCATTTGTGTCCCTAAAATAATATCATCCAGCCATTGAACATATATTTAAGAATAGTTTCAAAGCACTTCCAGGTTCTCATTAGAGTGGGGAACTTATAGTGACCCAGTCCATCCCATTATCATGATATTGTCCTCTTTAAGACCAACCCATATTATTTTATTTCCTAGGGAAATGGACCTCAAGCATCCCCTAGAAAAAATCCTCATAATGGTAGAGGAATCCACACTAACTTATAAAAGGATTCTTCATGATCTTGATCCTTTGATATTTGATTTCCATATTCCTCCACCGTAGAAGGGACCAATGTCTTCATTATAACATCAAATGGACACTTACATTGATATCATTTGTAACGGCCTAGTATCACCCACGATCATGATATTATCCACTTTGGACATGGACCAATTTTTTTTATTTCCTTGGAATATGACCCTTAGGTATCCTAGAGGAAAAGGTCTCATGATGGGAGAGGTATCCATGCCACCTTATAAAGTGGTGCTTCATGCTCCTCCTCCTTTGATGTGGGATTTCCATAATCTGTTGTAACAACCCTTGTTTTTGAACCAGATGAAAACCCAATAAAAATTGGACTTTTCATTTACTAGATGAGCCATGTTACAAATCAATCTTAGGATATTAATTTTAAGATTTATAACACTCATATGTTTTTAAAAAAAAGTTAAATTATTTAAATTAAATTTTAATAAAAATAAATAGGGAGTAAAAATAATGAAAAGTATTAATAATAATACTAATAATTTTATTAATACTATTACTATTAATATTAATATTTTGATTATTATAATGATAATGATTATTATTATTAGATTATTAGATTATTTTTTAGAGACCAGTGGGGTCTCCCCCTCCTCCTTTAGTGCGATTCACCCCCTCCCCTTCCTCTCTAGAATGTGAACCCAGCTTGACCAAACCACCCTAGTGTGCAACCCCATCACCTCCATCTCCACTCCTCTTGATGATTTCACCTCGATCCTTCATGAATCTCACTTGATCATTCGAGGTATGACCTTCTAATGTTATCTCCATCCAATGTTGGTGGTTTCTCCTCTCTTTCATGGCCTATTTAGAGTTAGTTGAACCCTAGGATATGGTTTAATCCTATTTTTGGTTTATAATCCTATATTAGGGAATGCGAAGGGTCTCTTGAGTTGACCTTGTGTGTGTTACGACAACTGCCACCAAAGGCGATAAAGATTGGTTTGATTTGGTTTGCCACCATCGATTTGGGGTCTGTTTTTCCTTCTTCCTTCATTGTTTCACTATTCATTTTTGGTGATTTTATAGTTCACGAGTTCATAGTATTTATCCTTAAGTGTTTTGGCCTCACCGTGATGTTTTCATCTTGTCGTTATCGCTTTGAGAGTGTTTGGTGCTCCTTGAAAAAATTCAATCATATATATATATATATCATCCTTGTATATATTCTATCATGGAGAAGGGAATATGTACATTGGATTAAGGGATATATATATATAGTATTTTATGTGTGAGCTTGTGTAGGGAAGCTTCGAGTTAAAATCATCAAGGGTCGAGTGTTCAACATGGTCTTGTTCCTCGGGTAGGATCCCTTTCCTTGCAATTTAAATCAAATAATTCTTTTATTGAATTATTTACACACTTATATTTCATTTAATTTGTTCTTAATTATTATTTTATAAAAAATATTTAAATATGATGAATGAATTGTTTCAAGACAAATTTCATGATATTATAATAAAACATCTCCATTGGAGGTATGCTGTCTTATAAACAAAAAAATTAGTGAAAATTATTTATATCATGATTAGTCATTTTTTAGTTTTCCATATTACTTCCTGTTGGTTCATTTTTTGGAATGTTAGTAATTTCCCCCATTTGAATGATATGAATTGATGTGTTAGGATCAATTAGTTTAAATGACATGTTTAGGAAATTCTCTTATTAATAATCTTAAATGGTTGGGCCCTCCCTAATATAAAAGATTAATAATTCAAGCTCCTCCTAAAGGATTGGAATAAATGGTTAAATAACATTCCACATGATTGAAATTGTAAAATGGTTATTAAACCAAATAATCCAATCTAGAATGACATTGATAGATTTATTAAATGGAAATTACCTTGTATTCATTTTCCCTCATTTCCCATGGTACCTTCTAAGCACCACAATAACCATTATAAATGAATTTCCCTGGATTATTTAATTATATTGCATGAATTGAGTAAAATGGATTAACATTATGGATTACCTTCCTTAAATGTTTTAAATTAATTAATTTTAATGGAACTTATTAGGCTGGTACGACCATGCCTCTTGTTATGATTAAATAATGTGGGAATATGTAAAAACTTTCAGTGATATTACATGAATATATTCAAAGTAATACTTCTTCGCAGTTTCACACCTTAAAAAGAATGAATTTGGAAGGTCTAAACTAAAAGCTTTTTTATCTGATACAATTATTGATAGTAATTATGATATGTGTGATCATGCTAGCATACCGCGGGTTCAACCAGATAAATTGAATAATCTATATTAAATTATAAATGTTCATTTTAAAAAGTCCCATGAATCTCCTTGGGTCTATAAGAATGGAGACTCTGTCCTGTGGCCACCTGATTAGTGTTCCATACTTAAAAGTTATTAACACTTGGACTATTTGACTTCAAAGCCCTATAATAAATTAGATAAATTGTTTTACTACTAGTTTACACTATTTAATTGTACTAATAATAATTTTTTGTGTTTTCATATGGTAGAATCACCTTGGATAAATTGGTTAATTAATATATTAATGACATTAGGTTCAAATGATTAATTAAGTAGGTATGATATAATTATGATTATAATTAGGAAGATAAATTAGTGAAACGATTTTTTTGACAGATGGTAATTTTCATAAATTGATTGTTGTGTCTTACGATGATATGTTTGGAATGTTTGATACTAGAATTTAGATTTCTATTACTTATATTTTGTGTTTATGGCATGTCAATGTGATTGATACCTGAGGATTTGATACTGATTAACATGTTATGTTTTTCTAGATTTGACTCATGTTTAATTTGGATTCCTAAGGGCTTCGTGTATATTCATCCATACCTCCATAAGGAAATGCATAGGTACATGATGCATGAGAAAAGAGTATATGATTATATGGGATGTATGGGGACTCTTGTTTGGTGTTGATTCATATGGTCTTGGCACATGTTTTCATACCACCTGAGGGCTAGGAGCATTGGTACTGAATTCCTAAGGGAAGGTTATATGATTACTTAGGATTCTTGAGGGTTAGATTCATAGTCACACAATGCCTGATGGTGATATCCTAGTGATTCTTGAGGGATTGGTGCATGTTTTAATACTACCGAAGGGATAGGTTCATTAGAAATAAATGCCATAGGTAAGGTTATATGTTTATGTTGGACACCAGTGGGAAAGATGCACACTCACATGATGCATAAGGAAGAGATTCTAGTTATGAATGAGGGAGAAATTTTGGTTAGCCAAAGCATTGTGGTCGTAGGTTTATGGTATATT
The DNA here is from genome assembly GCA_963277665.1 of Viscum album. NCBI lineage: Eukaryota > Viridiplantae > Streptophyta > Magnoliopsida > Santalales > Viscaceae > Viscum > Viscum album. The sequence continues at coordinate 1,507,424 of CAUJRU010000106.1, read as the reverse complement.
CTAAGTGATTCATCATCATCAGGAGAATATTCCTCTGATTTGGATGTTCCACCCGGATGTAAGAGGATCTTTCCACAAAAATAGATATTTGGTAGGATGTAGAAGTAGGTATATCCTCCAGGCGACACTTATGAACATGGGTGGGTTGTTTTTTATTTATTAAACACTGCTAGTATATATTTTCTATTATTCCTTCTCACTCTTTACATTTTATATCAAGTAATTGGTTGGGTTAGACATTGTGGGTGTTAGCCTACTAATATTATTATCACACACCCTTCTACAGTTCTATTTGGAACTCAAGTAGAAATTCTTTCTTGTAGGTCATTGAATTCGTTGCTTATGTTGTGCTATGTACGTGGGAGCTATAGAGCACAGTACATGTATCTTTTTCAAGATTCTTAAGGAGTTGACCGTTGGGTTTTTATCTTATTTTATTTTATTTTTTAATACCTGTACATTATAGTAACACCTAATATTATATGCATCATTTTAAGGAATCGATATTCTCCATTTTATTTTTATTCATATATTATATTATTCTTCCACTTCTTGTACTTCACTTATTTACTGATTCTGTTCTTATTTAAAGTTTATATTTTGTTATACCACTATGAAACTCTAATTATGCATGTATAGTCTCCCCAATGTAAAACCTTTACACATGTTCTACTATTTGGAAGCCTCAAACGTAAGGGGAGTCATACTTGAGGCCATGTGACCCATCGGTGCTGCCACCATCTTAGCGGTAAGTAAGGCCGGAAAGTTATAATATTGCATTAGTGTCTATTTTTTCGTTTTGACTTACTATATTGGGATGTTAGACCAGAGACTAGGAATGTGTTATTGCTTGGAAAATAGACATGCCTATGTCTGATCACCCCACATATGGGAAATGACAAAGTGGCTGGGGTTGGGATTGTTGTCCACACTTTTTTCTATTACAACTGATATGATTTCACCTTGAGTGAATGGTGTACTTTCTAATGTGTATTGATTTATGAATTTATGGAATTTTACACTAGTCCTGGTATGGAAAGGATTAATCATTACATGAATTATATTAGGCACATAGATAATTCACATTCCATGCATATTCTATGCCATGTAGTTGTATATGTCAGCTTCTTGTTGATTTGATTTCTATGTCATGAGTACTATTCTGTGTTTTCTGACCGTTTCTCATTACTTTCAAATTTATATTCCATTCTTATGTATTTATAGCATGTTTCTTTGTGATTAATTCTTATTATATCTTTCTATATTAAATTTTTAATGTTTATTTTCTTGAATGGTCTAGATATATTTGAGTTTTGAATAAATGGAATCTATACTTATATTTATAAAGTATATGTGCAATTTATAGGCTAGGGAATGGAAAGCCTTGTAATCCAACTATTTTATATTACCATGATGTATTATGAATTTTTTTAAATGTAATGTTTGTTCAACATTAAATTAAAATGAACTCGTTGACCCTCTAAATGCTCAACTGGACCTGAGTAGGTTAGTTGGGGCATGGTTCTAATGATATACTCTTAATGGATGTTTAGAATTTCAAGGGTTATTAAACTTCAATTTGGATTCATGATAATGAAATAGGTTGTCTTTTTTGGGACCCTTATAGGTTGAATTATTTATTAAAAGTAATTTATTTCGATAAATTTCCTAACTATGATTGAATTTCAAGAAGTATAAAATGTTTTAAAAATTAAGTTTGTTGAGAATTTCCTAATTTTCCATAATGTGTTAGTTAAATATTTTAAATGTTTGAAGATTAAAATGTGAATAAATGAAATGACTCAAAAATGGAACTTGTATAGGTGTCCTTCATTAAAACACACATGTAAGGGTAGTGTAACATTTTCTTCGAGTTCCCTTGGAATGGAAATCGGGTAATTTTCCGTAGGCTTACAATCTTTTAAAAATGGATTAAAGGAAGAGATCTTGAGTCTAGTGAATGCTGTTTGGAATGAACAAGTGATAAGTTAGGTTCTTTAAATTCCTAAGGGGCTAGACCATGGTAGGTAGAACCCTTAGAAGGTAAATTCCTTGTTAATTCCAAGTGTTTTCTGATGATTGGTGTCATTTGGACGTCATTGTCCCTTCTAGGACTATTTCATTTTTAATGAAACCATTGTTTGGATAGGTGTTCATGTCTTTCTTGGGCATTCATACCGGCATGGGTGTCATATAATGTTCTTTTTCAGCTGGATATACATTCCTCGAGCATGGTCAACTATTTTGTAGGTCACTTGACCCTCTCTTCTACTTTATTTATGGATGACTAGGTATTTCATCATCTATATTAATGTTCATATGGGGAAATATGAATTGGGGATAAATATCATGCATGGGACATATGATACATGAATGCATAGGGATAAAAAGAATATGAATAGTATTATGGATGTTCTATTTTCTTCTAAAACCATGGGATATTATACGTCCATATTCACAGTACCATCATGTTTCTATATGTTGTGATAAACTAGTGGAGTTCTCTAGAATCATTGATCCTTGTGCTATTGAGTATAGTATTGGTTCATCTCTAGAGTAGAGTGACTTTGGTGTAAGGATATCAAGTGCATCCCAATTCCGAAGATGACTTTTAGAGACATATGTATTTTTCCATGGTGGCCGATTTGGTTTTGTTTTCATTCCATTTTTTAAATGTTTGTATTAATGGAGGTTCTAACGTAGCATGCTTTTGAGGGGATAGTCTATCTCTTATTTTATATGATTAGGAAACTCATAAGGTGGGGAGTATTAGCTCAGTTTAGTTAAATAAATTTCCTTCTAGTTTTAAGTAACACAACCAAAGAGGACCATTGGAGAATGGTCTGGCTTGCATACATACCTGTGGAGCTTGTGAACTTTAAACAATGTCAGTGCTTTCTCAATAAAATGATGTTGTTGTGGTTGGTGGTTTATGAAAACTTATTGAAACTACATTGGTCATGGGTGGAATTTAGTGGTTAATCTTGAATGATCACGGGATGCCTCGAGTGGTAAAGGCTCGGTGATTGGTTAATGATAGTGTGCTATTTTGTGAAGCGGAGTTTCTTCTAAGGTATCGACTGATAGTTGTTTAGATGTTTTCCTTATGGTAATATTTAAATAATCATAGTGTACAATTACTTAAGAGACAATAATTTCCATTATCTTGACATCATCCTTGATACTTGAAGAGAGCGTTGGTCTTATGCCATGCTGTTGTTTAAAACTTATTTGGTGGTTTAGGTGGTTTCTATGTGTTGCATGCTGAACACATGGTTCTTATTGAGGCATGGTTCATCTTGAGTGACCCTTGTATTCCCATATAGGATTATGTGTAATGAAATCTTGTAGCCTCGAAATATAATTTTTTAACAAAAATACACTTTAAGGACAATTGGGAAACCATCATTCACAAAACCAAAACCACTATGTGCTAAAGGAGCTCACAAAGTTAATAAACACCAGACTATGGTTATTTGAATTAGCCACTCTATATAATTCCCAGGGAAAAGTGAAAACCTGTGTGTTTGGATCCTCCCTAAGACGTTCTTCAAGATGTGAGATCATCCTGTCTATTGTCTAAATGAATTATTCCAAAGATATTTTTTACTTGATTGAAACCCCAAGAAATTATTCAATATTTCTTGTTGATCCAAACTTTATACTCCTAATTGGTGTCATCATGAAACCTTCTTTCATAAATTATTGAAATTTTTTCAATTGAGGTGTTGGTCCTCATATCTTTCTCAATCATTTCTTCCGTGGAGTGAAATATGACCTTCAGACACTCCCCCACCTCTTCTTTTATTACCTTTTGTTCTCTGCTTGGATCACCATTATCTCTGTCTTGAATGACTTTGCTTTCCTTGCTTCCGCCTTTATTGGCTGACCTGGTTTCCATTTGTTTTGGCAGGTAAGAATAGTCCTTACGTCCCTTTGGTTTTCCCCTATACCACAATGCATTTCTCAAAGTCGCGCTTTCCTTTTAGCCCCTTCTTCCTTCTTGGGCTACGAGGACTATTCCATTGGAAATGATCCTAGCTGTCAGCTGAGATTTGGCTTAAGCTATTAGCACCTTAATAATCCTCCTCTTTCTACATTACATGATCTGGATCCACCAGACTATCAAAGAGGTTCCTTAGCTCAACCCTCAGGCCTTCAGTGGGAGGCTTCAGCCCGAACCGCTTGCCCATATCACAGGGGAACCACTTGTTTTCCCCTACAGAAGAATCCTTTAGATAGAATGGGGGTTGGATAATGTTTGGGTCCAAGGGACCCAACACACTCCCCTCCTCCTGAATCCTTTTACTAGGCACTGTATCAGCAACCCGGGGCACCTCCTGTATCCTAGGAGGCTCGACCACCCTCCCCTACTCAGCCCTTCCTTTATCAAGGGGGGCACTGCAGTATGAAACGGATGCCCCTCCATTGAATTACCAGGATGTTCGGCCTCCTCATGATTTCTGGCCTCTATTGTAGCACATTGATGCTCACTTTGAGTGAGTTTCTTCATCTCCACTGTAGACCTGGTATCAACTATCTGCTCAGAACCAGCATGGGCATGTTGTTCCTCATTATCTCCCGACCCCTTCAACGGTATACCCAAGTTCTGTTTTAGATGATCAAACACATCATCCACCTTTAGATTTTCATTCAACCTCCTTCCCTTAATATGTATGGAAGCCAGAGGATTAGTGATCCCCTGAGACTCCCTAATACAACACTGGTCCACAAAATCCTCCCCATTCTCTTCGAGGGTTCCAACAGGTAAATTTCATACTTCAACAGTGCCATCCTCCATAATATTGGGAGAACCAGACCAGGGTTGACTGGAGAGGCTTCTCCAGCACCTGGAAACATCATGGCCTATGCAGGAAAAACCCAAGAAAAAGGAAATCTAGTAGTCGTAACATACCTTCTGAAGCCAGCAAAGTTGTCCCTCAATTTATATGACAATGGACTCAAGAGGGACTCTAAATAAATCAACATCAACAAAAATCCTTGGATCAACTGGGTGACAGATGGCCTTGGTGTGGGAATCAGAGCAAAGGTAGAATTCAATAAGATTTCCTATCAACTGTAGGATCACCGGGTTCTAAAATGACAATGGAAGACTAGGTATGAATATCTAGAGTGCTGAGGTTGGAAGATCACGTCTCAGGTGAAAATTGAAGCTGCATCAGAATATAGAGAACCTGAACCCCTTAATAGAATGCCGAGAAAAGGCCCAAGCATACACAATGCCATCTTCATTATAGAATTGAAGCTGTAAATGTCTTGCACCTAAATGCCTACCGTAACTCGATCCTTCAAAGTCCAAAAGGAAAACAAAAACCAATCAAATGCATCGACCGATGGATGATCCCTTATGAATTAGGCTACTAACATGAGATCAAGTAATGAAGATGCTTCTTTGAACTCCATAGGGGAAATATAAACCAATGGGACTCCATTAAAAAAGTATTGAACCTTAGGGCTTATACCGATCAGAGGGAAATGAGGAAGGGTGGATGAATCATTTTAAGGGGAGAAAGAGGGTAAAAGAGGGGGAATCGAATGGGATGGAGAACCAGGATCCCCCTCCCCTACCAAAGTGGTTCGAGGAGGGGAGGTAGCAACTGAGACATTCCCTACACCATAGCCGAAGGGAGAGATCGAGAGTGAGATCACCCTAACCCGGATCTATTGAAATCTTGTACAATATCCATTTCTTATGACTTGACCACTAGGACGATGTCACTCTAGGCCCAGTACATATTCTGATGTGGACATCTTGGATTTTTACTAATGTCTCACTCATAAACATGGAGTATGGACTACCTTGGGTTAATGCCTTACACTCTAATCATTCCAATATGAGGTTATCTTGAACTTATTATCTGGCTCAGTTATTCTTAAATCAAGGAACATCAACAGAATTTAGTTATGGACTTATGTGGACACGATCACAGTGAATGCGAGATACATTGAATGAAAGAATCACATTTCAGTTTGTAAAATGATGGCCATCTAAGATGATTATCTTCTTGAATGGTTGGTCATAGTGGATCGACTAGTTTCCCCTATTGTTCAGTGGAACGATCAGTGAAGGACCATTTTTGGCACATAATTTGGTGAGGTGAGTGTGGTTTGTGTGGGATAGGGATTTTCATGACGAGCAGGATCGACCTGGATATATAATGATGGTGGGGAATTGATTGTATGACCATTTTAAAATCATTCTAGTGCGTTGGTAGAGCACTTGAGGTGTGATTTTTAGGCAATTCCAATGGTGGATGTGTCGTGTCTGGGAATTGATGCACGTTTTAATGTTTGAGATATATGGTGGGGAGCACCACCATTAAGTTTATTCAATAAACAATAACATTGTTAGGTCATTATCTAAACAGGCTTGGATAAGCACTATATCAAAATTTCATTTGAAAAAATTGAGCATTGGATTGGATATTAATGGTTTAAGTGCCAGTTTCCTAATAAATAATTAGAGGTGCGTTGTGCATTTGGAAACACAACATGTTTGTATGAGGGAGGATTCATAAACAATGTAGGTTGGGTGATATTTTCACTATTCTTTAAGGATCCTTGAGGATGTGAAGTTTTAAGGTGGTGTGGTTGTAATGACCAATAATTCTGAACTGGACGAAAAAACAAATGAATAATAATTTTTCGTTTATAGGATGGGCTCTCTTATGAACCGATCTTCAGATCTAAATTTCAAGAGTTATAACATTGCGATGTGTTTTTCTAATGAAATGAAATTATTTAACTAAAATATTAATGAAAATAAATGGGGAGTAAAATTAAAGATATGTTTTAATAATAATAATAATAATAGTATTGTTATGATTATGATTATGTCTATCACTACAATTATTATTACTCTTATTATTAATATTATTATTATTATAATTATTAATATTATTATAAGGATAGTGTTTTTAAGAGATCCCATGGGAATCTCCCTCCTTTAGCATGAAACCCCCTTCCTCTGTAGCACAATACCCCCTTGGGGGAACCCCCTAGCATGCGAACCCCTCCCCTCCAGTTCCCTCTCTGTTCGATGATTTCACCACCTTCATTCATAAATATCAATTTATCATTAAAAGTATAACTTTATGCTCTCATCTCCATCCTTGTTTGGATGCTTTCCGTCTCCTTTTTTTCGTATTTCAAATCAGCCTAACCCTAGGATAGGGTTTAATCCATTTTTGGGTTTCTTCTCTTGTATTTAGGCATTCAAAGGCTCTCTCAGATTGACCTTGTTTGTTTTTTCAAGATCATCCACTGAAGGAAAAGTAGATTGGCTCGATTTTCTTCACAGATGTTGATTTAGGGTAAGGCTTTCCATTTCCCTTCATAATTTCCCTATTTATTTTTGGGGTATTCATAGTTCTTGAGTTCCTAGTATTTTTATTGTAAGTGCATTGGCCTTTCTATGATGGATTCTGCTTATTGTCGTCAGTTCAAGAGAATTTTTGGATATTTGGGGGCTTTAACTCAAATATATAGGTATGTATATATATATATATATCTTCCTTGTTCATATTCCTTCTTGGTGAGGGGAATATGTACATTGTATTAAGGGGAATATATATCATAATGTATGTTCATGGAAGTGTGGAGTAGCTTCAAGTTGAAATCATCAAGTGTCGATTGTTTGAATTGGTCTTTTCCCTGAGATAGAATCCATTTCCAGGAGCCTTTAAATTAAATAATGTTTTTATTGAATGATTGACACACTTATCTTGAATTTAATTAGTTTTGAATTATGATTGTAGAATAAATATTAAAATTTTATAAATGAATTGTTTTAAGAACAATGTCATGATTTTATATTAAAACCCCTCCAATGGAGGTGTGCTATCTTCTAAACCAAATAATTAATGATATTTATTTATATCATTCTTAGTTAGGGTTTGAGTTTCCCATATTCCTTCTTGTTGGTTCTTGTTTTGGGGGAGGTTAGTAATTTCCACCTTTTGAATAATATGAACTGATGTGTCATTATCGATTAGTTTAAATGGAAATTTTGGGACTTGTACTTATTGATACTATTAAATGGTTAGGCCCTACTTAATTTATAATATTAATGATGCAAGATCCTCCTAGGTGTTTTTACTGCATTCATAAATGAAATTTACCATGTTGGTAATTGATAAATGTTTATTAAACCAAAGTACCCCCTCTTGAATGGCATGGCATACTTTATATAAAAGGAATGCCCTTGTATAAATTTTCCTTATTTTTCTATGGTAACATATAAGTACCACTTGAACCCTTATAAATACATTTCATTTTCCTCTTTAATTAAATTACATGAATTGAATGGAATGGATTGACATGATGTACTGAATTCCTTAAATGATTTAAATTAATTAATTTAAATAGAACTTCTTAGGGTTGTATGACCACACGTCTTGTTTTGATTAAATAATAATGACTTTTGTAAAATTTTTCAATGATATTACATGAGTTTATTAGAAGAAATGCTTTGTGGAGCTTTCATGCCTTGAATGGAACTGATTTTGGTGGTCTAAGCTAAATCCCATTTTATCTGATATGATTATTTATAGTAATTTCGATATGTGTGATCACACCGGCATAACACATGCTTCACCAGATAAGTTGAATAATCTTTATTAAATTTTAATTTTTCATTTTAAACCATCCCATGGATCCCCTTGGGTCTATAGGCATGGAGACTCAGACCTGCATCCACTGGATTGGCATGCGATCCTTGAACCCTATTAAGACATCATCTGTTTACCTTTACAGACCTATAATAAATTAGATAAATTGTTTGTTTTATTGTTTAGACTTTTGAATTGGCATAATTATAAATTGTGTGATTTATTATGGTATAATCAACTTGGATAAATTAGAATAATTAATATATTAAAGATCTTAGGGTTGAATGATTAATTAAATAGGTTTGATAGAATTATGATCATAATTTGGAAACTGAATTAATGAAATGAAATGGTTTAATAGATGATAATTTTTATAAATTTATCATTGTTTATTATGATGATAAATCTGGTATGTTTGATACAAGTACTGTAATCTTTCTTGCTTAGTTTTTGAGTTTTGGTGATATCAATGTGATTTATACCTGGGGTTTTGATACTGATTGGAATATTTAATTTTTCAAGATACGACTCATGTTTATGTGGATTCTTGAGGGATTGGTGTATGGTCATCCATACTTCCTAAGGGAAAGGAACATGTAATTCATGCTTGAGGGTAGAGTATATGGTTATATGGTATGTCAAATGACTCATGTTTTTTCTTGACACTAGAGGGATTGGTGAAAATTTTTGTACCACCTAAGGGACAGGAGCACTGATAATGAATTCCTGAGAAAAGATTATATGTTTATGTCGGCTGCCTGAGAGCTAGATACATAGTCACATGATGCTTGAGGGAGAGATTCTAGTGACTCTTGAGGGCTTGGTGCATGTTTTTGTACCACCTTAGTGCTAGGTGCATTGGTACCGAATACATGAGGGAAGATTATATGTTTATATTAGATGCAAGAGGGGAAGATAAATAGTCACATGATTCCAGAGGGAAAGAATCTATTTATTCATGAGGGAGAGTTATTGGTTATCTTGAGGGAAGAGGCTATAAGATTATAGTATATCATGAGTGATTCATCCTTGGTGGGAGAATCTTCCCCCGATTTGGTAGATCCTCCATGATAAAAAAATATCTACACACAAAAATAGATAGCTAGAGGGGTTTTGAAGTAGGTATAGCTTCTAGGTGTCCCTTATGAACATGGAAATGTTTTTTATTATTTATTAAACTCTTATTGTTTATTTTTATTCTTATACCTTATCAGTGATTTAAATATTTTATCAAGTAATAGATTGGGTTAGACTCAGTGGGTGACGACCTAATGAGATTATTGTCTCACACCCTATTTGGGCACCATTTAGAACCTGAGTAGATATTCTTGCTTGTAGGTATTTGTATTCATTTCTTGTGATGTTTTGTGTACATGGGAGATAGGGAGTATAGGATTGGGATCTTTCTCAGGATTATTAAAGAGTTAACTATTGGGATTTTATTTTCTTTTGTTACTTTTTAATGCTTGTAAATTGTAGTAACAACTAAAATTACAAGCATAATTATATAGGATTGGCATAGGAAATTTTATTTCTATTTAGATATTATATTATTCTTCACCTTTTTTTCTTTCACTTATTTAATACTTTTTATGTTTTTTTGTTTAAATACTATTATAGTGATGTGATACTTTGATTATGAGGGTAGAGTCTACCCACTGAACCAAATTTATACCATCGCTGCTAGTTGACATCTTCTGGCATATGGGAAGTTGTTCTTGAGGCCATGTGACCCACCTATCTGGCCACCATCTTAGTGGTGAGTTGGGTCAGGATGTTATAGAAATGCTATGACCTTTTTTTGAGATAGATACTCTAAAGACATGATCACATACTATGTTACGCATAAGAAAAATCATGATGTGATAATGTGTTTATTAATATTTAAAACAATGAATACATGTTATCATAAAGTACATAGAAGTTGATTCTAGGGCACTAAATCCAATATATATGGTCAAAACATGTGTTAGAAGTACCAAAAATATGGTGAAAAGATTTCACAAATATGAATAAAATATTGAATTTAAAGTAATTACATTGTTTGTAGCATGTCAAGACCCAAAAAAGGAAAATGGAAGCAGTGGAAGAAAACATCCTTGTAATAGAAACTGATATATAATAACAACTAGTCAATGAAGTAATAATAAAAGATTCATGCCTCTTTTTCAAAAGAAGCCTCTTACTAATCATCTATACCCTTATCCTCATCTATTTATGATCTTATTTCTTCCCCAAATACATTGGCTTTTATCCACATGATGATACAGATAATAATCCACTAGTTTAAATGAAACACCATACGTGTCCCTAATGACATAATGAAGGTGTGGTAAAATAATGTGGCATAGCCCCTAAAAATCTAAAAATAAACACACATATCATTGATTGTGGATATTATAAAACAAAAGTGAAAAACTTAGACATGGTATGAGCCAAGAGGTGGAAAATAATCCAAATCACCATTCTACAGTGAACTCAAACCCAAAATACATGATGACCATGGTAGATTCCAAAAATAAATTATTCACGAAAACATGATATGAATAAAATATGTAAATAGTAATAAATAATGTATTTATATATGTGAAAGCTATTTTTTTAAAAATACTTTCATTTATATAGAATATTTTATAACATCCTACTATATATTTTGGTTATTCCCTTAGATGATGTAATAATAACTATTTTGTTAGAAAATATTGAAAATGATGATTATATAAAGAAACATTATTGAAATAAAGTAATTTAGTCACAAATAATGAAATTTTCGAATACAATAAAATGATTTTGAAGAAAATATTATAGTAAACATAACATTTAACAATATTGTTAGGAAAGGTAATGACTTGAGCATTATGACATGAAACTGTTTTATGAACTTGTATCCAATTAATTTATATGAAGGAGTTCACTACTTCAAATTAAAGAACTAAATGGAATGGATATACCTGAAATAATAATAATTACAGTTATTTTACATTTAATTTATCATGTATTTGATGTGTATTGTTAAATTTTAGTCAAAACCCTCTATGTGAAACATAATTCTTCTACATTTTTGATAATCTTTTATAAAATATATCTATCTTAAATGTATCCTCGAATTTGAAATTCATGTGAAATGCCTTTGTAATGATTTGAAAAGGAGAAAAATTCAATTATGATATTAAATAACATGAACATAATACATTTTATAAAATAAGAAAACAGGGATATATTTTCAATATCTATTGTGTACAGTAATGTAAATACCCAACACACTTAATTTAGTTTCACAAAAATTCCCATTGTACAAGAACATAAAAAATATTAATATGTTTCTACACAAAATAATAAGTTTTCATTGAATCAATAAGAAATATTAATAAAAAATAAAAAAAATAGAATGACATCATGGTATTATTAAACTAAATATACATAATACACATATGGAATCTATATATGATTGTACAACAAGATAATAAATGGATATTAAAAATCAATATGAACAAAATGATAACCCAATCTAAAACACCCAATTAAATATAACCATATTCTACTAATTATCCACAACATACCCATTTGACATCAATAATGGAAGTTATTAAAATTTCATACAAGTATTAGAAAAAAATATTAATAAATTAATTAAGAGTATGTGAAGAAAAGTGACATTATAATGTGTTAGTATGTTTCCCAGATAAAATATAAAATATTTAAAACATACAATTTAATAAAATTTGGGAGAGTTAGGCTAGTGAAAATAAGTTTAGACATAAATTTAAATAAAGAAGTAATAGATATAAAATATTATAAATTGAAATCAACAACAGAATTGGAAAGATGATGACTGGTAGAGGGATACTCAATAGATGTAGAGGGACTCCTAGTAGATGAATCAGGGAGATGAGGGATGACTAATATATTCAAAGGGGGGAACCAATGTGGGGAATATGTGTGTGGTTAATGGGATATATAAGAGGAGGTGGAAATTAGAAGAGTTGATGCCCGACGATGAGATAGAGATTTGATTAGGAGGATGGAACACACTAATGTAAAAGTAGGGATTGTGGGGACTAAGAAATATAAATTTCGTATAAAAAGAGTATAACGTAGGCATGGGAATAGAGGTGGGGGTCAAGTTATGGAAGTAGTGACATGGTGGTGGAGTGGGGAGGCTTGGAGTTATGATGTTCTGATTGATAATGGCGAGGTTGGGGGTTAGTTAGAAGAGAGATGAGTCAAAGAAGATTGGGATATAGAATTTTTGGAGATACAAGGAATGAAGTGGGGAATGATGCATAAAAAGTAATGTGAATATCATAGAGAAAGAAATTTATTTATAGGAAAATGAAACATGTATATTAAAATGCATCAATAAGTGTAATTATAGAATTTTTCTTCTCTTATTATATTTTTTTAAAAATTCACCACTAGAGAATTGAGTATTTGTAGAAGGCATAATTGGGTGACTACCATTTGTAATTATCTGAATTATTCCCAGAAGCATCAAATCCCCCCCATGATTTTCTTCCTTGATAACCCTACACACCCCCTATCATGCTCCCTCCCCCCTCAGAAACTTATAATATATACATTTTATCATTTATCTTGTTACTTTATTTTACATTAGTAATTCTCAACAACTTTAGGAATTGGATATAAATATAATTCATGTCATCAACAATCATATGACATTATTTAATGATTTTATATTAGATTATACCTAACTAATAAAGGTTCTAGGCACAGAAGAAGTGTCCTTTGATGTTATGAACAACTCAATATTTATTCAAAATTTATGAGTAATCGTTTCTATACATGATCAAAATGTCATGTCCATTGAAAACTATAGATTAATTGACCATATTGAAACACTATAACCAAAAGATAAGGACATTACCATATAATTTATAGTTAATTTATGAGTAGATGTAGAATTATCTCAACTCGTAATTCTCTCTTAGTTGATGATCTAGTTAACTAGATCTAATTTTCCATTATTTTGATGGAGGATCCAAGGGAAAAATCCCTCTATTATTGATAAAGATATGATCTTTAATATTTAAACAACTCTATAGAATTTATTGGTTCTAGAATGTCCAATACTGATCATTTGGGTTGTTCAAGTTTGATCACAACAGTATTCATCTCAAAGAAGAAACAAATATTAATGCTCTCCCTTGAGATCCATCTATCTAGTTGGTTTGCTCGATCATGTCTGGTTAAGAAAAATGAGGTGTGACCCAATGTGATGATGGATTGGTTTGATGAACCATTTACAATCAGTCTGTTACCATCTAGGATTCTCTTCCATCTCAGATAACAACAAAACCTTCCCCCGCTAGGGATCTACCTCTGAGTAGTGACCTCTTCTTGGGGAATGGGGGTTTCCATGTGTGGAGGGTTTGAAAAGTCCACACATGGGAATTACATTTAATAGAAGAAAAAAAAAATATTCTCTATAAATGGCTTGAGAATAGAGGAAGAGATATCCCATATAGATTTTTAGATCATTCTCTATCCATTATTCACACCAAAAATTCAGTTATAGAAAGTGATATAATTATATTTTTATTAAATAAGGTTTAGGGTTGAAAATCACACACAAGACCATAACCTTTTTTAATATTTTTAGATTAACCAATTTCCATTTTAAGAATAATAATATTATTTTTCACTTGACATGTGAAATCCATTATGAAAATAAATAAAATAATCTAGACTATTTCCAATCATAACATTAAGCTTGGTATACTTCCCCTCATCAACATTTACCAATCCTCAAATAATGAAAATTTCAAAAATAAATGTTATCTTATTATTATATGATAAATAACATAAATTTTATATTCAAAAAACGTGGAATTATTTTTTATTATTATTTAATACAACTATTGTTTTTAATAAATATTTATTAAATTATGGCGATCAATCAATCCAAAATAAATCTTATTTATTCAAACTTGTTTAATTCACTACTTTAATTTAAATTAGATTATGGATACAAAGAGCGTGTGAGCCTCTAGGCGTCTGTTATTTTCCTTTGGAATAATCACCTAAATTCCAATGTTATCATCTGGTAACATGTCATGTTAACCAAAGAGAATGAAATTAATTTCCCAATTACATACTACCTCCTAGGAAAATTTAATGTGTATTATAATCCATTAATTCAGATATCTCAAATCAAGCAGGTTTCATACTGGTTACATAAACCTATATGATCGATGTATATTTCATTGAATTCCCAAAAATGAACTCACCCACTAATCACCATGGACATGGAGTCATGTAGGAATTTTAATTCTTATAAAACTTCATAAGACATCAAATTAAATCAAGGGACAAAAGAGATAAATCATTTACTTAATTATCCATTATTTCAATATCACTCATGATGCACCCAACATATCCTTTTTCACTGTAAGGATATTTCATCCTAGATTTCATCGATACATAAAGTTTCATGAGTCATGTTATCCAAAAATGATATTATTAATGTCACAAACATTCATGTCTATTGTTGAAGATAATCACTCTCCCAATCAGTGCTACATTGAGTGACCAAAAATGGTTCCTATTGTAATGAATGAAAATTTCATGGAAAACCCTATTTTTTATCTTAGGGAGCTGGAGGGGGAGCATAATACCACCTGGACGTGTCTGAATCCCTTCTCCTGATGAGGGTGACCTAACAATGGGCTTTAACATGGCGAGGTAGACATATCACCATTGTCCTTCAGTGTATTGCGAAACGCCTGGGCGCGTCACATGATATTTACAACATCAAGAGGCTACCTTGTTACATAAATTTTCTCCTTATTTTCTAGATATTTTTGGATGGGTTTTTAGGTGTCCTTTAATTAATAATTTTCTTGAATTGGGATAGATCATTTTGAAACCACCATGTGATCAAAAAGATTTTGGGATGCCTTCACGAGGAAATAAGGACTTGTTAAAGGGTATTTTTGATATCTTCATTATGTTATACATTGGGAATGGATCCTTTTCAGGACCTTCTGATTATCTTTCAAATCCATGACTCCATAAGGATTATATGATCCTTGAGTTCTGGAACCCTCTTCTTTAATTTTTTTATAGGGAAAATAATACACATATTCATGTAAATCTTTCTTTATGGATTTTGAGATTATCATTTGGTGATAATTAAAATAGGGTCCAAGGTAGTATGGTGGGGAGAATATACCCTCATGATTAGAGCAAAAAAGTAGTGTAATAAATGGATAGGTAAAGGGATCATAACATCAACTTATAGAAGAATATAAATTATCTTGATAAAATAAGTACCCATCAATAGAAATATCAATTACTATATACAAAATGATATAATGTAATGTGTCAAAACAAAAAGGAGAAAGCATACATGGTATTAGGAACAAATAAATACATGTATATTAATGTAAAAAATATTACAAAAAGACTATATCTAGATAACATCATGAGCCATAGATAGGTCATATCCAACCCTGGTCCCATTGAAAAATCAAATCAAGCATCATCAATCATGTACTTTCCCCTATATCTGCTTTCATCCATGAAGTCTTTCCAAGTACCAAATGAAATCCTAAACAAGGTCTGAGATATACTCAGTAGGTCACCACCAATGGTGTTTAGAACAATCCATACAGTTCATATAATATGAGCAGTGTGTAGATTTACCAATGTTAAAGTAGTAATGTAAACTGTAAAGGGATTTATCAAGTTCCTAAGGAAAACGAAGCTGATACTACCTAGTTTGAACTATGTTGGGTATCCTATGAAAATATACCACCATAAACATATACATACAAATTTATATTCATGTATGAATATATATGAGCTATATATGTAGTTACTCTTATAGACATATGTTCAAATATGTAGTGTTATCTAGGACTTGAGGTGTAACTCAGGAATCTATGTCTAGAAAATAGAGTCTTATAAAGCAGTAGGGGACACCATGCCTGGGTATCATGATTCATTCTATTCTCCATGCCCAAATATCACATGTATATGGGCCACCATGCCTGAGTATCATACCAATTGAGACGTCATGCCTGAGTATCCCAAGTATAGAATATTCCATTCTTGAATATCATATCAATATGAAATACATTCTCAAGTATTAAAATTATAGGGGACTACATGAACGAGTATCAAAAGTATAGGTGATTCCATTCTCAAGTATCATAAGTATAGGGGACACCATGTCCATGTATCAAAAGGATAAGTAGTCAGATAGGCCTTATAATTATTTAATGTTCCAATTAAACAAGGGAATAAACATTTTTTATGTAAAATCACATGGTGTGGTCATACCACACAATTTTTGTTTAAATAATTATACTCATTACATTTATGTGTTAATCCAAAACCACATATGATATGGTTTGGTCACACAATCATTTATAATATCCAAGAAAATACCATAGGCACACCTTAAAGTGTAGAATAATTTTATGGGGACGTATTCCAACAAAAATCTAGAGGCTTGTGGCCATTTTTATCAATTATAAAAAATTAAAGAAGTGATGAGTGTATTTTTAAGGAAATTCATGGAATATATTAAATGTAGAGACAAGATTATTAATATAAAGAAACCATACCCAAGGGATAATTACAAAACAACCTACCTTATTCCCATAGTAAAGTACTCATCCAGTATCAATTTTCAATTAATAATGGAATGAGGGGAAATAGATAAATTGAAAAATGTCATGAAAATTTGGAATATTATATCATACAAAAATAACATCTAATATGGAGAAATAAATTGAGAAATTAATGAATAGGATAAAAGATCTTACTAACATGATTCTAACATGATAAACTACTATATAATTAGAATCTGGATGATGAAGTTACATAAAATACTAGGCTAAGGTCAAAGAGAAGATTCTAGTGAGGATAAGAACTATGTAGAGGAGAAAATGAATAAAATTAGGGTTCTAATTTTTTAAAAGGATGCAACATATTCACGATTTGAATATTTTTCATGCCATGTAAATCTATGTCCCCCAAACAAAAACCAATGCACATCATTAACGAGTTCTAGAATAAATAATTCATGTCATTAATTTTGTTCTTTTACCATCTATATCCCTCTTCACCCTTCATCCCACAAAGAAACTAACCATCCTAAAGGTACAGATTTGGGTACAATCCAAAAAGGAAAACTTACCATGGGTTTAACCCAAATTTTATAATCCATACATGACATAAAAACTCAGGTTGTTTCATATATAAACAACCTAGGAACCCATAGGTAAATAAGTTAATTTCAAAATGATATAAAAACTCCTACAAACACTTATAATGTAATATAATCCCTTTATATTCGTATCTCAAATCTAGTAGATTTCATATTAGTGACATCGCCTAGATGGACAATGTCTAATTATTTGAATTTATAAAATGAACTGTCGCACTGATCACCATGTCCATGGATTTATATAGATAGTTCCATTAAAACTAAATGGAATGCGATATTAACTTCCATCATGGGATAGAAGGGATAAATCCTTTCTCACATTATCCATTAACGCAATATCACCCATAATGAACCAAACATATCCTACCTCTCTGTGAGCATATGTCATCATGGATTTCATCAATACATTTATGTTCATGAGTCATGATATCCATTAATGATAATATTAAAGTATAAGGATCAATACCCACATCCACATATAGGAACATCCAATGAAACTAGGAAATATAGATTTCCAATCGATTAGACTTTTCACACAACCTCCTATCTTGGAGATTACCAAAGGTGAACATCAAGAGAAGGTGTTTTAATGTATTATGAGCCTCCAACCCCTGATAACCAGTATCATTTGAGTCCCACCAGAGAATATCATCCAACCATATAATAGGTTTCATGAATAATTTCATGGAACCTCTAGGTTCTCATCATAGAGGGGAACTTTTTTGACCTTCCAGAATGACATATACTATTTGGAAATTTCACTAAAAAATATTATTCATAGGAATAATAATAATGTGGTAATAAAAATTATGTAATAATGAACACTTTTAATCAATTACTAAACAAGTTGGTTCTAGGGAACTAACTACAACAAACTCCCACTAACACTAGATCCAACTACAAACAACTTTTAGTCTATTATCTCTCGCATGATACTCATGCATATATTGATATAAATCTGTTGTCAAGGGCTCTAATATGTTTTCTATTGAGGATACTATTCTTACTATAACTACACAACATTATGAAAAATACACCAACATATGGAACTTTTGAAGTAAGTTATTTCTATTTTGGTGTGACCTTGGCTCCTGGGAGATATCCACTACTACAATATTATCACATTAAATTGGGATTTGATCTTTTATTATAGGAACCAAATAAATCTCTTTGAATTTTTTTTGAATCTATAATACTTATTTGGCTTCATAAAAGCCACAATATACTTGGAATCTGCTACAGAATCAATGAAAACTGGCTACTCTAAATTCTTCACCTCACATCTCCTCTATTGACATAAAATATATATCCATATTGCAACATTATATCATTCTGATCTATCCGAAATCTAGAATCTATATAAACCCTAATGAATAAATCATATTCTCCAACATAAAAAATAAACATATCCTTTGTTCATATCATATACTTAAGGATACCCTTGACAACACTCTAATGTTATTCAACTAGATTTTCTTGATATTTTCCTACCATGATAAAAAATAAGAAATATCAAGCCTTATACATAAAATGGGATACATTATAGATCCTATTTTATATGTTTATGAGATGTTACAAAATATATTTTTTTCTTCTTATGACAGAGAGAAAATTTAATTGAAAAAATGTATACCACATGACATTGAAACCAATCCCCTCTTGTAATATTCCATATTGAACCTCTGTTGTATATGGTCAATGTATATACCTTTACACAGTCCAAGAGGCCTCTTGGATAAATATCACACATGATATTGATCCCTAGAATATAGACTTATTCACCTAAGTCCTTCGTGTAGATGTAATTTTTCAACTGTGCATTAACCTCTTGTAAAGTTGGTATATCATTTAAAATTAGTAATATCTCATCAATATATAGTACTATATAAACAACTATACTCCAACTAAATTAATTGTAAATACCTGGATCACAATCATTATTAATGAAACAAAATACTCTTATGGATTCATCAAATAAAATGTCTCATGACTGGGATGTTTTCTTTAATCCATAAATGGATATCTATAACATGAATACCATTTTTGAATTTCTTATGGACACAAACCCTTCTTGTTTTTTCATGTATACATCCTCTTGAGGGTTCGCATTATATAAATCATTTTTGACCTTCATTTTCCAAATTTCATAGTAATGGTAAGATGCTATGAAAAACAAAATTCAAATGGAATAACACATATAAACAATAGAAACAGTTTTTTCATATTCAATGCCCTGACTTTGTCTAAAACCATTAGCCAATATTCATTCTTTATAGGTATTTACAATACCTTCCATTTCCAACTTCCTCCTGAATACCCATTTACATCTTGTAGTTTTTAAATAAACTATAGAATCGATTAGGACCCAAACATTGTTTTGATATAGTGAATTCATCTCATAATTTAGGTATTGTTTCCAAAATACAGATTCAAAGCTCTCTATTACATCTTTTTAAGAGAAAATATCATTATTTCAAACTAATAATTAGTCACCATAATTGATCACTAAAAAAATGTGTCTCTCTATTTCTCCTACATCTATAGCTTTCCTATGTAGTACTTGTATTTTAGGAACCAGTTTTTATATGGGGTCATATTTAATCAGTTATTATACCAGCTCTGTTATATCTTGAGCTTTAACTTCATTGAAATCTATATTTCTCCCACTATCCTCCTTGAGAATGTTCTACCTCTTATGAATAGAAACCTGTCTTATGACAATCAATTTTTTTCAAGGGATGTATAGATAGTATCCCCTTGTTTTCTTAGGATACCCTTTAAGGATACACTCTATAACTTGGGGTGATAGTTTATTGTTTGAGCTAGCCTTAACAAATGAATCACAACCCCATTAATGAACATGTGGAAAACATGTGTCTTTCCAATCGATAACTCGAAGGGAATAATATTTTCCACTTTAGTTGGTACTCTATTTAGTAAGTATGGTGATGTATATAACACATATCCTCAAAAGGATAATAGAATGCTTTCATGATTCATAATAAACATTAATATGTAAAAAAATGTATAATTTATCCTTTTACAAACAATATTCAACACTGGTGTGAAAGGAGGAGTGATATGAGCTAAAATCCCATAGTCCCATAGAAAGTTGATAAAGTATTGGATAAGATATTCACCACCATCTACTGAAAAAATATTCTTTATATTCTTACCATGCTGATTCTCAACCTCATTCTTAAACTGTTTTAATATCTTAAAGGAGGTAGAATTATTACTCATTACATATATATAACCATACATGATCAAGTCATCAGTAAAATTAATAAAGTATGATAATCCACCTATACCATCTACTTGAAAATGTCCTCGTAAATTAGTGTTTACCAAATATAGAAGATCAATGGCCCTTTCACTTGGATCACCAATGTTGGTTTGTCGGTCTTACCTTGTAAACAATCATGTCATCTTTCAAGAGCATTAACATAAGAGGAGTCTATGTGACCATCATGATATGTCTTTTTAAATGATTTTAATTTGAATTCCCCTGATGGTGATGCAATAACAGGTGTTATATGAGTCACACATATTTTTTTCATTATCTATATCTAATATTTGGATTTTATAACTTAATAGAAAAAAATCGTTATTCAATTATGCCATACCATAACATATTCTACCTTTATAAAAGTAGAAATCATTATTTCTAGTTCTGAAAAAGCATCCATCCATGTTTAAAAAAGAAATAGAAATTATTTTTTTTACGATGATAGGCATATAATAAAAATTATTCAAAACAAAATTCAAAATTGTACATAAAGTAATATGGTAATATCTAATGGATAGAGAATACATCCTTACTTCATTGGAAACTAGTAGATCCACATCATCTTTGGTAATCTTTTGAAATCTACTTTGTTCATTTATTTTGATAAAAATGTGACCACAAAGGTAGTATCTAATACCAAATTTATTGATATGAAAAAATTACACTCAATAATGAATTTTTCGGAAGCATCCCCTTGCTTCTCTGGATGTATACAATTCCTCTTACAATAGCCTTTCTTTCCATATAAAAAAAATACAGCATCTGGTTACTTTCCTTTCCATTGGATATTTTCTTCATGGAAGGATTATTATCTGGAGACATAGAAATGGAATGATTACTTTTCATGTTTTCATTATTCTTACTCATATTATTAAATATAATTATAGTGGGTTTTTATGTCCCATGTATTTGTTAACTTTTTTAATAAGTGTGAGAAGTTACTAAAGTGTCTTCTCATTATTTCTCATATTATAATTCATAATAAAAACAAAGAAGTTTTTAGGTAGTGAGTAATGAGTGAGACATGTTCACTACTCAACTAGTGTCTTAAAATCCAAGTTGTCTAGGTGTTCAATGTATTCAATCATCTTGAATACATGTTCCCTAGATGGAATCACTTTTTAGATCTTTCATGTGAATATTGAATTAGATATCTCTTATCTCTTTGATCTTTCCCTCTCTTAATATATATCCTTATGGTGAGAAATGATGTTATTAGAATCCATATCTTCATATTTCATTAGTATATTATTATTAATGGAGGATAAAATGAAAAATTCTATATCCATCGTGTCATCCATATGTTTTACATAGATAGATTCTATTCATCATCAGCCTCTTTGGAAAGGAACTCCTGAAGAGGGGTTTCTAGTAAGTATTATTTCCATTCATGGAATAGTATAATGCACAATTGACTATAATATTACTTGAAATTCATGCTGGTTATAAGGTTATCTTTATCTATTTTGGATTGAATCTATATTAATGAAGTCATTTTATTTTTTATTTTCTAAAAATTAATAGAAGATTATGAGTATTTTTTTATTACAAAACTAATTAATAAATTTATAATTAAAATCTTATTAATATCCCAATATTTTTAAAAACCCAATATCATTCACCAAAAATTTCATAATATCTTATCATTTTAATATTTTAGTGTAAAGGGTCCATATTCCGCGCCTCATAACCCATACGTGGACCCAATAAGCAATCAGAAGGGTTATAGGTAGGCATCACATACCAAATACATTAACTCATAGTTACTTAATCCATTGAGTGGACTCCCAAATATAAAAATACTATTTTAAATATTTTCTCGACACTTGAATCTTAGTTAAACCAAGTCCTGCTTGGACATTAAAGTTAAGTGAACCCAAAACATCATGAAAAAATTTTCATGACAATTGAAAGCACCCTAACATGGGTTGGTTAAGAACATTAAAAAATGAGGTCACTTATAATATAAGTGGTGGAAGACTAAAAAAATCATATTTTTGTTGAGGTATTTTTATCCTAGGATGTTAATCCAATTTTATCTTTTAAATTCCAAGTTAATATTATGTGGATTTTACGTAAGTGGTTGACCATATCAGATAAAACATTGATGCATAATATGACTATATTTATTTACAAATTTCATGTTTTTTAATTCATTTATTATATTGTCACATATAATTTAGAAACATGAATAATTAACCATGAAACTAAAAAATATATGTGGCATGATCAATAGATTCTCTAGTAGTTGGTTTATATAGCTGATGATAAACTAACTCTTGACCCTAGGGGAAAGAACCTTGCACGATAGCTTAGTTTAGGTTTCAGTATTCCAAAACGGATCCTATATATCACCTTAATTGGTTTCTCCTTGTATCCTTGACTCATAACACCTCCTCTCACTTGGGACATTTATCCCTACATATGCTTTTAACTGCCTCATTGGTGAAGCGATCCAATGGATTGGAGAAAGGGGGTTTATATAAAAGAAAATATGGACATACATTCCCTTATATAATATGGGGAGAAGATAAATTTTAGGCCACAAATATTAATTAAATAAAAATAAATTAAAATGGTAGAAATAAAGTACAAAGGAATCATCTATCATCATGATCATATACACATTCAACCACAAGCATACATTTACAATCATGTTATCAGTTACATCGATTCATTATTTAATTAAGATAATTTGAAATGAATTAATCCAGTTAATTAATTTTATCTTCTTTCCATACAAGAATCCATAACCCTCCTACATATATAATTTTAAACAAAATTAATTTCATTTAAAATTAATATATGTTACAAGTTCAATTGGTGGAAACTATATGCGATAATCAAAAATTTTAACATGGAATAAATTTAATATGTAATTTGAAATCCTAAAACATGGTGTGTACTTTCTCCAATAAATGAATCTTGGAACACATGTGAATTTTTTTGAATATATATTTTATTTTTCTTCATGAATAACTGGTCACACTTTCTATAGAAGACTGCACTGTGTGTACTATAGTACATGACATGTATTATAGTACATGACATGTACTATCTTTTTCCCACGTACAAAACATATTACTTAGGTTTGACCATATTTAATACCATATATGAGTTTTTGGAAAACATTATGTAGTCCAAAATACATGTAATATAACCTCTATGTTAAACATAATGTATGTACCCATGTCATGTATTCGATACATGGCATGTTGGGACACCCCGTGTTCTTGACCGTGAGAAAACAAGTACTACATAGAATGTGTAGTGGTTATAAAACATGCAGTTCTTCAATTCAATTTCCAATCAATACGAATCATAATTTTGATCCATTTTTCAGAACATAGATCCAATTCCATTGTAATTATCTGAAAGTATCATTGAATTCAGATGTGAAAATATAAATTTCATGATGTGTATACAAAAATTACACACCTTTTACTATGGTTTTGTCGAGGAAGAACCATTGACACCACAAAATGTTGTTATTAAAGTGATTCATTTTTTTAATCCAAAACTAATTATTGGTTATGTTAGAGAGAAAGAATAAAAGAAGAAAAAATTATGCTCAAATATTAAAATAATTCGACACAAGTAAATGAAAAAGAAAAATAGAGAACCATTCAATTAATAAAAAATAATTAATAATTAAACACGTGACCACTTTGATACCATGTGAATGTTCTAGGAACATTGGGAAAATCCTTTGTTGGTATGTCCAACATGAATTTAATATTTAATTTACATGTAATAATTTCCACACATGATAAAAAAGTCATGTGCAATGAAAACCATAGATTACTTGACAAGATTAAAACATTATAACCAAAAGAGGATGATCTTATAATTTAATTTATAATTAATTTATGACCATTTATACAATTACCTCAACTTTTAATTCTCTCTTAAATGGTGATAAAGTTAACTAGATCTTATTGTATTGTTGTTTCACTATTGGATACAAGTGTATAGTCACTCTATCGGTGATCCACACAAGAACTGAAGTATGTGAACGCCACCATATAATCATTTGGTGATAAAAAAGGTAGATCCAGATCACCCATGTTGTTTGTGGTTGATCCCCACAATATTCTTATCGATGAATGAAAAACCATTGATGCTCTTTCAAAGTCTTCAGAGATTTGTAAGGGAGAGCTCTTTCTAGATCTTTAGATCTCTATCTTTCAATTTTTAATAACAAAAATAAAGTTATGGAAAGTTAAATAATTAGATATTTATTATAGATTGTTTATGATTTAAAAAATCACACAGAATCCCATTTCCTTATTCAATATTGTTAGTTTAACCCATGCCCATTAATAATAATAATATTATTATTAATCACTTGACATGTGAAATTAAGTAAGAATATAAATAAATATCATTTACACCATTTTTAATCTAGCAATTAAGCTTAGTCTTCTTACCCTCATCAAAATTTTCCAAACCTCTAATAATAACTATTTTAAAAAATAAATGTCACAAAATTATTCTATCATTAATATAATTAATAATATATTCTGAAAATTAGGATATATTTATTATTATTAGTTTAATCACATATCTTTTCAAATAACATATGAATAAATTATGATGATCAACAAAAGAAAAATGGATGTGATTTATTCTAACTTGTTAAATTCAATACTTGAATTTAATAGATATTGTAGATTCACTAATTGTGTTACATTATATGAATCTTTCTCACTATAATAATTAGAAATCACCTAATTTACAAGGCTATAAACTAGAACCATGACAATGCACCCATACAGAAAGAAGTTAATGTTGGAATGATATACAACCTCTTATGAATTCATACCATGTAATATAATCCCTTTTTCAGGATGTCTCAAATTAAGAATATTTCATGCCAGTGCTGTCAACCTATATGCTCAAGGTCTATTTCATTGAATTTTTAGAAATAAACTCACCCACTAAACACCATGGACATGGATTTATGAAGGTATTTCCATTATCGTCAAAGGGGATGTGATATTAACTTCTATCAAGGTACATAATGGATAAATCTTTTCTCACATTTTCCATTAGTAAAATATCACTAGTGACGCACCTAACGTATCCTACCTCACAACGATCATATGTCATCACCATTTTTGTCAATACATCAAAGATAACTAGCCAAGATATCCATTAATTATAATCATAATTTCTAAGGATCAATACACGAATCCTCCTATAATAACATCCAATGACACATGGAAATGTGGATTCCGTATTGACAATTATATTCTCATAACCTCCCATATTAGACATTACCAAAGGCAAACACCATGATAAGGTGTCTCGGTGTATTATAAACCTACTACCACTTATAGCATGTATGATCTATGTCCCATAATACAATACCATATTTCCATAGAAAAAAGGTTCAAGAATATTATCTTGGAACCTCTAGGTTCTCATCACAGCAAAGAACTACTATGACCATTCAACACGACATATATTTAGAGGATGTTATCATTAACAAATGTCAAGTAATGGAATAATAATAATATGATAAGAAAAAATCATTAATAATTGAATGATGTTATCATGTACTAAACAATTTGGTTCTAGGAAACAAACTCTAACAACTAATAATAATTCCAAATTAGAAATAATCAAACACTGTTGTTCAATTTTTATCATCCTGGATAGAGATCGTCCATTGAAATAAATAATTTTTGATCCTCCTATCATTTTATATCTTCTTAAACTGAGGAAGAATACATTAACTTGAATAACTGAGGATGAAAACAAAGTGGATAAGGAGTTTGGGGTAGAGAATTATTGTACGAGGTGACTCCATTATACCTCACTCAACTCTACTCCCCTATCAAAAAAATTCACACCACCCACCCATCCTTCACTGATCATGGTTTATGTTTCCTCCTCCCCTAAAAACCCACCACACTCTGTTGATCTCATTTTCTTACTGGAGCCTCTCATGAGACACATCATCAACACAATTGAGTCGGCCAAGATTCTTACCCAACACCACCCCCACCACTCTATCACTATCTTCCCCCTAAACTTCCCATCATCGTATTACACACCAAAACTGTCTCATATGCATCCCTCTCCCAATGATGCATTTGTTGCATCTTCTTCATCCCCTCCCCTATCCACTAATATGGTGCAGGCACTGCCACAGATTAATGATAATATATTCATTAAATGAATCAAATAAAAAATCAATTTTGATCAACCCATGAGAAATGAGTTATGAGTCAGTATCATATTTTGAATTAAGTATGGATAAATTTTTTATTTGAATTCATCTTTCCTATTTTTTATACCGAGTATGGATCACATAATATTAGAGTGGAATAATTGATGACACATTACTTTAAATTAATTGATTTAAATATCTTTCAATAATATATTTATTTTTTTTAAAAGAAGGAAGTGAGAGAGATAAATGTAAGAGAACATATTAGAATTCATTTTATATATGAATATTAATAATAAATTCAATGGGGGTGATTTTTATAGTCTCTAAGTGGCGAGTTTTATCTATTTTTAAAAAGAATGTTGAAAATATGTTTTGAGAAGAGATGTTTGGAAGGTGTTTGGATTACCCAAGAATGTTAATGACAAAAAAATATATATAGCCATGACATGTTATCTATGAGCACTGAGATGGGTAGATTAGAGAACACGTTTTAGCCCAGAGTTATAATTCCTCTTATGTTTGATCCATGATAACAAACTTGGTCAATAATGGTGCAAAATAAAATAAGCTACTGTCATTGAATATTTTATTGGAGAACCATTAAAATATATTGATGGGATTAAGAAAATTACCACAATTAATGAATAATTCCATTTTGTTACTGGTTGATAAATTTTCATAGATTTGTTGATTGTGAGGGTGTATAGTTCCGAAGAGTATTGGATTGTAAGATATGATTTCCTTAGAAATAAGTTGATAAAGATAGATATGGTGATTTATCCTAAATAATATCATATGGATAATAAGGATGTTAAGTGATTAAGATACTTGGATACTATTTTATGTAATTGATGAAGTTGGTTAGTAGTAGAGGAATGAAATTAAAGTGATTTAGGTGGTGTTAATATATTATTAGAGTTAGATGAATAATATTTAATGATATCATAATGTGATTTGGAATGATTTTATGTGGCTCAAGATTCTCTAATAAGGATTGATGAAGTTTTGAGTTGAGTTGAGGAATCTAGAAATGTGTTTTGGAAATTCTACAGTTACATATTACTGAAGAGTTAAGAATAGACTCCATACATAAGAGTTATTCTAAAATGTTGAAGGATACATAAGTGTCTTTGTATGTTTTAGATATTTAGAAAATTACAATGTAGCTAATATGTAAGGTTTCTCGAGTACATATGTAATGGTTCTCTAGTGTAAGCATAATGGTTAATAGATAAAGGTACTTAGAGGACAGATTGAAAATTTTAAAAAGTATGGAGTTGACCTGTGATATGTTAAATTCCAAATCCAATATTTAATAGTATCTTCACCATATGTAAGGGTTCATTTAATTTTCTAGTTGATAATTTAACAAATTATAGAGACACTCTGTGATATTTAAGGATATTTAAGACATTATTAAGTGTTTATTTCGTTGGTAATTTTGAAAATTATTTAGTTTCTCTAAAATACATAAGGTTCTATTCGAGGAATATGTTTTAGTTTCCCAGAGTATACCTAAGAGACATCTGGTCATACATAATTGTCCTCCTATGTTACAGATTGAGAATTTGGAAATGGGAGATATAAAAGATTCACTAGGTTGATATATAAGTGTTAAATATATTATCCTATTATTATATAAGAGTTATTCTGAAATAAAATAAGGAGTTAAAGAAGTATAATTTTCATAAGGATAATTTTTGAAGAAGAAAAAATTAAGAAGATTCTATATTGATATTAAAGTTGTAATCTTTGGATGCTTTTAATAACCATCATTTTAGATGAGAATAATAGAGATAATATTGATAGAAGAATTAAATTTCGTGATGAGTGTTTATATAATGTAAGTGTTTCTACATATTCTCATGTAGACATGTAGTTTTGAGAAGGTGGATTCTATGAATGTAAGAATGAAATGAAACAATGAGATTTGAGGACAATATTTTGATGATCTATGCGTTATAGATATGGGATCACTATTATAGATCCACCCTTTAACAACTCATAAAAGGGGTTTTATCAGCTTTAAAAAAGTGATGATGTTATAAGAACCTTTAAAATCTAGTTTCTTTTATCAGTTCTAGAAAAAAAACTGATAAAGGAACATTTTATGAGCAATAAAAAATC
This sequence comes from Viscum album, assembly GCA_963277665.1. NCBI lineage: Eukaryota > Viridiplantae > Streptophyta > Magnoliopsida > Santalales > Viscaceae > Viscum > Viscum album. The sequence goes on along the minus strand of CAUJRU010000106.1, from coordinate 1,478,001 downwards.
ACTAATAAAGGTGGCCTTTATCAATAATTTTTATTGCTAATAAAGAGAGCCTTTATTAGCACCTTTTTATTATAGTTTTTTAACATTTATAAAAAATCCCTTTATCAACACTAAAAAGCGATGACAAAAGTAGGTTTTGTCAGTGCTAATAATTTTTTTCAGTACTCAACACCCACTTTACAACATTTATTAGCATTCACCAACACTCCTTTGTTAACACTCCCTTGTCCAAATGTTCCTTTATCCATGATCATCTGCACCCATTATCAACACTCCCCACCAACCAACCATCACTCCCATGACTTTTACAACATTTACCATCCCTACAATAAGTGCACGATTGAATGGATTTGAACCTAAGACCTCCACCTCTATGACTTTGTGCAATTATCACTGGTCCATATTATTTTTCTCTATATAACATGATATGTCTATTTATTTATATATGTAAGATATTTTTTATCCATATATTTAATCTTATACATATGTATAATTATTTTAAATACATTTTTAAATTAAGTTTCTGTGTGTGTGTTCATTTATGTGTGTTTATATTTATTGGTATTAATATTTATATATTTATATATAATTATATATATTCGTATAATTATTTTTAAATGAATTTATAAAATATGTTTGTGCATGTGTGTGTGTTTACATATATATACGACTGTGTGTCTATATATAAATATAAATATATATTTTTATATTTATTTACATATATTATATGTTAGTATTTACTTACATATATTATATATTCATATTTAAGTACATGTATTGGAATATATATATGAATATGAATCTTTTTGTAAATATACATATATTTATATAGCTATATACATATTCATATAATTTTATATCATAAATAAAATGGATAATTTAAATTTTAAAAAAATTTAATAATTATTTTTCTATTGGATTATGGTTTATATATTTAAGAAGAAATTTTTTATATAAATATATTTAAATATTTATATATACAGTTAAAATTTTTATATTAAAATATATTAAAATATGTGTATATTTATTAATAAATAACTCTACAATATGAAAAACATCGATATTTGAACACAATAATTCACATATGAATGTATGACCATTGAAAACAATTCAGTCATCACTAATAATAGTCAGGAAGAACCTTTTAAAAGAAACAAAATTCACATAAAATATTAAAAAATTAAGGTATCCCTACTAAAAACCTAGTTTTAGAGGCTTTACATACATTTATTTACCTAAAAAAATGACTATGGTCCCCTAATCAACATGGAATTGATATCTTCACAGACATTTATTTGATTTGTGACAAATCCCAAATGGACACTCAGATCAAGATTTATGGTCATTTGATGTTCAATTGCCATTTTCAACTCTTCTTAATAAATGAATTATTTTTCTTAATTTTTTCTTATAAACAAAATGTTATTAAATGTCTATTATGAAACACTAACTAGAAAATTATTAATCAATACTATTTTTTAATCATTTTAAATAATTTTTTCTCTAAATATATTATTTGTTAATTGTAAGTAAATATTCAGTATTATATAAATCATATTTCTGAAAAAAAATTATATATATCAATATCAATTTATTTATATTTATTATGGGGCCCACACAACTTCATTTGTTATTTCCCCTCCTCTTAGATGGATCCCCCTTGGGTGTTCTCAAACTCAATACTAACACATATATTTTGGGGGATGAGTCTATCGGCTTAGTGGTGGTTCTCCAAGATCATGTTGGCTCTATTATCTTGGATCATCATTCCTCAATCATTGTTTATTGGTCTCCTCTTATAGTATAGGGTATGGATATTAAGAAGGGTTTTAATTTCATCTAATCTATCGGCTGGAAGGATGTTGGGGGTCGAATCTGATTGTCAGGTTATTTTCAATTCACTGAAAGAAGATGAAGGTGGCCATCAGACCTATGGGTCCATCATTGACATCATTAGATCATTGGTGCCTTTATTACCCTGAAGTTTTCTTCCTTATTTAGGGGAGCGATAAATCAAGTGGCTTATTTTATGGTTGCCTTGGGAAATCATCGAGGGTCACAGTCTTAGCTTTCTCCTTTTCCTCCAGAATTATGCACTTTGGGTTTGATTGATATCTTTGTTTTGAAGATTTTTTTTCAAAAAAACTATATTAAAATTTGATTTTTAATTATTTATATATATATTGAATAGATCCTTTTCTTAGTTCTACGAAAAGGTGATGATAAAAGAAATATTTTACAAAAAAAATAAATTATGAAAAAAATCCATTTATCAAGAGTTATAAAAGAAGTTTTTTGGCTTAAGCATGGATTCAGTTTCCTCCTCCCATCAAAACCCACTGAACACCACTAAGCTCATCTTTGTGAGGTTTTCCCACACTAGAAACATCATCTCCTCACATGATCATTCAAATTTTATCATCCATTGCAATCACTGCCTCTCCATAACCATATTCCTCATCAACCTCCCTAAAAAATGCATCTCTACCACACACAGATACTGTATTATCCTCCAAAACCTCCCTCTCCCAATGTTGAATCATCACCATCCACCTCCCCCTTCCCCCAAGGGTGTAGACACCAATATAACAACCCACTTCACCATGTTTTTAAAAAAGTTACTTTAATGGAACAAGATGAGTATCTAGGATGGATTCACTGATTTAGTTTTCTAGTTAGTGTCTTCAGGCATGCCGCAACACATCAGATTCATCATGGACATGTTCACCATACCTATTGTTGACATCTCTAAGTTATTTTTCATCCCCACCTATGTGTTTTAAACCTCTGAAACTTCCAGCCTCAGTCTTTTCCTACACCTTAAACCCCTATAGGATAAGTGCAACTTGGACATGGCTTGATTCATTCAGCCTGACATAAATATGATGTTTCCTATAGAAGAAATGGAATTGGTGTAGCTTTCAGGGAGAGTATGAGGAATATATAATAAGAAATGATGTTTTCGGGATTCTGGTGACATGTGGAAATTGAGTGAAGTTAAGTGGTGTTACGTGTATCCATAGGAATATTTATTTATATAACTATTGAAGTGAATTTATGTATACAGGTGTATGAAACTTTGAAAATTGTATTCATAGTATATTAATACACATGTACATGATTCCAAATAATGTATACATATTGTAAACATATAGAATGAAATTAATTTTTATTATAATCTAGAACCTGAAAGGGATGAGTACTAAACTGCATATAGGTTGTAAGCATATATTAATTTTATATAGTATACAATGTTTTAATACTGAGGGAAATGTGGTAACTGTAGGTCCACTCATTATAAGTGTTTTTTGAGTTCTTTCTAGAAAAGAGGGAAAATTTGTTAAAGTGATATATGTAATTATCTAGTTTAATTATTATTTCAATCACTACTACAAGTATAGGCTTCATCAACACTAAAAATATCCTTCCACAGTGTTAAAAAATCACTATCTACTACACATATTCCATTTAATTATCTGAAAATAGGCTTTTAATAAACTAAAAAAGCATTGTTAATTGTAGCATTGATAAAGGGGGTACCATTATCAACACTAAAAAAGTGATAATAAAGGGAGTCCTTTATCCTCCCTAAAAAAGAATAGATAAAGGAACCCTTTATCAGCCCTATTTTTAGCACTAATAAAGGACAACCTTTATTAGTTATTTAAAAAGGGATGATAAAAGGGGCCTTTTATCAGCATAAAAAGTAATGATAAAGGCCTAGCGAGATACAATGTGGTGTTAATATAACAACACACCCAACAAAAACCTACAATTTCAATCAATGCTATATACATTTGATTGACATCATGAATACAAAAATTTTCACCCCTGGTATATAAAAAAACACTACTATTTATATTTCAAACAATGCTTTATATAATTACATTTACAATTATCCAAAAAAAAACATTTTAAAACATCAATATTTCATTATTTAACGCCCGTAATCCCCAAAAAATGTCCACTTAGGGTATCAACTATTGAAAAAATCATCTCAACCTGAGAAAAAGATACCTCCTATATAAGAGAATAAATATTAAGTCATTAATACTATAAAGAAATCAATTAAACATTAATTTGAATGAATACATTAATAAAATGTCAATATTTAATAATTAAGACACATTTGGACTTATACCGGTCACACTGTGCATTGTATAGAAATGGGGCTGATTACTACCCATCACAAATGAGTTATGGATAGTTTTCGTAAAATAAAAATACGATCTGAATTTTTTTCTATGGTTTTGAGTAAATAACTTTTTATTTTACTAAAATTAATGTCACTTTTAAATAATGAGACATTTCAAGTTATTCCAGTCACACGGTGCGTCGGATTGAGGGGCGTCTATTCCGGTTAAACACATAAACCCAAAAATACCCAAAACCCAATATCACATATGATAGATTATTAATATGATGAATTTGATTAACCAATTGATTGGAAACAAGCATATCACGAATTATTCACAAAAAGAATATTGGAATTAGAAAATAGTGAATGCAGAAATGTAAATGGACAATATATATATAATGCTTCGGTCCCTTTGGGACCTATTTGCATGGCGAGAACACCACTAGGGAAACAAATTTATTAAGATCCAAAGAAACACACAAGTATAATATAGAATCAACATTAGAATAAATAAAAACCCTATAAACTATCTGAGGAGGCTGAGATTTCTGAATTAGGTGGAAATGGTGAACCCTGTCGCATAGATTCATCCCTACTACCTCCTGGATAGACTCACGTAGACACCCAAAATGTATGCAACATAATACATGAAAAAATAAATTATATATATACAGATCCAAGAATCATATACCAAAGCTTGGTTATAATTGAAGATGGGTCAAGTTCTATAACATTATTATAAATTAGTCATATGATAACCCAAATCAAAGTCTATTCCCCACTAAATCTTTACCAAAGAAGTACTCCAATTACAATAAGTGGCATGAACTCAGCAAAGGGGAGTGAGGGTGACCAGAAACCCATAGATCCCTTCCTTATTTTTTTGAAATCGAATAAGAACCTCACCTTTTGAGGAATCCTTCATCTAGAAAAGGAACTATAGGAGACATCAAAGTGAAATGAGAATGATCCTTGGAATCAATGCACATATAGTGAAATCAAAGCATGCTAGATAAAGTTAAGTGAAGGCATGGGATTCCGACCATGTGGATGGACCATATCAGTATGATGGATCATATAAAAAATAGTGGTACCTCACATGGGATAGGTGGAATAGCTTGATAGGCATGGAAGCGGTACAAAGGATCGATCTCAATTGAAGAAACACACATGGAGAAACACTAGGCTATTATATTACAACATATCAATAGTCCAGATCACATGACACTAAAATAATAATGAATCCAAATGCACATGAGATCCAGATAATGAACCAGGTAAAATAATAAAATCCACTTAATAGTTCCCATGCACCATGCAACATATATAATCCCATGAAAATATAAATAATGCAACCAAATTAACTAAACTCATTTAACAGATTAATTTTTTTTAATTGAAAATATGAACATTTGGGGGGAATATATTTACAAATATCCACCATGAAAACAAAATAAATTCATGGATTATGTTCTCAAAACCTAAATTATAGAATTGGGAATAAATTCATAATTTTAAGGAAATCGATAAATTTACACAATGGTATGACCGTAGTCAAACAATCATCTAGATTGTCTCCAGTGGGTATCTTTATGAAACTCACTGCCCTATATTATATAATATCCCTATCAAAATGATGTTTAATGTCAATGTGATTTTATCTACCATGGAATACAGAGTTTTTAGATAAATGTAAAGAATATTGGCTATAACAATCGATCGTTGTGCTATTAGTAGAGAGTGACAATTAAAAAAGGAAACCTTTCATCAATATAGTCTCTTTTGTGGTTTCTATTAAGGAAATATACTCTACCTTGGAAGGGGATAGTGGAACAAATTATAATATATTTTACATCTTGGAGACCGGTCCTCCATATTCAAGAAATAAAAAACCAGTTATAGACTTTCGGGTGACAATATTTGAGGCATAATCAGAGTCAACAAACACAACTCCATCATTATCATAACTACTATTTAATCCATTACAAATGCAAAATATATCATACATAAGAACATACCTGAGAATCCATTTCAATGCATTCCAATGAGGATTACCAGGTTCCCCATGAACCTGCACAATGTATAAATGGAATAGAAAATATCTATCCTAGAACAGAACATTTCATACATAAGACTTCATGCAGTATTAGCATAGGGAATATTACTCATAAAGGAAACCACATCTTCATTTCTAGGGTATTGGTTCAAAGAAAAAAAGTATTGTACTAGATGAATGATTATAGGTTTAACATGATTGAACATGTATCTTTTTAATACCTTTATAACATAAGATGATTCAGATATGTATAAGGTTTTGGCCTTCCAATCTTGTCACAACCCATCCTCGGGGCTCGTGCCGTGACTAACCCCAAGACCGCCTCCCACAGGCCAGGGGCTGACGACTATCACCAAGGCGTAAATCCCAACAAAAAGGGGAAGACATTGCCTTTGTAAAGTAAACAAAAACCACAGAGTAAGCAAGCAGAAGTAAGCACTAAGTAAAAATGGGTACAAAAGTAAGTGCAGAAAGTAAATGGGCCAGAATACAAACCCAAAATGAAAGTAAAGTACAACTGGAAAGAAAGTAAAGTAACTGAAAATTAAAGCCGCAATGTCGTGCCGTCCACAAGAAGTCCCACCTGAAGGGTGGGTACAGATAGCCTCCTTAGCTCCACGGGTCCAGTCGTCCGCTCCATGTACGTCCCACCCAGTGGTCCACCTCCAGGTATCGACTTTCTCCACAAGCCTCCACTACGATCAGCGCTTTTCATCGTCTGCATCCAACACAACGTAGTGCGGGCATAACCCGTGTAGGGGTGAGTATAAGCTACTCAGTAGGGACCCCGAGACCCCCGTAGGTCTCCCAGAATCCACAGAGGATGATCCACAAAAGAAAGATACAATCACGAAGTAACAACCAACACTACTTAGGTATATGCCCATACATATACCTAAGTCAAAAATTCCAGTTTGACTCTAGCATCTGAGCCCAAGTTCGATCACGTCCACATAGGATATCACAACACAATCCACAGAGGATAGAAAGTCAACCATATCGAAGATAATGATTGAAAGTTAAGACTCAGCTCACATAGGTATATTTCTTCATAGGACGATAGAGATGATCAGATGTAGCCACTGATTCATCTAAGCTGTCGGACCCACAAAGGATCGATAGGTACTAACCCCTGCAATGACCCATAAAAGATTGATAGGTACTAACCCCCACAATGACCTACAAATGATCGATAGGTATTAACCCCCGCAATGACCCACACAGGATCTGGCCCACACAGGATCGGTATGCGCTGACCCACACAGGACCACTGAGCGCTGACCCACACAGGATCTGATCCACACAGGATCGGCAGGCACTGACGCACAGAGGATCACAGAGTGCTGTAGTCGTCGCTGTCGAACCCATGGAGGATTCCCGTACAGTCTTCATCATCGTCGTAGTCGCAGCCAGCTCTAGGGTTCCCGCACACGACAAGCTTGTTTTGGGAGGGTCCGCTCCACGAGCCGAGGGGCTGATACATAAACTGACACAAAGTCCAGAATTGATGTATCCCAAAGTTCCATATCGTCAACAGGAACTAAACGTGACAAACAGCACGTCAATCGGACGCCCGATCTGAGAGTTATTGGCCTTTTCGTCCTAGGGGCCCAATTGATTTTTAAGTCAAAACCAACCCGACCATACTCCAATTACGTACAAACCTCAAGAGGAGTAAGCCAAAAGGTCCGTATCACTAAGAGGAAAACCATAAATGTCGACGACACGCCAATCAGACATCCGGAGCTCAAGTTACAAGCGTTTCCGTTCCGAGGGCCCGGTTGGTTTCGAGTACAAACCAACCCGGCCGAACCCAAAGTTCTTCGAAACCTTGGGTGTAATATACCAAAACGACCGTCTCGAACTAAGTATCGCAGTGCAGCTGACGGTGCATCGATCAGAGGTCTTCAGCCCATGTTATGGGCAAAAGACTGAAAGAGATCCGGAAATAGGGGGTTCGGGCCCGGTCCGACCCGGACCGATACCCCATGGGGCAGCCCGAACCGGGTCGACCCGACCCGGGTCCGAGTCCAGCCCAATAGGGCGTGGCCCGGGCCGGTGGGCGCGGCCCGTCCTGGCCTGGTGGCCTGACCAGGTGTGCTCGGCCTGGCCAGCGTGGCCAGGCGGCTCGACCGTAACGACCGAGCTGAAGGGGGGGGGATGCCCCCCCTGTTTGTCAAACTGTGGCCCCCATGTGGGGGGACACTCCTTCGGCCGACCGAGTGTTACGACCCTTGGTTCCTCGTTCGAACGACGTGGCTGGTCGGCCGTGCTGCTGCCGCGGGACCCAGCGGTCCCGGCCTCTTGCTCCGGCGCTGGCGGCCGGTCGCCGACCACCGCTCCCTGCTCCGCCACGGAGTTGGTCTGACCGGCGCGGCGCGACAGCGCCACGCCCCTCCGCCGTGGCCCCGCTCCGGCCGCGGTGTCTTTGTGGTTCCCCGGTGCGGCGCGACAGCGCCTTGCTCCTTTGCCGTGGTTCTCTCATTTCCGTGCGGTGCGATTGCACCGAGCCATCTCCGTTCCAATCCACAACGAAGGACATCAATAATAAGGAAGGGGGGGGGGGGGGGGGTGGTCGGCCGTGTTTGTGCGGTCCGGCCCCCTCCTGCTAATCGATATCATGCAGCTAAAAGTTAATCAATGAACCCCAAAAATTATTCACGACATAAAACCAAACCCCTACCTCAAATAAAAGGTTGAATGAAGGTTCGTCGCGGAATTGAACATCATGGAAGAAGGAGTCACAGAAGGAGGATCGTCGGTGTCGTGGAGAAAAGATTCATTGGCATCACATCGTCGATCTCTGAGTATGGCGTCTCTCACCAGCTTCGGAGAGGGAAGAAGATGGTACGACGAACTCCCCTTTGCGAAGACGGAGTTCTTCATCGAAGGCTCGGCGTTCTTCACGTTTTTCGTCATGGAATAAGAAATTCAAGACTTAGAGAAAATCCTCTCCAAAATCCTCTCGTACAACCAAAACAACACTAATAAAATAATCGTTGCCTTATTTTTTTACTCACGCCAAATGTTTTGAAATTCAAAATTGAATCTTTCAATTAATTTAATTAATTGAAATGTTTAAACCGCCCAATTAAAGAGGCGTTTAATATAAAGTTAAACGCAAGAGTTGACTTCATTTAATGGGGGTGCGGGTGCGTTACCTAATTAAAAGAGGGGGTTTGAGGAAGTTGAATAGGTGGGGATCGTGTGGGCCCCACCCCACAAATATCCTACCTAGTGGAGTAGGATATAGTGGGTCCCACTCCAACCACTTAGCTTAGGATAAAATAAAATAAAATTTGTTGCACCATTTTATTTTATTCCTTTACTTAACCCAAAATTTTAAAACCATACCCGAGCAAATGCAACTCCAAAAAAAGTGTTCCTAAGAAATTACCGGTACTTAAATTCCATCGGTGTCCTCAGATTTAGATTCTGAGCACTGGTTCAAAAGTTTGGAAAACCCGCTCGTTCGTTCACTGAACGTACCTAAGCTAAACTTCAGAAAATGATTCCGGGAACACCGGGCCTCGGAATCAGGTGCCGCCAGAAACTGCGTTCCTGTAAAATCCAAAAGAAAATTAAGAAAAAAAAATTTCCCTTGAATTTTTATGGGTCTTTACATTACTCCCACCTCAGGGATTTACATCCCCGTAAAGATACGTCATAAACTAGGGAAACAAATGTGGATACTAAGCACGCATCTGAGCCTCCCGCTCCCAAGTGCTCTCCTAGAGGTTCCCGTGCTGCCATCTGATGCACACTAGAGGAATTGACCATCCACGTAGGACCCGCTCATGTCGATCCTCAATCTCCACCGGGACTTTTGCAAAAGTCGCCCCATAATCAACGTCCAGATCCCCATGGTCAATGATATGCATCGGGTCGTGTACGTATCTCCTCAACTGAGATACATGGAAGACGTCGTGCACCCAGTGCAACTGAGGTGGTAGAGCCAGGCGATAAGCCACCTCACCTATCCTGCTGAGGACCTGGAATGGTCCGATGAAGCGCGGAGATAAATTGCCACCTCGTCCAAATCTCCGTAATCCACGTCGAGGTGAGACCCGCAAGAAGACGTGGTCTTCATCCTCTAACTCTAGTGGCCTCTACCTCCTATCAGTATAAGACTTCTGCCGGATCTGAGTTGTCCTCATCTACTCCTGGATGACCTGGACCTTCTCTGTCATGGCCTGGACCATCTCCAGTCCCAGAAGTGCCGACTCCCTAAGGTCTGTCCAGCACAACGGTGATCTTCAAGGTCGGCCGTACAATGCCTCGTATGGTGTCATCCCGATGGTGGAGTGGTAGCTGTTGTTGTACGCGAACTCCACCAAGGGTAGGTGATCCTCCCACCTGCGACCAAAGTCAAGGACACATACACGGAGCATTTCCTCGAGGGTCTGAATGGTTCTCTCCGTCTGACCATCTGTCTGAGGGTGAAAGGCAGTTCTCAGACGTAGCTGCGTCCCGAATGCCTCCTGCAACCCCTTAAAAAGCCGGGAAGTAAAGAGAGCATCTCGATAGGATATGAGAGATGATGGAACACCATGAAGCTGTACAATCTCTTGAACGTAGAGGCATCCCAAGCTCTCCACTGAGCCCTGCTCTCGGATGGGTAAGAAGTGGGCCGACTTGGTGAGTCGGTCAATAATCACCAGAATGGAGTCGTGACCTCTAGAAGTGCATGGAAATCCAGTCACGAAATCCATAGATATCCCATCCCACTTCCACACTAGGACCTCCAAAGGTTGTACCAAGCCTGCTGGTACCTGGTGCTCTACCTTCACCTGCTGATAGGTGAGGCATCAAGAAACGAACTCTTCCACAACCTTCTTCATACCCAGCCACCAGTGCTGTCGTCTGAGGTCCTGGTACATCTTCACCACTCCTGGATGTACTGCTAAAGGGGATTTGTGAAACTACCTCAGCATCTCTTCCTGTAAAGCAGCTGGTACCATGGTACGTCCTCTGAAAAGGATGACGTGCTCTCCTCCCATAGAGAATTTATCAGGTGCCTGTCCTGAGGATATCTATGCATGCCGCGTCTCACCGTCATCGTCCCCACGCTGTGCCTCTCTGACCCACTGTAGAAGTGGAGGAGTGACTGTGAGTGACTGTATAAAGGCTGCCCCATCACTATCCATGAAGGATATCTTCAAAACGGCTAGATTCTCTGTCACCTCCCCAAGTAGCTGAATGCCCATCCTCCTGCTGAGAGCATCGGCTACTACGTTCCCCTTTCTTGGAGTATAGACTATCTCAAAGTCATATTCCTGGAGGAACTCGAGCCATCGCCACTGTCTCAGGTTCAGGTCCTTCTGCGAGAAGATGTACCTGATACTCTGGTGGTCAGAGTAGACAGTAATGCACTCGCCCATCAGATAGTGTCACCATATCTTCAGAGCGAAGACCACTGCTGCTAACTCCAGGTCATGGGTAGCATAGTTCTTCTCATACTTCCTCAACTGACGTGATATATAGGCGATCACGGCGCGTTCCTACATCAGGAAACATCAGAGTCCGATTCCTGATGCATCACAGTAGACTACGTACCCTACTCCGTCCTCTGGTAGACTCAAGATATGCGCACTAGTCAATCTATGTCTCAGCTCCTGGAAGCTCTGTTGACATTTGTCAGACCATACACAGGGTTTCCCCTTCTTCTTCAAAGTTGAGAGTGGTGCCTAATCTCCAAAAAATTCTGGCATGAATCTTTGGTAGTACCCAGCTAGCCCCAAGAAACTCCGCACCTCTGTCACGCTCCTGGGTGGCTCCCAAGCTAGCACTGCCTCGATCATCGCAGTATCCACCGCAACTCCTACCTTAGAGATGAAGTGTCCCAAGAAGTGGACCTCACGTATCCAGAACTGACACTCCGAGAGATTTCCATAAATATGGTGTTCTCAGAGTGTGTCTAGTACAACCCGCAAGTGGTAGGCGTGCTCCTCCTCAGGGGTCGAGTATATCAAAATGTCTTCAATGAAGACCATGAGAAATCGATCGAGGTATGGATTAAAGATCCTGTTCATGAGGCCCATGAATACTGCTAGAGCATTGGTTACACCGAATGTCATAACCAAGAACTCATAGTGGCCATACCGACATCAAAAGGACGTCTTCTGCACGTCCTCGTCCCGAACTCTGAGCTGATGATAGCCTGACCTGAGGTCTATCTTCGAGAACCACCATGCTCCCTTGAGCTGATCGAAGAGGTCATCAATCCTTGGTAGCAGATACTTGTTCCTTATGGTCACCTGGTTCAGGCGACGATAGCCGACACACAGTCGCAAGCTCTCGTCCGCCTTCTTGGCGAACAATATCGGGGAAGCCCAGGGTGAAACACTGGGTCGGATGAATCCCTTGCCCTACAAGTCCTCCAGCTGTACCTGTAGCTCTCGAAGCTCAGCGGGAGCTATCTAATATGCTGGGGTGGATATCGGGGCTGTTCCGGGGTATAGGTCAATATAAAAGTCTACCTCTTTGTGAGGAGGTTGTCCTAGAACGTCGTCGGGAAAAACATCCACATACTGATCCACCACTGCATGTAAGCTCGGACTCTGCACGTCAACTGATCCTAGGATGATGCTAGCCAACTGATGAGTGATGGGCTGTCCACTCATCTGCATGAGTCCATCCTGCACTGCAAAGGTTCCCTTCTCGCCGATGAAGGTGAACCTGCTCCCGTCGGTGCGAACACATCGCACCTTGCGCCTAATACAATCGATCTGAGCATGGACTGTAGATAACCAATCCATGCCCAAGATGACATTGTAAGGCCTCAACGCCGCTAAAAGAAGATCCCAGCCGAATCTCTCGCCTCCTAGAGTAATCTCACACTGTCGGCACCAGTGCATAATCATCGAGTCTACTCCCATAGGAGTCTCTAGCCGTAAGGATCAAGCCAACGACTCTGTCGGAATCTCCGAGCTCTGAACAAGTGCATCGGCAATGAAAGAATGACTCACTCCTGTGTCAATAAGAACTGTAGTAAGGGTGGAATAGACACATATAGTACCCCGAATCATCTCGGGCATGCCGTGGTCAAAGGCCTCCGCTGCCTGAAGCTATGCCTATCTCTACCCGCCAGCTCCCTGTGGTCGGGGTGAACCTCCTGGTGGTGGTGGTGGTAGAGCCTCAAAGCGTCACCCACCACCTGCTGCTCGGCTAGCTCCTCTGCCTCATCCGCCTGAGGGTCTGGTCCGCCTGGACCCATGTGTCATCCGTCGACTGCCAGCTACAGAAGACTCTGCTACGTGCCGCCCTATGGTAGGTCTCGCTGCTGATGTAGGCTCAGCAAGAAAGCTCTCGATGAGATGGGATTGCTCCAGTACCCCTTCCTATGTCAGAATGCTGAGGGAGATCAGCGATGCCCTGATCTCACGCCTCAATCCCTGCTCAAAGGTCTGTTCCCGGAAGAATGGGTCCCGTACAATGTTCATCAAATAGCGTGAGAGATCGGTAAATCTCACCGAGTACTGGGCGACTGACAAGCTGCCCTACCACAGCTATAGTAGCTCCTGGATGCACACCGCACAGAGGGTGGTTGGGACGAACTCCAAGCGGAAGAGGCTCTCAAAGTCCGTCCAGAGGAGAGATACCTCATCGTGAACCTGGAGCATCAAGCTCCACCATCTGCTTGCTGCCGCGTGTAGGAGACTCGCTGCAAGGATCACCATGAGGTCTACTGGTGTCCCTACCAATCAGAAAAAATCATACAACTGCCTCCAGGCAATCCTCGGCTGCCTGAGGGTCCGTCTCCCCGCGGAACCTGGGTGGTCTCTGGCGCTGAAACTCATGCAGTGCACCAAAGTGATGTTCACTCTCAGTGGCTGGGGCTGGTAGCATCGGTGGCTCGGCGGGTAGTAGTACCGGCGATGCCTCTGCAGTAATAGGGCCCTGCACTGAGGCCTCATCGCTCAGTGGGCTGTCGTCATGTACAAAACTCGGAACCCTAGCTTGTTGTTGTTATGGGGGCATCCGGAAAAGAGACAGGTGCGCCACGGTCAATACAGTATACCTGGTGAGATGACACAAAGTAATCACAAAGAAAACTTGAAACACACATGCAATCAATGTTTTCGTGCACTAAGATGGAAATCAGAAGTTAGGGTCCTGGTGTACGGATACGTCGGCCGCCACACCAACACTGGACTCTCTGGACTGATAACCACACTTAATACTCTTAACACTATTGCTTCACATAGAAAAAGATCAGAGTCCTTAGTTCTGCGGTAGAACCGAACTCCTCTGATACCAATTTGTCACGACCCGTCCTCGGGGCTCGTGCCTTGACTAACCCCAAGCCCGCCTCCCATAGGCCAGGGGCTGGAGACTAGCACCAAGGCGTAAATCCCAACAAAAAGGGGAAGACATTGCCTTTGTAATGTAAAAAAACACCACAGAGTAAGCAAGAAGAAGTAAACACTAAGTAAAACTGGGTACAAAAGTAAGTACGGAAAGTAAATGGGCCAGAATACAAAACCAAAATGAAAGTAAAGTACAACTAGAAAGAAAGTACAACAACTGAAAAGTAAAGACGCAACGTCGTGCCTTCCATAGGAAGTCCCAACTGAAGGGTGGGTACAGAGAGCCTCTTCAGCTCCATGGGTCCAGCCGTCCGCTCCGTATACGTCTCGCCCAGTGGTCCACCTCCAGGTACCGACTTGCTCCACAAGCCTCCACCACGATCAACACTGTCCGTCGTCTGCATCCAACACAACGTAGTGCAGGCATAGCCCGTGCACGGGTGAGTATAAGCTACTTAGTAAGGACCCCGAGACCCCCGTAGGTCTCCAAGAATCCAAAAAGGATGATCCACAAAATAAATATACAACCACAAAGTAACAACCAACACTACTTAGGTATATTCCCATACATATACCTAAGTCAACAACTCTAGTTTGGCTCTATCATCCGAGAAAAAGTTCGATCACGTCCACACAGGATATCACAACACAATCCACCTAGGATAGCAAGTCAACCATATCGAAGATAATGATTGAAAGTTAAGACTTAGCTCACACATGTATATTTCTTCATAGGATGATAGAGATGATCAGATGTAGCCACTGATTCATCTAAGCCATCGGACCCACAAAAGATCGATAGGTACTAACCCCCGCAATGACCCACAAAGGATAAATAGGTACTAACACCCACAATGACCCACAAATGATCGATAGTTACTAACCCTCACAATGACCCACACATGATCTGACCCACATAGGATCGGTATGCGCTGGCCCACACAGGACCGCTGAGCGCTGACCCACAGAAGATCTGATCCACACATGATCAGTAGGCACTGACCCAAAAAGGATCACTAAGTGCTGTAGTCGTAGCTGTCGAACCCATGGAGGATTCCCGTACAGTCTTCATCGTTATCGTAGTCGCTGCCAGCTCTAGGGTTCCCGCACACAACAAGCTTGTTTCGGGAGGGTCCGCTCCACGAGCCGAGGGGCTGATACATCAACTGACACAAAGTCCAAAGTTGATGTATCCCAAAGTTCCGTATCGTCAACAGGAACTCAACGTGACAAACGACACATCAATCGGACGACCGATCTGAGAGTTATTGGATTTTTCTTCATAGGGGCCCAGTTGGTTTTTAAGTCAAAACCAACCCGACCGTACTCCAACTGCATCCAAACTTCGAGCGGAGTAAGACAAAAGGTCTGTCTCACTAAGAGGAAAACCATCAAAGTCGACAAAACGTCAATCGGATGTCCGGAGCTCAAGTTATAACTATTTCCGTTCTGAGGGCCCGGTTGGTTTCGTGTACGAACCAACCGAGACGAACCCAAAGTTCTCCGAAACCTTGAGTGTAATATACCGAAACGAACGTCTCGATCCACGGATCGTAGCACAGCTGCCGATGCGTCGATCGAAGTTCCGCAACCCATGTTATGGGAAAATTCTGAAAGATGTCTGGAAATAGGGGGTTTAGGCCCGGTCCGACTCGGCCCGATACCCCCTAGGTCGGCCCGAACCGGGGCGACCCGACCCGGGTCCGGGTCCGGCCCAGCCGGCGCGGCCCGGCCCAGCCTGGGCATAGCCCGGCCTAGCCGCTCGGCCTGGTGGCCCGACCTGGCGCGCTCAGCTTGGCCAGCATGGCTAGGCGGCTCGACCGTAACGGCCGAGCGGAAGGGGGGGGGGGGGGGGCGCTTCCCCCTGTTTGTCAAACTATGGCCCCCTATGTGGGGGGCCGATCCTTTGGCTGATCGAGGGTTATGACCCCCGATTCCTCGTTTGGCCGGCCTGGCTGGCCGACCGTGCTGCTGCCGCGGGACCCCGCGGTCCCGTCCTCCTGCTCCAGCATCGGCGGCCGGTCGCCGGCCGCCGATCCCTGCACTACTGGGGCCAAATGCCGCGACCTTGGTCTGACAGGCACGGTGCGACGACGCCGCGCCACTCTGCCATAGCCCCGCTCCGGCCGCGGTGTCTTTATGGTTCTCCGGGGCGGCGCGACGGCGCCACGCTCTTTTTCCGCAGTACTCTCGTTCCCACGCGGTGAGACGACACCATCCCATCTCTGTTCCAATCCACAACGAAGGACATCAATAATAAAGAAGGGGGGGGGGGGGGGTCGGCCGTGTTTGTGCTGTCCGGCCCCCTCCCGTTAATCGATATCATGCGGCTAAAAGTTAATCTATGAAAACCCAAAATTATTCACGACATAAAACAAAAACCCTACCTCGAAGAAAATGTTGAACGAAGGTTCGTCGCAGAATTGAACATCGCGGAAGAAGGCGTCGCGGAGAAAAGATTTGTTGGCGTCATGTCGTCGATCTCCGAGGATGACGTCTCTCACCGGCTGAGGAGAGGGAAGAAAATGGTACGACGAACTCCCCTTTACGGTGACAGAGTTCTTCGTCGAAGGCTCGACGTTCTTCGCGTTCTTCGTCGTGGAAGAAGAACTTCAATTCTTTGAGAAAATCCTCTCCAAAATCCTCTCGCACAACCAAAACAACACTAATAAAATAAGCGTTACCTTATTTTATTACTCATGCCAAACGTTTTGAAATTCAAAATTGAATCATTCAATTAATTGAATTAATTGAAAAGTTTAAACTTCCCAATTAAAGAGGCGCTTAATATTTAGTTAAACGCAAGAGTTGACTTCATTTAATGGGGGTGTGAGTGCGTTACCTAATTAAAAGAAGGGGTTTGAGGATGTTGAATAGGTGGGGATCGTGTGGGCCCCACCCCACAAATATCATTCCTAGTGGAGTAGGATATAGTGGGCCCCACTCCAACCACTTATCTTAGGTTAAAATAAAATAAAATTGGTTGCACCATTTTATTTTATTCCTTTACTTAACCCAAAATTTTAAAACCACACCTGAGAAAACGTAACTCCGGAAAAGGTGTTCCTAAGAAATTACCGGTGCTGTGATTCCATCGGTGTCCTCGGATTTCGATTCCGAGCACCGGTTCAAAAGTTAGGAAAACCCGCTAGTTCTTTCACTGAACGTACTCAAGCTAAACTTCGGAAAATGATTCCGGGCACACCGGGCCTCAGAATCAGGTTCCGTCAGAAACTGCGTTCTTGTAAAATCTAAAAGAAAATTAAGAAAAAAAATATCCCTTGAATTTTTACGGGTCTTTACATATCTATTATTATATCAATTCCTAATGTTTTTATAGAATTACCCAGGTCTTTAATTTCAAATACACAATTCAACTGGTTCTTGAAAAAATTTATAATCCATTGTTTTAACAAATAAATAGAACGTCATCATCAATAATTACAGGTAATCAGACTCATTTTTAAAAGGTTTATAGTATACACATGAATCACATTTACTTCTATAAAACCAATTTTCAATCATAAATGAATTAATACTTTTATACCATTGTCTTGAAAATTATTTAAGCCCCTATAAAGACTTATAAAGAATAAAAACATCATTAGGTTTCAAAAGTTTTTAAATAAATTCAGTATGAGTCCTATAAATTGTTTCATCAAGAGTACCATGCAAAATAGTAGTTGTTACATCTAATTGTTCAACATGAAGATCATATTTGGAAGTAAATGCAAGAATAATTATAAGGATGAATGCATAAAAAATGGGGGGAAAATTTCACTATATTCACTACCTTCACATTGTAGAAAGCCTTTATAAACCATTCAGTCTTTAAATTATATTTTATATTCTTAAATATTTTTTTCTTTCTTCATATAATTCAATTGAGAACTTATGAACTTTTGGTTATTGGGTCGAGGGACAATTACCCAAGTTTTTTTTAAGAAGGGAATTCATCTATTCTTTCATTGATCTTAACCATATAAGGGATTAATTAGATTTAATAGTTTTCTTAAAAAATTTTGGTTCATCCCTGAGAAAATCATGTTTTACATTTAAATTCCTAGGAAACAATATCTTCCTGATTAAAATGGGATAGAGGGCTTATAAATCTCATCCCTTTATCCAAATTGAGTTGACAGTTTCTTAGATAATTGGGTTCCTCAGTTTCAGGGTTAGAATCTAAACTAGAATCAGATTTATCATGTTCCTGGACAATGGGGGGAGAAGGACTAGTGGTGGATTGGGAGTGGTCAATGGATTCAAAACGAACATCAACACAAAGAGGTCTCGAAACTATTGAGGGTTCTATAGAATCATCAGAAGTCACTATATGTTTAGTTACCCTATCACTGGACATACCCGATTCATGGAACACTGCATATTGGCTAATGCACATTTTTGATACCAAAATGTATCTATTAATAAATGATACCCTTTAATACCCTCCAAGTAACCCTCAAAAATGCACTTAATAGCCATAGGGTCTAGTTTATCAGTACGTGTATGGGACTAATATATTGATCAAATTTTCCTAAGGTGTTCTAGACCCAAGGTTATACCTTTTGAATGCCCTTTAGGTGTCTTACAAGAATTATTTGAATATGGGAAACTGTTAATAAGGTACACTACTGTTGAAGTAGCTTTGAACCAAAAAGTCCTATAGTGTTTTTAGTGGGAAAACATGCACCTCACCATCTCAAGAATAGTTATATTCATTATTTCTACTAATTCATTATGTTATGGGGTTTCCTCAATAATCATGTATCTCTTTATCTGCTATGATTCATAGAATACAATGAATAATATGGATAGATATTCTAAATCATTATCAATCCTTAATTCCTTGATTTTCCTATTAGACTCACTCTCGATGACAAAAATACATTTTTTTAGAAGTCAGAAATGTTTTAGACTTGTGTTTGAGTTTATAAATATAGACCTTTCTGGAGAAATCATCGATAATAGTCACAATGTATAAGCCCCCTCCATGGGAGGTAACCCTAGAAGGAACCCATAAATCAGAGTGTGTACATTCAAGGGGTTCTTTATCATTATACCCTGAACTACCAAAGGTGACTCTTATGGAATTTCAATATACAAAATATTTATTAAATGAGACCATTGGGATAAAAAAAGGTCCTGTTTTTTAGTTCACTAAGGCCCTTGGCCCTAAAATTCCGTAATATTCTATGACAAAGAGTGGTGGAATCAAGCTCTGAACTGTAAGATGTGTTCAACCGACTTCTATTTACCTTTCCATCTAACACATAAATACCATTTTGAGGGGTCCCTTTTATAACAGTGAGGGATCCTTGGGAAAGTTTAAGAATTCTAGAATCAGACATAATAATGTCCCCCTTTTTCTTAAGGATTGCTTTGAATAGTAGGTTTATTTTTAAATTGGGCACCCACTTATCTTCCTAGAGAGATTTAACAATCCCATCATGATAATCCAATGAAACAGAGCCTATAACCATAATGTGAAAACTTCTGTTATTCCCAAGAAACACCTCACATAATTCCATTTACCTAAACTCACCAATGAATTCCTTCCTAGGACATATGTAGAATGAGCACCTTGATCATGGATCCCTTCATCAAAGATGGAAACATCTGAGACATTTATCACAAAAGTAGTGTCAAAATCCTACAAAAATAATAGGGAATGGTCATAACTACAATCTTTATAGTCACCTTTTATATTAGGATATCTCCTCTTAATGTATTGAGGTTTCTTGTATTGAAAACATTCTATAACTAGGTTTTAGACTTATATTTTTTTCTTAGACTAACCCCTTTATTTTATTCTACCCCTTAAATCACTTATTCATATATATTATATTCTATCCCTAATATTTAAACTTCCAGCTTTAGTTTTAACAATACACTTTCCTTAAAGGTGTTTAGAGAGTAAGAAAAATTTAACTACATCAAGAGTAAGTGTGTATTTACCAAAAATCCTAGAGTATTTAATAGAAATAATGGAATCATCTAAGGATGTAAAAAAAATAATTTCCCAGTCTTTATCATCTAGATTAATATTTATATTGGCTATATCTGATAGAATTTTATTAAATTCAACAATATGAACACAGACTGCAGTTCCAATGAACATTGTTAAAGTGTATAATCTCATTTTCTTATACAATCCACCAATAAGGGATTTAGTCATATTAAGAGATTCAACACTTGCCCATATACCAGCGGTACCTAAATCATATTAAAATTCTCTTAGCACTTTATCACCTAAGGATAAAATAGTTAGAATGAAGGATTTCCTAAGGGTTTCCTTAGGGACATCTATAAAAGAAAAGGAAACCTTCCCATTAGGGGAAGTAGTGGTTATTTTTTCCTAGTACTATTAAGTGAATATATCAGGTTATTATGATCTAACAAGGATGAAATTTTAGTTATCTAGAGATTAATGTTTTTTCACCATCAAACTTATCAATATCAAATTTATTTGAACACATGACTAATGTTACCATAGGCTTTGATACAAATTTTTAAGGTTAAACACTTAAACCATAATATACCAAAGAACCAATGTCACTTATGATGGATTATTAATATTATGAATTCGATTGACCAAGTGATTGAGAAAGAATAGATAAATATTTATTCACAAATATAATACTAAAATAATAAAATAGTGAATGAGTAAATTTATATAGACAACATATAAAATGTGCTTCAGTACCTTTGGGACCAACATGCAAGAAAAGAACACCACCATAGAAAAAGATTTATTAAGAAGAAAAAGACACACAAGGCTAATGCAGATTCAAAAGTAGAATAAATAAGGACTATAAAAACAATCTGAAGAGAAGGGAATGCTGAACTAGGTGGCAGTAGTGAACCTTGTCATGTATAGTCAGCCTTATCCACTCCTGGATGGACACACACATACACCCAAAAAAGGATAACATAAAATAAATGAAAAATGAAATTAAATCATTATAGATCCAAGAATCATATACCGAACCATGGATACAATTGAATATGGGTACAGATCATTTACATTCTTCTTGCATCATCACCTGAGAACCCAAAGAAGAGTCTATTCCCCAATGAATCTCCATAAGAGAAGTACTTCGGTTACTAGAGGTGGAACAAACATGGTAGAGGGGATTGTGGGTGGCTAGAGACCCCTAGAACCCTTCCTTCTTCTTCAAAAAATATTAGCAGCACCTCACCTTTGGATGAACCCTCGAACAAGATAAGAAACTAGAGAAGACGAAAAAGCGAAATGAGAGCCAACCTCAGAATCAATGCACAGAAAACACAATCAAAGCACACCAGAGATAGTCAGGAAGAGGTGCTGGTTGATGACCATATGGATGGTCCCAATCAATAAGATGGTTCACGTAACAAACACTATGACTACTCATGGGATAGGTGCGATATCATGATAGGCAATACATCAGTATAATGGATCAAGCTCGATCGAAGAAACACATGAGGATAAAAACTGAGACATTGGATCATAACTTATCAATAGTCTAGATCACTTGCTGCTAAAATAATAAGTAATATAAATTCATAGGAGCTCCTGATAAAGAACCAAGTTAAAGAATAAAATCCATGTAAATAATTCCCATACAACATGAAATATATATAATCCTAGGAAAAACTAAATAATGTAACCAAATGAACATAAATCAATAAAAAAATTAAATTTATTTAAATAAAACACCAAAAAAATTGGTGGAATATATCAACAATGGATGATTCTTACCAGTGAAAAATTATTGAGGGATCATTTTCATAAAGTATCAAAACAATCAGAAAAAGTTTTCTTAGTTCTCAGTAAGTCAATTGTGTTCTTTACAAAAATGTCATTTCTAACTAGAAACTTGCATTATGAGTCATACTGGTCACATAATGAATCTATTTGATTTGAGGATGATTCATACATATCAAAAAATTACTAATGAATCAGTTTCCTAAATTATCCAAAAAATCATAGCATGTTTTATTGGTTTTTAGTGAGTGACACTTTTTTTAACTAAAATATCAATTTTAAATTGATAAAGAACACCTTTAGTCACACCAATCACACCATACATCAAATTGAGGTGTGTTTTATTCCTACACTTCAAAAATGACTCATAGACCATTTCCCTAATATATTAAAATAATTCGGATGAATTTTCTCGAGTTTCAGTATGCCACTTGTTCTTTTTTACTTAAATTATTGTCGATTTTAAATAAAAAGACACTCATGGAGTCATACCAGTCATACCGTGCATCTTATTGAGGTAAAATTGACTCCTACAAATCACATATGACTCATGGAATTTTTTCCTAAAATATCAAAATAATATGAATGTGTTTTCTTAGTTTTTAGTATATTACTTTTTCTTTTTTACTTAAATTAATGAAAATTTTAATTAAAAACTAACACTTGGAGTCATAACAATCACACCATGTGTTTTATTGTGGTAAGGTTGATTCCTACACATCAAAAATGAATTATGGTTCATTTTTCTAAAGTATCAAAATAACCTGAATGTGTTTTCTCAGTTTTTAGTATGGTAGTGGTGTTTTCTAACTAAAATGTCATTTCAAACTGGAAACACACATTTTGAGATATACTAGTCACATCATGCAATGACATGAAATGAGAATGATTATTACTTGTCACAAATGACATATGAAAGACTTTACTAAATTATCAACACAATCAGAAAATTTCAACCTAGTTTGTAGTGAGTGACTTGTTTTGGGCTAGAATGTCAATTTTAATGTGATAATGGACACTTTTAGTCATACCAATCACACTATGCATTTAATTGTGGTGGGGTTGTTTCCCACATGTCACAAATGACTCATGGATAATTTTTCTAAAGTACCAAAACAATCCGAAGGTGTTTTATCTATTCTCAGTATGTAACCTATTCGTTTTAGTTAAATTAATGTCAAATTTAAATAAAATGATACATTTAGAGTTATATCAGTCACACTATAGATTTTATTGAGGTGGGGTTGATTCATAAATGTCACAAATGAATTATGGATCAATTTACTAATTGACCAAAATAATATGAATGTGTTTTCTCGATTTTCAGTATGTCACTTATTCTTTTTACTAAAATTACTATTAATTTTAAATAAAAAGAGACACTTTGAGTTATATCTGCCACACCGTGAATCATATTGAGGTGAATTTTGTTACTACATGTAAAAAATTAATTATAGATTATTTTAAAAAATTATGAAAACAATCTGAATGCATTTTCTTAGTTTCCAAAATACCAGTTGTGTTTTTTACTAAAAGGTCATTTCAAACTAGAAACATGAATTTTGAGTAATATCAGTCACATCGTATGTTTGTTTGATGTGATCCTACATCAAACACAACAAAAAGGACTTATGAATCACTATCCTATGTTATGAATACAATTAGAGTGTTTTTTATCAGTTTTCAATGAGTTTCATATTTTAAACTAAAATATTAATTTTAAACTGATAACAAATAATCATTGTCATACAGGTCACACTGCTCATATGATTATGGTGTGGTTAATTTCTACACATCACAAATAACTCATGGATAATTTTATTAAAGTATCAAAACAATATGAATTCATTTTCTTAGTTTTGAAAATGTCAATTTTTCTTTTATCTAAATTTAATGTTAATTTAATTTAAAAATATGCACTTAAATTCATACTAACAACACCATGCATCATAGTGAGATAAAGTTGATTCTTAAACATAAAAAATGTATTATGGATACTAATCTTAAAGTATCAAAAAAATCCTATTGCATTTTATGTAACACCCTGACCCCAAAAGCCTAGAGTCGGTGCATTATTACGTATCATTAGCAATATCACAAAAGATCAAGTCTCAAAAGACTGATTAGTTTAGTATCCTTGGAAGTACTAGATACATTCATAAGGTTTACATTACATCGTAAAATAGAAAACAACAACAACATTGTTTCCACAGACAACACTAAGGTCCCATAGACTATCCCTCCAAGTAAGTCATAATATACTTCTTCACATCCTGGAAAAAATTAAACATTTAAAGGGGTGAGCATAGATTCTCAGTAAGGATAACGATATAGCAAAAACTTTTATAAATAAGTATAAACATTTGAGGCAATGTATAAGAATAAAACAAAATACTTTTAAACATGAACTTCAACATAATATGGAAAAGATTAAATCAAATAATTTCATTTACTTATTCACATGGATATTATACTAGTCGAATAATCACATGAAATATCAATAACCACTTTCATAATCATGGAATGCATAATGCCAGACTTTTATAACCACATAGTCAAGGCCTTGTGCCAAGACTAAAAATAAGATTTTGTTAATGACTTGTGCCAAGACACTATTTTGTCTTGTGAGAGCTACTGATGCATCGAGGATCTATTTCGGGCTCCACTCGTCACATACTAAGTCCAATGAATTCGTCAAATAAAAAGTTTTAAACATAACATAAAAATTTGTATTAAAAGTAGAAAACGAAATGTCAATACTTTATCTATAAACCATGAATGGTGTAAAAATAAAAAATCCATAGTCAAACATATCAAAAAAACCTTTAATACAATATGAAAGATTTGTATCATAATAAATCGACTTCAAAAATGTTTAAAATCCATCAAAGGATGTGTACATAGATGAAAATTAATAGTAAAAATCTTTGAGAGAAATATCAATTTTTCATGAAAACATTTAAAAGTCACAGAATTTAGAAATGAAGACATTTGACGACATTTTTCTGAATCAAAGTGTTCCATAACACATTTAAACTTTTTAAAGGAATTAACATTTAAAAAATATTTATGTCCATGTAAACAAATCCTTAAAAAACATTTTGAAAACATGGACATTAATGAGAATGATTTAGAAGAATAAATATTTAAAACATTTGAAATGATATTTTAGTAAAAAAAAAGTCTCTTAAAAGAATCCCCTTGAAAACTCTTTCATGAGACATGAACAAGGATAATAAATATGTCCCAGAAGATAATTACGTAAAAACAAACTCGGATAATAAAGAGATTGTGAAATTAACCCTTACCTTGCCCTTTCCTTTGGTTGAGGGTATGTTTAAGCTTCTATATAATGACCCTTGTAGGTTATTAGATCATAACAGAACCATATTAATATTTATTATATCATACATGATTCATTTATGACTTTATACTACCCATTTAATAATGAGTTTCATGTTAAATTAACATTTCAGGTAATAATCTATTTCTTTATTGTACATATTTTAACATGTTATTTTTGATCATATCATTTAGATCCTGATTTAAATAATTCCAAAATATAAAACATTATTTTTAAAACATACATATTCAGAATATAAATATTTATAATATATAGATATATGAAATGGGAAACACCATTTATGGAGAGGGTAGGCCATACGTATGCATAAAAGTGGTTTATGTTTTCATTTTGTATTGAACGGAAGTAAGTGAATAAGATATATGTAAGTTCATAAATACACATATATATAAATATACATATCTCTAGTATCATTTTTATTTAATATATTTCATACTTATTAGTAATATTTATTTTTATGATCGTCGATAAATGGTGAACTTGGAAATGAATCTCATCACGTCGTGGACATGGTAATCCGTATGTACGCACGAGCAACAATATCATTTCCTCAAAGGTGTATAATTTGATAGTATATCATATATAAAGAATATTTATCATGTTATATTTATTATTTACATCAATTATACATCATTATTATACCCATACATATAATAATGTATTGAATAACCATTACACCACAACGTGGAGACGGTAAGCTGTACGTACGAACGTATGGTGACATGTCATTCAAAGGATAGATAGAATAATGAATATGGTTGTGCCATATTTATAATAAAATCATAGTATATATAAGATATTGGAGTTATTGTTTTAGAATGGAAACAACAAAGAAAGAGGAAGTGGAAGAAGAAGAGAACTTGAAAGAGGTGATGAAATACATATCTCTTCTTATGGTTCTTTTTTATTTGATCAAAAGGGAACTTTAGGATAGATTTATGACTAAATTAAGGCCTATAGGATGAATGGAGGATAGTTGAGAGGGTATTTGGGTAGAGTTTGGTCGATCCAAATGGATTTGGAGGTGTGAAAATGAGAGAAGGGGAAGTGCCCTTTTATAAGAGGGGTGAGGGGCACCTTAGAAAAACATAAAATATTATTTTATAATAAAATCATTTTCGGTTTATAATGGATCCAAAATATATTATTTATAGTATAATGTTGGGATGGGTCGCAAAAAACTCAACCATCAGGTTTTAGATTGGTTTGGGTCACTATATTAACATTATCTTTTATATTTAACAATCAGTTAAATAGTTTGACATTTACCATGTCTCTTTGTAGTTTTATATTATATGGTTAATAAACTTACTATAAACTTCCAAGAGAACCCCAAGTGGTTCATTAATTACATATATAATAGTATTTAAGCCCTTCAGAAGAACCTTATATTTTTAGGAATAGAATACAAATTAATAATATAATATTTGTTTTAAAAACTATTTTATGTCAATTTTTACACTATTTGGTATTTTGTTTTTTCTAAATTCATAACAGAATTATTACTTTGAATAAAATTCATCTAACCAACCCTAACATGTCATATTATCCTATATAATTATTTTAATTCATAAAAAGTCTCAAATTACATTTATTTGGATATTTATAATATTAATTATTTTGATATTTCATTAATTAGGTAATTATTGCATCATCATTGTATCATAAATAAATTAAATTATTTAATGTCTAAAAAATATAAATAAAATACCATTATGTATGAAATATGTTTATATTTCTAATGAATATTTATAGTATAATTTATCTTATGTGTATACCAATATTAAAAATGGCTTAGTTATTGAACTTTGAATTTAACACTTTTAACTCTTCTTTGAATTAAATAATAATAAATGTCCTAATCTAATCCAAGTGGACCTAAAGGATCATATTTTATTTCTAAGGTTGTTTTTGGTCTAATTAGACTTATCCAATAGAATTATTACATGTGTTAGGGTAATAATAATATCATTTTTACCTTTAATTACACTATTTACATTTAACCGTGGTAATTAAAAGTCAAAAGTTACTCTTCACCAAAAATATTTTCATCTAATTGAACCAAATTTTACATACAAATATAATCCGTGTTTCTAGGATTTTCCAAATTCAACTCATAGAAGCGGTAAAATTATGTTTTATGTAAATTTGCAAATGCTCATAGGAGGTGTGTAAAAGACGGTAATAAGTTCAATAAAATTTTTATGTATAAAAAATAATTATAAATTGACTCAAATGAATTACATTGAACATATATTGGTATTATGTATATATTTTGACCTAAAATAAATTTAAATAAAATAAATAATTATTTAAATAAAATGTCAGGTTTAAACAATAACTCAATGTTTTTCACTATTCATGAAAAATTGAAAGTTTTCAGAAAAATACCAAAATTTCACCCTAATATAATTTTGTTATTCTGAATTCAAAAATTAAGTCTATTTAACCAAATTACAAACATAAAAGTTTCATTTATTAATTTGAAATTAATTGCTGTTGTCAAAACCAAAAAGAGTGTTTTTTGAAATAATAACTAACAAAAGATTGTTACTTGTTTATATTCAATTTTAAAGTGACATTATTTTTAATGAATAAAATTGGATTAAATGATAAAAATATAATCTATCTATACTTCCAAACCATTAAAAATTATAATTTAACACTAAAAATTATTTTTATTCAAAAAGTTGTTTTCAGTTAAAATATAGTATTTTCACTATTCACCCAATTATGAAAGTTATCAGAAAAACACCCAATATTTATTGAAACTAAATTCTTATGTCCCGATTCTAAATAAGAAGTTTATTTTGTCAAATTTAATATATAATAATTTCAAATATTTGATTTAAAAATGGTTCACCATTAAAAGGCGGTAAAATTGCATTAAAAAAATACTTCTTTTATCTGAAAAATGAATTTGTTTTATTTATTATGTCATAGAATCTCATAATATGGATTCTTAAATTATGAGTATTATATAAAGTTCTAAATTTATTTAATATTATTCATAAAATCTTTTGGATGGCTAGTTTGGTAAGTTGTGGTGCGCTTGAACTCGGTGTTGCGTGTAGTACATATTATTTAATTACTTTAAAGAAATAACGTACTATGAAATCTTGGGTTGTTACATTCTTCCCTCCTTCAAAAAATTGCTTCCTCGTAGTTTGAAATTGTTTTTTGAAAATAAATGGTTGAAAATAGATAATACTTTTGTGGGAAAACCCACATCCGAAATTGGGTTAATAAAATTTAGTCTTAATAAGAAGAAAAGGGGAATGAAAAAATCACCACCAAATTATGATCTGAATTAGGAGAAAATTGGTGGAAATTAAAGACACATAATTAGAGGAAAAACATAAATATTTATATGGAGTTATTAAGGTCATTAGTCACAAACAATTGTAGAACTAAGGGCCTCAAAGCAATCAATCTATGATGATTTAAAATATCATTGGTTCAATAAAAACCTAAGGTATTTGGATAAAACATTTTTAGTTTTAATATCCCTTACCTAAAGTTTAAGAATTAATTATTTCATAGAATAAGAGTAGAAAAAAATATATACATGAAAAGTAGAGTTTAATCCTTTAACTATTTTTTACAACAAACTCATTTTTCACTCTAAATGAAAATAGAACTTAAAAAATATTATATTTATTCTATTTGTATAGGGTTACAAATAAATGAATTTATAATTAATCTAGATTAACTTTAAAAAAACTACATTATTCAATCTAGGACATCACGTGGGACAGTGGTAGTTGATACACCCTTTTCGCCCTTCGGTTGCGAGTTCAAGTCTCACGGCCTTGCCATACACGATGGTTTGCCACCCGATCTCCGGGTTGTCCTTTTTATGGTGATCCAAAAATAATCTCAAACTAAACTTATCCAAAATACTTCTGTCCAAACTCACAGTCCAAAATTTATATGGAAGGTAAACAAAATGAAGATCATTTTTTCCACTTAATAACACGTGTACACCTTCATCATGTATTCTCTTAAAACACTACAACATCTTGAATTACCATAAAACCTTATTGATTACATTCATGCTCCCTTATTCCTTATAGAATACTGGATATACTCATTCTATACAAAAATGTTTTAAACTCCACCAATGATGGAATATACAAATAATTATTCAGTTTCAAGGTAGTCAAGAATATCCAATATAATTTATCCAGATCAATCATGTATTATTACAAAATCACTACCTCAGTATCGGAACGATATTATGGTTTATCTTTCTCTCAACCATATATTTTCTAAAACTTTAACCTGCAATTGAGTCACATTTTTTGGTTCCACACTATCTCAAGTCCTTAATGAAATAGTACTGCAGTACAATCCTTATATATTCTAAAATTCATATAACATGTACATCATTAATACAATACTCAAATGACACAATACTTTAATAACAACATAAGAAATGTAATCATTCTTCTTCATCTTAGGTAGTACTATAAATTTATTATTATCCAATAGCATCATTTGGGGTATACTCTGATGATTTGGTCATTGATTCACATAGTGTCCCAACTCCTTACAGAGGAAGCATTGTACATTTGAAACTTTTTTCTTACCCTTGCAATCATGTACTTGATGTCATTTTTCTCCACACTTATAACAAACTCCCATTCCCTTCAAGCATATACCAAGGTGATTCTTTCCACAGTTATTAGATATGGGAAAATCCTTCTTTTCCCTCTTCCCTTTATCCATCTTTATATCTTTTATCCCTTTCTTCTCTTTCCTCCCTTCAAATCCATATGAATCAGATAATTATTTAATTATCTTCGTAACACATGATACTATTTCTTCATATGTTGAGAATACATGGGAGACTATTTACCTTCCAAATGTTGGCTTAATACTATGGAAGATATGATCCTTATTACTCTCTGGATCATACGTATTACTGGTGTTCACATACCTTCTACTGGGATCCATTTCTATACAATGGCATACACTAGGTCAGTTTATGAATTGACATAAATAATTACAAACTTGTAAAATACCTAACATAAATTGAACAATTTATGGATATAATCCATAATCATAAAAAATGTTCTCCTTGAGGAAGTATATACTCATAAACCCTTTATAATGGTTTGTAAAGAAAATAAGAATTATCCTAAGCATATCCCCCAGGAGTGTCGTAACCAAGAGTGCAGCAAGGCCCATTTTCATGCACCAGTTCTCGTTCAAGTCTAGCACAAAGCGGTGTTTTTGGGTTTTACCCCTAGGTTCATGTGTTCCAGAGCTGCCTCTACCTGCTCGTACCTAGATAAGGATGTATTTCATGGAAAACTCACAAAATCTCTATAATACCAAAATTTTAGGAAGATATTCTATACTAATCATCAAAGTCTATCTTAGGGATATGTGCTCTAATCAGAGTTTACCTAAATCTAGTTTCCAAGGTTTGTACTAAACTTCCTCTAATACCAACTATAATGCGCCGACCCCAGAAGACCAGAGTCAGTGAATTATTACATATCATTGGCATGATCACAAATGAGCAAGTCTCAAAAGACTGATTAGTTTAGTAGCCTTGGAATTACTAGATACATTCACAAGGTTTACATTACTTCATAAAAGGAAAAAATACAACAACATTGTTTCCACAGACAACACTGGGATCCCATACACTATCCCTACAGGTCAATCATAATATACTTCTTCACATCCTTGGAAAAATAAAACATAGAAAGGGGTGAGCTCAGATGCTCAGTAAGGATAAAGATATAGCGGAAACTTTCATAAATAAGCATAAACATTTAAGGTAATATATAAGACTAAAACAAAATCCTTTTAAACTTAAACTTCAGTATAATATGGAAAAGATAAAATCAAATAATTCTATTTACTTATTCACATGGATATTCTACTAGTCTAATAATCACATGCAATATCAATAGTCACTTTCATAATGATGGAATGCATAATGCCAGACTTTCATAACCACATAGTCAAGGCCTTGTGAAAGACTAAAAATAAGAATTTTTCAATGCCTTGTGCCAAGACACTACTTTGTATCATGAAACCTACCGATGCATCAAGGAGCTATATCGGGCTCCACCTGTCACTTACTAAGTCCAATGCATTCCTCATATGAAAAGGTTTAAACATAACATAAACATTCGTATGAAAAATCGCATACAAAATGTCAATACATTATCCATAAACCCTGAATGCTGTAAAAATAACACATCCACAGTCAAAAATATCCTAAAAACCTTCAATATAATATGTATGATTTGTATCATAATAAATCAACTTCAAACAAGTTTAAAATCCATCAAAGGATGTTGACATAGATGAAAATGGTTTGTAAAAATCTTTGAGAGAAATATCCCGTTTTCATGAAAACATTTAAAAGTCACACAATTTAGAAAGGAAGACATTTAAAGACATTTTTTGAATCAAAATTTTCGATACCACATTGATGCTTTTGAAAGTAATTTTCATTTTAGAAACATTCATGTCCATATAAATAAATCCTTAAAATCCATTTTGAAAACATGGACATTAATGAGAATGATTTAGAAGAATAAATATTTAAAACATTTGAAATGATGTTTTAGTCAAAAAAATTCCCTTTAAATAATACCTTTGAAAACTCTTTCATGAAACATGGACATGGATAATAAATATTTCCCAGTAGATACTTACGTAAAAACAACCTCGGATAATAAAGATATTGTGAAATTAACCCTTACCTTGCACTTTCCTTTGGTCGAGGGTACGTTTATCCTCCTATATAATGAAAATTGAATGTTATTAGATTATACCAGAATAATATTCATATTTATTATATCATACATTATTTATTTATGAATTTATACTGCCCATTTAATAATGATTTTCATGTTAAATTAACATTTCGGGTAATAATCTCTTTCATTATCGTACATATTTTAACATGTTATTCTTGATCTTATCATTTAGATCATGATTTAAATACTTCCAGAATATAATACATGATTTATAAATCATACATATTTAGAATATAAATATTTATAATTGATAGATATATGAAATTGAAAACACCGTTTATGGAGATGGTAGGCCGCACAAACGCATAAACACTGTTTCAGTTTTCATATCGTATTGAACGGAAGTAAGTGAATAAGATATATGTAAGTACATAAATAAATATATATATCTCGAGTGGAATTATTATGCCATATATTACATAATTATTAGTAATATATATATATTCTATAGTCTTTAATGAATGGTGAACTTGGAAATGAATCTCATCACGTCGTGGAGACGGTAATCCGTACGTACGCACAAGCGACAATATCATTTACTTAAAAGTGTGGAATTGGATGGTATATCATATATAAAGAATAATTATCATGTTATATTTATTATTTACATAAATTACATATCATTATTATACCCATCTGTATAATAATGTATTGTATAACAATTTCACCACGATGTGGAGACGGTAAGCCGTACGTACGCATGCATGGTGACATGTCATTCAAAGGATGAATAGAATAATGAATATTATTGTGCCATACTTATAATAGCATAACAGTATATTGAATATTCTGTAGTTATTATTTTATAATGGAAATAACAAAGAAAGAGGAAGTGGAAGAAGAAAATAACTTGAAAGAGGTGACAAAACATTTAGCTCTTCTTCGTGTTCTTCATTTTGATTGGATCAAAAGGGATCCGTAGGATGGATTTATGACTAAATAAAGGCCTCTAAGATGAAGGTAGAATGACTTATAGGGTATTTGGGCCGAGGTTGTCTGAGACAAATAGCTTTGGATGTGTGAATTTGATAGAAGGGGAAGTGCCCTTTTATAAGAGGGGAGAGGGGAACCTTAGTAAAAACATAAAATATTATTTTATAATAAAATAATTTTCGATTTATAATGGATCAAAAATGTTTTATTTAAAGGATAAGGTGGGGATGGATCTAAAAACACTAATCAATTAGGTTTTATACAGGTTTGGGTCACTATATTAACCTTATTATTTATATTTAACTCTTAGTTAAATAGTTTGACATTTACCATGTCTCTTTGTATTTTTATATTATATGGTTAATAAACTTACTATAAACTTCCAAGAGAACCCCAAGTTGTTCATTAATGACATATATACTTGTATTTAAGCCCTTTGGCCAAACCTTATATTTTTATGAATAGAATACAAATTAATAATATAATATTTGTTTTGAAAACATTTTATGTCAATTTTGACACTATTTGGTATTTTGTTTTTGCTAAATTCATAAAAACATTATTATTTCAGAAAAAATTTAATCAAACTGACCCTAAAATGTCATATTAACCTATAAAATTAGTGTAATTCATAAAAAGTCTCGAATTACATTTATTTGGATATTGATAATTTCAAATATTCTAATATTTCATTAATTTGGTAATTACTACATCATCATTGTGTCATAAATAAATTAAATTATTTAATGTCTAAAAAATATAAATAAAATACCATTATATATGAAATATTTTTATCTTTCTAATGAATATTTATAGTCTAATTTATCTTATTTTTATCCCTATATTAAAAATAGATTAGTTATTAAACTTTGAATTTAATACTTTTAACTTTTCTTTGAATTAAATAATAATAAATGTCCTCATCTAATCCAAGTGGACTTAAGGATCATATTTTATTCCTAAGGTTGTTTTTGGTTGAATAACACTTATGCAATAGAATTAGTACATGTGTTAGGGTAATAATAATATCATTTTTACCTTTAATTACACAATTTACTTTTAACCGTGGTAAATAATAGTCAAAATTTACTATTTACAAAAATTATTTTCATCTCATTGAATGAAATTTTACTTACTGTTATCAACCGTGTCTCTCAGATTTTCAAAATTCAACTCACAAAAGTGGTAAAATTAATTTTCATTTAAATTTTGAAATGCTCCTAGGAGGTGGGTAAAAGACTGTAAAAAGTTCAATAAAATTTTTATATATCTATAATTATTATAAACTAACTCCAATGAATTATATTGAACTTATATAGGTATTATTTATCTATATTGACCTAAAATAAATTTAAATAAAATAAATAATTATTAAAATAAAAATTCGGTTTTAAACAATAACTTAGTGTTTTTCATTATTCATCAAAAATTGAAAGTTTTCAGAAAAATACCAACATTTCACCCTAAGTTAATTTTGTTATTCTGAATTCAAAAATTAAGTCTATTTTACCAAATTAAAAAAATATTAGTTGCATTTTTTAATTTAAAATCAATTCCCGTTGTCAAAACCAAAAGTAGTGTTTTTAAGAAATAATAACTAACAAAAGATTGATACTTGTTTATGTTCAATTTAAAAGTGAAATTATTTCCAATGAATAACATTTGATTAAATGGTAAAAATATAATAAATTTATACTTCAAAACCATTTAAATGTATAACTTAACACTAAAAATTATTTTGATTAAAAAAGTTGTTTTCTGTTAAAATATAGTATTTTCACTATTCACCTAAATATGAAAGTTATCAAAAAAACACCAACAATTTGTTGAAACTAAATTATTATGTCTTGTTTTAAAGAAGAAGTTTATTTTTTCAAATTGAATATATAAAAGTTTGAAATATTGGATTTAAAAAGGGTTTCCCTTAAAAGGCGGTAGAATTGCATTTAAAAAAATACTTCTTTTATCTATAAAAAATGGATTTGTTTTCACTATGTTTAAGAAACTCATAATATGGATTATAAAATTATAAGGATTATATAAAGTTATAATTTTAGTTAATACTATTCATAAGCTCTTTTGAACAGCTAGTTTGGTATGTCATGGTGCACTTGAACTTGGTGTTGCATGTAGTGCAAGTTATTGAATTGCTTTGAAGAAATAACATACTATGAAATCTTGGGGTGTTACATTTTATCATTTTTCAGCATGTCACATTTTGTTTTTACTAAAAGTATTGTCAATATTAAATAAAAAGAGATACTTTGAGTGATACCGGTCACACTGTGTGTTATATTGAGGTACTGTTGATTCCTAAACATCCCAAATTACTAATGTATCATTTTACTAAATATCAAAACAATATGATTGTATTTTATCAATTTTCAGTAATGATGTTTTGTTTTTTTACAAAAATGTAATTTAAAACTAGAAACATCCATTTTGATTCATACCCATCACATCATACCTAGGATTAAAGTGACACTACATCATACACATCACATGGGACTTATGAATAATTGTACTAAATTATAAAAACAAACATAGAATGATTTATTTATTTTTAGTGAGTGATTATTTTTGAGCTAAAATTTCAATTTCAAACTAATAACAGACAATTTTAGTCATAATGGTCACACCATGCATTAGATTGATGTGTGATTAATTCCTACATGTCAAAAATGACTCATGGATCATTTTCCAAAATTATAAAAACTATTCAAATGTATTTACTCAGTTTTAAGTAGGTCATTTTTCTTTTTTTGCTTGATTTAATTTTGATTTAATATAAAAAATACACACTTAAAGTCATATCGCTCACACCATGCATCAAATTGAGGTGTGGTTGATTTCTAGAGATCACAAATGACTTATGGGTCATTATCCAAAAGTATCAAAATAATATGAATGTGTTTAATGACCCAAGATTTACGTACATGTAAATTACATAAATTTGGTACAAAACTCAATAAATTACAAAATTAGATGCCCAAATACCATATTGGATTAGTGTCTTTGGAAACTGTGAACACGTTATGCTTGCTTGGGGAATGATCTTTAATATCTCCCATAAAGATCTTCCCCTTTGGGTTTCCTACCAAAAATCGTTCCTTATATTATAAGGAAAAGAAACCAAAAAAGGGTGAGCTTCAATGCTCAGTATGGGTAAAAATTGAGAACATCAAACAAAATATAAACATATGGCTGTAAAAACATGAACATATATTTTTTAATATCAATATATTGAGTCATAAAATAAATCTTGTAAGTATGTAAGGCATAAATCATAAAGGAACATGAATCATGATAAAATATCCTTGGAATAAAACATAGAATTGTGAAAAACACATAAACATAGAAAATCATTTCTATATTATCCAAGGCTCATTTACAAGACCATCTTATCCAAAAAAGTCCATTACCAAACCGAGTTTCACTCCTCATTCAAGCCCAGTATTACCAGACTAGATTTAAATGTCATTTCAGCCCTATATTACTGAACTAGATTTACTTTCCATTCCAGTCTTGTATTTCTCATGAGATATAAATCGTTGACCAACGCATTGGAGGGAGATATGGGTCCACCTATCACATAATGAAAACTTTACGCAAGTGTGCTACAAAAACATAAATCCTTCATCATAGCATGAAATAAGGAATAAAATCAGTTTCTTAAACAACATTCCATCATAATCATTATAAAACAAATGGATTTTAGGTATAAAATTCCTTCCTAAAAA
This sequence comes from Viscum album, assembly GCA_963277665.1. Taxonomy (NCBI): domain Eukaryota; kingdom Viridiplantae; phylum Streptophyta; class Magnoliopsida; order Santalales; family Viscaceae; genus Viscum; species Viscum album. The sequence goes on along the minus strand of CAUJRU010000106.1, from coordinate 1,440,926 downwards.
AATATAATCATATTAATAACGGGTATAGAAACATAGCCCCATTTTGTGATTGTCATCTTAGATGAGAAATAATATTGATAAAGCACTTGAAATTAATTCTTGTGGAATATATCCTTTCTTCTTCAAAAAAAGAATTCTTTACTCAAAATGCCAAAAAATTTTAAAAGAAAAAAATTTAATTTAAATTAAACATTAAATATCGTAAAGTAAGATTCATGGAAATAAGGCATTATGAAATTTTAAAAATATGTTCATTCCATATAAGTTAAAAAACATTCTTCTTGTACTTTAGTTGAAAAAGTCAAAAAGTACCTCATACTGAAAATGAAAAAAGATTCCTTTCATACCATTCAATAAAAATTCACCAATAGGCAAAATTTAATTTAAAAAATTTAATAATGATAGATTTTTTTGGAATATTTATTTAGGAAACATGTATTTTCATGATAAATATATGCTAGTAAATAATTACGAATAAAAAATATCAGATAATAATGAGGTTGAAAAAAATTATCCCTTAAAAATTTATAATCAGTCAAATAATATGCCTCATAAAATAAAGAACATTTTATGAATATTTAAATATCACAACCTTCAAAATAAAAATCAAAAAAAAATTATGGGCAGCATAAACAACACTGAACAGAAATTGGTGGTGTATAATTCATATGTCCCACAAAATCAAAAGTGAGATCAAAATAATCCCTTACATTAGGTCAGATTTCCTTTATATGTATCTAAAAAACATATGTAATGATTTAAATAATGACATTAACATATTCCAGATTCATATTAATTATTATGACATCATATATGATCATATCTTAATTGGTGATTGGTAACATTTCATTGTTTCTCGTTACTGAGGTATTAACTGCTTTAAGTTATTATGATTGTTTGATCGAATAAGGTCTGATTATCCTTATTAAGTCATATTTATATCATTAAAATATTATATTAAAAAAATAAATATCTTATTTATTTATTCATAATGTTTATATATTCATGATTTAATAGATATCATGTAGAATGAATCGAATCACATTGTGGAGACGGTATGCCATACGTACGCGTGAGCGATGATATCATTAATTTAATTATGATATGGTATGTAATTTGATGGTATATATGTTGGTAAATAATAAATAACTTGTTATAATAATCATATATAGTTTTTATTTCAATCATTATTCCCATCCAAGTGAAGTGGTGTTGAAAAATATATTACACTACGGTGTCGAAACGTCAATCTGTACAGATGCACATGTGGGGATTTTGTTGTTCGTATGATGGATAGATGGTGGAATAAGGTTGTTTCATAATTATGATAACATCTCACTATATAAGTGATTCTAATATTATTAATTTAAAATGAGACACCTCATGAAGAGGAAGTAGAAGAAATAAGTTTGAAAGAATCGGTAGGGGAGATTTCCTCTTCTTCGACGTGCTTCCTCAAAATCTCCTCTTAGAGTACTAGAGTTGGTCTTTAAAAAGACCAGAACCTCTAGAATTTTACTATTGAAGTTGAGAAAGGAAAATTTTAGGGTTTTTCTAATCATTATGTCTCAAATTTATGTGAATAAGTGAGGGAGGAGGTTCCCTTTTTTAATTGAGATGAGTGGTACTTTTGGAGACCCCAAAAATATTATTTTATAATAAAATAATACCCACTAAAACCCCCAAAAATGTCCCCATATAAAATATTATATGAGATATGGTTGTAATATAATCAGACAATGAATTTTAGAATTGTTTTTATGTCAATTTAAATATTATCATTTTAATTAACACTTAGTTATTATATTTAATTTTAATTAAGATAACAAATATTTCAATATTAAAAGGATGAAATATTAAATTATTTGATGTCAATTAGACCATAAATAAGTACCTTAGATAATTTTATACCATATTATAATTATTATATATTTTTTTATGTTTTTTAAATAATTTTAAAATACATTGTTTAGACAAAACAACAATAGTGTCAATTTTGACACTATTCAATTCATAGTTTTTTTAATAAATATAATGATAAAATGTTATCCTTATATAAATTTTTTTATTATATCCTTATGTATACTATATAATCTATAAAAATGATTGTAATATTAATTTTATCAAATTAAATTTATTATAGTATTTTTAATAGAATTCATTTTATATTTCTATTAATTAAATAATTATTACACTCGTTTTGTGTAATTTTGTAATATACCTATATCTTGGGTAAAAAATAAAAAAAATTATAGGATGAATATAAATATACAATATTTTATAATAATCCTTATAGTAAAATTTATCTTTTAGAAAATTTATCATTAAAAATTTTATACTTATTAAATTATTAATTTGACAACTTTATAATAACTTTAAATAAAAAAATATAAGTGTCATAATCTCTTCCATATGACTCAAATAGTAAATAACTAGAAAATTATATGATTATGGTCGTGATGTACTTTAACAATAATAAATGAGATAGATTGGGGTCCTTTGATGTTTATTAGCATTTTAATAATAATTTTTTATTGATTTCTCATCAACTATTTAATATGTAAACCATCAAAGTATAAGACTTTAAGGTAATTATATAATTCCAAAAAATTATAAATAAATTACCAAGATAAATAAAAATATTTTAGCATTAAAATAGTATTTATAATCCAATTTATCTTATGTATAACCATATATAAATAATGGTCTAGTTATTAAAATTTTGGTGAGACATATTTAACTTTTCATTAATAAAATAAGGTAAATGTCTCAATCTCATCCAAGTGGCTTCAAAAGTAAATGATTTTGACCAAAGGATGATTTATTTATAAAAAAAATCATCCAATGATATTAATATATGTGTTAGTGAAATTTTATTATAGTATTATTACTATTAATTACCTGTATTACCCTTTTTCCATATTAATGAAAATTACCAAAGTTACTATTCATACTTCCCAAAAACAAAACAAATCTATTTAAATAATTTGTTCCTACTGATTCCTAATATATAATCCATATTCCAAAACTAAAAACACAGAAATTTCATTAATTAATTTAAAATTATTCTTATTGTTGGAAACATATAAGGATTTTTAAATGTTAAAACACTGTAAAAGATTGAAATGTTTTTACATATGAATTCAATGTAAAATTATTGATAATGAAAAAAAGTATATTGAAGGATAAAAACATATTATATTTTTAATTTAAAAACATTAAATAATATAATTTAATTTAATAAACTATTTTTATGAAAAAAGTTATTTTCAATTAAAATTTAGTATAATTCTTCTATAGTCAAAATGTAAAACTTATCAGAAGAATATCAAAAATTCATCCAAAGTAAATTTTTATATCCAGATTCTAATTGAAAAGTTTTTTTGTAAAATAGAATATATAAATGTGTTAAAAACTAGATTTAAAATGGGCATGCCATCCGGTGGTGATAATACTACATTTTTTGAAAAATACTTTTTTATCTAGAACATCTTATTTATTCCTATATAATGCCTATAAAATATATAATATAAATTTTAAAAATTACATTGAATCCATAAAGAGTGATTTTATTATTTTATAGACTTAATTATTTTCATTTAAATTGTTTTTTTATTTTTAAAGAAGTTAATAATATTCATACTGGCCATTATAATGACTAGGTAATAATATATAGTTGTTCACATTTACATCATCTTGAGTGAAATGAATTATATCAAAATAACTTGAAAATTTGTGTAACACAAGCCAATCCTAGTGTTGTGTATACCGCAAGATAATCTTGGTTTACTGTACCCCACAATAAATCAATTAATTTAAAAAGAATAAATATCATGAAATCTATAGGTGTTACATTATACCCTCCATTAAAATGAATATTTCCCTTGAAATTAATTATGGTTATAAAAGGTTTTATACTTGAAATTTTCTTTCATAGAAACCCACATCTTAAAAATAAATATTAAAACTTCATTTAAAAATGAATTTTAGAAAAATTATGGTTACACAAAGTTACTCATTACTGTGTTTTGATATAGAATAACATAGGTGGGAAGTGAAAACATGGATATGAAAGAAAAATATAACCATCATGTTCTGATGGAGAGCGATATAGAACAATATTTTGTGAAATTTAGTAACCAAAATTCCATAAATCTATGATTATTTAAGAGAACATCTGATTCATTAAATAAGAAGGTACTAGAATAACATTTTTGGTTTCAAGATCCTTTTCCTAAAGTTGATGAATTTTTCTTCCGAAGACATACTCACTTGATTTCATTACAAAGTCACAATTGTTCATGACTTGAAAAATTTCCACTTCATATCTTATTAAAAAAATGATGTTGAATTTTTTCTTCCTAATGTGTTAGAAGATCATGCGATACATAAATAGAATTATAGGTTATTACATATGTCTTTATCACAAAAAATAGTTTAGAATAAGTAATCAAAAATGCATTAGTCAACCTAGGGTGAGATAATAATTTAGTATAAAAAACATAATTTTAATTTTAACATAAATATTACCTAAGTTTATAACATTAAAATCCTTCTAAAAGCTGAAAATCCAAAACATTATATGTAGGTGAACTAAATCAGCTTTAAATTTACCCCCATATCTCATATGATAGTTCATGGTTGTCACGTTACAAACATTTTACTACCTTAATCATGTATTGTCTTGAAACATGGTAATAACATGAATTATCGTAAAACCTTATTGAAAACATGAACACTGTAAAAAATTAACTCTTTCAAAATACAAAAAAATCAAAAAAATTATATATACTCAAACCATGATATCACTTTGTCCTTCTATCATTTATGATGTTATTAATACTATCAAATATCTCATTGTATCCTTATCCCATTATTATGAACATATCATATATTTTCTAATAAATATTTCAATCACTCTTCATGGATATCGATACCATATAATTATGGAAAAAAATGGAAAAATACATTGATATTATAAGATTCAATTATACTATAAAATAGATTCTACAACATTATTCTAGAATCCCATTACATAAACACTAAATCATTCCACCATTTTATTGTCATACTCAACATCACCAATGGTGATCACATGTGATTTTCCATTGTCTTTGGACTTAAGAGTTTTTTTAATTTTATCATCATTGATAACCATTATATTGGGGAACTCTGTAACACCCCAATATTTCATAGTAAGTCATTTTCTTTAAATTAATTCAATAGCTTGTGCTACACGCAACACCGAGTTTGAGTGTACCACGACTTACCAAACTAGCCGTTCAAAAAGAGGTTTTGATTAGTATTAAATGAATTTTGAATTTTATATACTCAATATAATTTTTTAATCCATATTATGTGTTTCTACAACATAATATAATAACAAATACATTTTTTTAGATAAAAGAAGTATTTTTCAAAAAATGAAATTTGACCACCTTTTAATGGAAAACCCTTTTCAAAACCAACATTTGACACTTTTATGTATTCAATTTAATTAAATTAAATTCTTCCTTAGAATATGGATGTAAAAATTTATTTTGGATAAACATTTGGTACTTATTTGATAACTTTCATATTTTAACGAATACTGAAAAATGATAAATTTTAATTGAAAACTACTTTTTTAATCAAAATAATTTATATTGATAAATTATGAATTTTATAGGTTTGGAAGTATAATTAAATTATATTTTTATCATTTAATACAATTTATTTCATTATAAGTAATTTCACATTTAAATTTGACATAAACACATGTCAATCTTTTGATATTTTTTACTTTTTAGAAAACCGCCTTTTGGTTTTGACAATGAGAAATAATTTTTTATTAATTAATGAAACTTATAAGTTTTTAATTTGGTAAAATATAATTCATTTTTTAATTTTTAATATCAAAACTATCTCAAGGTACAATTTTTTTATTTTTCTGAAAACATTCAATTTTTGATGAATTGTATAAAACACTACTTTATAGATTAAAACTGACTATTTATTTTAATAATTATTTATTTTATTTAAATTTATTTTAAGTAAAAATAGATATAAAATACCTATATAAGTACAATGTAATTAATTGGAGTCATTTTATAATAAAATTATATGTATACGATTTTATTGAACTTTTTACCGTCTTTTACCCGTCTTCTAGAGGCATTTACAAATTTGCATAAAACATAATTTTACTACTTCTTTGAATTAAATTTAAAAAATCCGAGATACATGGTCGACATCATTATGTATAATTTGGTTCAATAATATGAAGATAATTTTTGGTAAATAGTAACTTTTGACTTTTGTTTACCACCGTTAAAAGTAAATAGGGTAATTATGGCTAAATATGATATTATAATTACCCTAACACATGTAATAGTTCTATTGGATAAGTGTAATTCGACCAAAAAAAACCTTAGGAATAATATATGATTTGTTTGGTCCACTTGGATTAGATTAGGACATTTATTATTAGTTTATATAATGAAGAGTTAAAAGAGTTAAATTCATTGTTTAATTACTAAATTTTCTTAATATAGGGTTTTACATAAGATAAATTCGACTATAAATATTAATTAGAAAGCAAAATTTTTTCCTACATAATTATATTTTATTTATAATGCTTGGACATTAAATAAGTTAATTTATTTATGATACAATGATGATGCAGTAATTAACTTATTAATGAAAGATTAAAATAATTGATATTATAAATATCCAAATAAATGTAATTTGAGATATTTGTTGAATTCAACTAATTTTATAGGTTGATATGACATATTATAGTTTATTAAATAATTTTTTTAATAGTAATAATTCTTTTTTGATTTTCACAATAACCAAATACTAAATAGTGTCAAAAGTGACATAATTGAACTTTCAAAACAAATACTATATTATTAATTGATATAATATTCCAAAAAATATAAGGTTGGGCCAAAGAATGTAGATAAGGTTATATATATTAATAATGAACCACATGGGGTTCTATTTTCTTATTATAGTATGTTTATTAGCCATATAATATAAAAATACTAAGAGACATGGTAAATGTCAAACTATTTAATTAAGAGTTAAATCTAAAAGATAATAGTAATATGATGAACTAAACAAGTATAAAAAATATTGGCTGAGATTTTTTATACCAATAACCACCTTATCCTATAAATAATTAATTTTAGAGCCATTATAAACCGAAAATTATTTTATTATAAAGTAATATTTCAAGCTTTTCCTAAAGTGACCCTCACATCTCTTATAAAAGGGAACTTCTCCTTATCTTAATTTCACACATCCAAATCCATTTTTATCGGACAAAACCTGACCAAATATCTTCCCAATCTTCCTTCCATCATCATAGAGGCCTTCCTTTGGTCAGAAAGCCAAGATAAGCAGCGCTTTTGATCAAATCAAAAGGAAGAACCTGAAGAAGAGGTAAATATTTCATCACCTCTTTCAAGTTCTATTCTTCTTCCACTTCCTCTTTCTTTCTGGTTTCCATTATAAAATAATAACTCCAGTATATTATATATACTATGATGTTATTATAAAAATATTACAACCATATTTATTATTATATCCATCATATGAATGACAAAGTCACCATACATGCGTACGTACAACTTACCGTCTCAACGTAATGGTGTAGTTAGTTATTCAAACACATCATTATTTGGATGGGTATAATAATGAGTATAATTGATGTAACTAATAAATATAAAAAGTTAATTATTCTTAATATATTATATACCATTCAATTCAATATGAATTTACCATCAATATAATGATATTTTCACTCGTGTGTACGTACGAATTACCGTCTCTGTGAACGCAATGAGATTCATTCCCCATTGTAATAATTCAAGAATAATGTTCATTTTACGATTAAAAATAATTTTTAAGAACTTAATATAATTCTTGATGTGAATAATATACATCCAATCCACAAAAAAAATGTCTTACATAACCGAGTAAACAAAGGAAAACGAATTAGTTAACACACGAAACAATGATACTACTAAAACATTTTTAACAAATAAATATTAGAGGATCATATATGATATATTATTTATGTATATAGTTCTTGTATAATTTTAAAATAGTTATTTAACTATTATACAAGAGTTTAGAGTACCCTCTACCAAAGAAAAGTACATGGTAAGGGATTTTCATCTCACTTTTATTCCCGTGAGATTCATGCTATATTTTCCACTATTACCTTTTGTGTGGTGTACGTACTACCCATGATTGTATTTTTTTTCATAATATACTTTAATTTAAGGGTATTTAAATAATCATTTGATGATACTTATTTCATGGGGTGTATGTTTTGTAAGTTTCCAAATCGGTAAGGGAATTTCAATTTTCAATTTCCACTCATTCAGTTTTACGCAATCTTCATTGATTACTTTACTCCAAGATTATGTGTGAAATAAATTTTTATTTACTTATGTAGTAATTTCAACTCCCATTTTTGTGGATATAATTTTTATACACATAATCAATCCATTGATAAATTATCAATTCATTGATATAAACATGATAAGAGTAATTTTAACTAAATTTCTATTCATTGAGTTAAACATCCAAGTCATTGGTGTTGTTTTTACAAGAATTTTTGTGAATGTCCTATAATTTGTTTACACGGAATATCCAATAATATTGGGTGTATTAATATTTTTTTACACATAATTATGTCATTAATTTATCCGTAACCTAAGGATACAGGTTTTGTAAAGTAATTCATCTCAACTTACATTCCATTGAGACTTCTTTGTTGTTATGCACCAATTCACTTTTATTTGGTGTATATACTATAATTTAACACAGTATATCATGAATACCTTTATTCTCATGATATTATAAAGTTTATATTTCCTCAATTATTTGTATTCATGTGTCTCTCATTTGGTTAGGTACTCTATCTAAACTATCATTTTAAATGTTTTAAAAATTTATTCTTCTAAATATTTCTCATTAATGTACATGTTTTAAAAATGGTTTAAAGGTTTTATTTTTATAGACATTAATTTTTTAAAAATGAAATTACTTTTAAATGTTTTAAAGTGGTATGGGACACTTTGATTCAGAAATCTATTTTAAATAGATTCTTGATAAATAGTGATACTTTTAAATGTTTTCATGAAAAAGAGATATTTCTCTTAATGATTTTTACTGATCATTTTCTACTATCTCAAAATTCTTTAGGGGATATTATTCTTGATCAAGGTTTATTTATTATGATACAAATATTTTATAATTTATTTAAGGTTTTGTGATATGTTTGATTGTGGATGCGTTATTTTTATACCATTTATGGTTTATTGATAAAATATTGACATTTCACTTGTTGTTTTTAATACGAATGTTTATGTTATAGTTAAACCATTTCATATAAGGAATTCCATGGACATAGTAAGTGAAGGGTGGAGCCTACAATAGCTCCTAGATGCATCAGTAGGTCTCATGAGACAAACTAGTGTCTTGGCACAAGGCCTTGACAAAATCTTATTTGTAGTCTTGGCACAAGGCCTGGACTACACAATTATGATGTATGGAATTATGTATTCCATCATTATGAAATTGGATATTGATATAACATGTGATTATTCAACTAGTAGAATATCCATGTGAATAAGTAATTCATTTGAGTCATTTCATAATAATTTTAGATATATTAACATTTTATTGAATATCCATGTGAATTTTTGGTATTTTTCTGAAAACATTCAATTTTTGATGAATAGTGAAATCACTGGGTTACTATTTAAAAACCGACTTTTTATTTAAATAATTATTTATTTTATTTAAATTTATTTTATGTCAAAATTGATACATAATTCCTACATAATTTCAATTTAATTCATTGGAGTCATTTTATAATAATTTTAGATATATTAACATTTTATTGAACTTTTCACCGTCTTTTATCCACCTCCTAGGAGAATTTAAAAATTTATGTAAAACATAATTTTACCACTTTTGTGAGTAGAATTTCGAAAATCTGAGAGACATAGTTAATATCAAGGAGTAAAATATGCTTCAATAAGATCAAAATAATTTTTGGTGAATAGTAACTTTTTACTTTTATTTACCACTGTTAAAAGTAAATAGGGTAATTAAGGGTAAAAATGATATTATTATTACCCTAAAACATGTCCTAATTCTATTAGATAAGCTTAATTCGACCAAAAAAACCTTAGGAATAAAATATGACCATTTAGGTCAACTTGGATTAGATTAGGATATTTAATATTATTTTATTTAAAGAAGAGTTAAAATAGTTAAAATCAATGTTTAATAACTTAAACATTTTTAATATAGGGTTAAAAATAAGATAAATTTGACTATAAATATTCATTAGAAATATATAAATATTTCCTACCTAATGGTATTTTATTTATAATTTTTAGACATTAAATAATTTAAGTTATTTATGACACAATGGTGATGCAGTAATTACCTAAATAAAGAAATATTAAAATAATTGATATTATAAATTCCCAAATAAATGTAATTTGAGACTTTTTATGAATTCCACTAATTTTATAGGTTAATATGAAATTTTAGTATTGATTAAATTAACTTTGTCCAAACTAATCATGTTGTTATGATTTTCACAAAAATAAACCAAATAGTGTCCAAATTGACATAAAATAGTTTTTAAAACAAATATTATATTATTAATTGTTATTATATTCATAAAACTCTAAGGTTCACCCAAATGACTTAGATAAGGTTATATATATTAATAATGAACCACTTGGGGTTCTTTTGGTAGGTATAGAAAGTTTATTAACCATATAGTGTAAGAAAATAAGAAGACACTGTAAAAGTTAAATTATTTAACTTAGAGTTAAATCTAAAAGATAAGGTTAAAATAGTAACCTAAACATATCTAAAACCTATTGGTTGAGAGTATTTGGACTCATCTTAACTTTATCTTCTAAATAAATCAATTTGGATCTATTATAAACGAATATGACTTTATTATTAAATAATATTTTATGTTTTTCTAAAGGTGCCCCTCTGCTCCCTTATAAAAAGGGAACCCTTTCCCTCTTCTCTTCACACCCCTTTTAAGCCTTGAAGCTCGGCCAACACCTGCCCATTTTTCTTATCCACTTCCCTAGAAACATTCTGGAGGTTATTGTTTTCTCAAAAGACTAACTCGACTTCCTTAAGAGGCAGCTTAAAAGAGGTGCATCAAAGAAGAGGTAATCATTTCTACCGATTCTTTCATGTTTCTTTCTTCTTCTACTTCCTCTTCTTTAGTTGTTTCATTATGAAGTAATAACATAAGTATAAATAATATACTGATATGTTATTATAAATATGAAACAACCCTATTTCACCTTCTATCCATCTTACGGAAAATGAAATCACCACGCGTGCGTACGTACGGAATACCGTCTCCACGCCGTGGTGTAATCTGTTTTTAACCCCCACTTTACTTGGATGGGTATAATGGTGTAAATAAATAACTATATATGATTATTTTAAAGTGATATTGATTATAAAATATTATACATACACTTAAATACAACTCCACGATCATGAGAATGATATCATCGCTCGTGCGTACGTACGGACTACCGTCTACACGACGCGATGAGATTCATTCTCCATGTTAACCATTCATGAATGATTATAAAGTGTATATAATGAATAATAATTAAATATATGAAATAATAATGATACTGGATTTATGTATATATGTATGTATGTATACTACTTAATTCCATTCAATTCAATAAGGAAACAAAAATAGCGTTCATGCGTATGTACGACCTACGGTCTCCATGAACGGTGTATTTCATTCCATTTATCGATCTATCATATATATATATATGTATATTATGAATATATATTATATATAAATAATGTTTTACAGTCTGGAATTAAGTAAATCAGGATATAAGTAATAATATCAAGAACAAAAAGTCGAAACACATACAATAAATGAAACAATTTTACCCAAATCGCTGCTTTTACATCGAATTTACAAAAGAACGGGTAATATAAAGTCATAAGTAAACTATATATGATATCATAAAAATGAATATGATTCTTTAATATGTCAATGACTTTATTTAAATCATTATACAATAGGTTCATATACATATGAAGCATATCGGACATAAGGTAAGGGATAACTATTCCAATCTCGCTCTTATCCAAGATTGTTTATTCATAAGTATTTACTGGGGTTTTTGTTATCATCCATGTCCATGTTTTCTAAAAATGTTTTTATGTATGTGTAATGGACTTTTTACCCATTTTTAGTTTTATCACATGTTATGAAAGGAATCTTACTTTTTTTTACCACACGAGGAACTTTTTGACTTTTCTGACAAAAGTACGAGGAGAATGTTATTTTTAACTTATACGGGTGAACAGATTTTTATGGTTTCATAACGCCTCATTTTCATGATGCTTACTCTATAAGAGTTCATGATTATTTTCGAAAAAAACTTTTCTTTTAAGATTTCATGGCATTTTCTTAAAAGAAAATGATTTTTAATAAGAAAGGATATTTTCCTCAAGAATTCTTTTCAAGTGTTTTATCAAAACCATTTTCCATCTAAGATGAAATTATTTCATATGTGTATTTTTCAAGTATAATGTATCTATTATTTACATGGTTTTATTTTTATTATGATGAAATTATTTACATTTCTTTTAAATGAATTATGTTATGATGGGATGATGTTTATGAAACCCATTTTAGTTTTTGGGTTATTATGAATGATGTATGTTTATTTTGCGGCACACGTAAGAATGATTTCAACATGAGATGGGTGAGACCTATATTTCCCTCCAATTAATGGGGTAAAGATTTATATCTCATGAGATAGACATGGCTGGAATAGTAAGTTAATCTAGTTTTGTGTTACAGGACTGAAATGAGGAGTGAACTCGATTTTGAAAGGGACTTTTTCCACTAAGATGGTCATGGAAGTAATGCCTTGGCTACTATGGAAATCATAACATGTGATTAATGGTTTCCACAATTACATGCTTTATTCCCATGCTATTTTATCATGATTGATGATCCATTATGATATATGCCTTATGTACTTACAAGATTTATGTCTTTGCTCAAGATTTTAATGTTTAGATTTTATGTTCAAGTTTTTGCATTAAAATGTTTATGGATTGTTTTATGTTTTCTATGTTTACCCTTACTGAGCATTTGAGCTCACCCTTTTAATGTTTTATTTTCCCCAGGATATAAAGAAAGGTTTTAGGTAAGAAAACCAATAGGGTAAGATCTTTATGGGAGATGTCGAAGATCTTTCACCATGATTAGAAGATTACGTTTTGAGTTTCCAAAGACACTAAACTAATACGATCTTTGGGCGTCTATTTTTGTCATGTATTAAATATTATGCAAAAGTAATGTAATATCCATGTACCTAAAGCTTTGGGTCTCTACAGTTAGTATCAGAGCAAAGGTTTAGTTAACCTTTGGAAACTAGGATGCGAGAACTTTAGTGAGATCCCTAGAGATATTTCTAAGGTATGTCTAGGGATGTCTCTAAGTTTAAGTATACATATAGGTTATAGTCCTAGAATTATGGTAATGATATTATAATTGAACCTAAGGTGTTATATATTGAAGGTACTCCCCCTTTATTATGCTATTTTTCTAGCATGATTTTTTCCACTCACACTATTCTTTTTGGGTTTTAGAAAATAGCTGGAAAGAGGAAGATTCACAATAATGGAGGATATGATGCACAATGGAATGATATTCTTCATGAGAAACCAAATGAAATTGGATCTGGAATTCCAAAAATTGTTTTTATTCCTAATCAGAAATCTCATAATATGATCAATAATCTCAACTTTGGTAAGTATCCCAACTCAGATAATAAGAGAAATATGTATTTTCATGATGATCATAGCGGAAAGAAAGTTCAATTCCCCTCATGTAAATCACGTGGGAAGAGGCATTAGGGAGATTGTTTCAAAGGAACTGGAAGATGATTTAGGTGTGGAAAAGAAGGACACAAATCCAATAATTCTAATGGAAAAGTTTCAGTTAACACCATGGAAAAGGATAATGGTACTGATAAGACATAAAAAATGGTTAAATGTTTTAAATGTGGAATGTATGGGCATTATGAAAACCAATTACCTAAGGGAAAATCTCATGAATAGAATCAACATGGTCGTATGGGTAGTATTTATGTTGATGATGATGAAGAGACTACAAATGATATTTTAGATGAAAGAAATGACGAAGCTCAGTCAGTGGTTTAAGAAGGTAGTGGAATGATTTTATGTTTATCATGATTTATGTTGTATAGGTACTTTAATGGTACTATGGAATAAAGACACATCTAAGGATTGTTACACTATTGTTTTTCCTAAATTATTTGAAAGTATATGTTGAATGGTACCGGTAACCATGAAAGTTTAATTCATATATTTTTGGAAAGTAGAAGATAAGTGCATAATGAAGGGATTAGGAGATAATGAGATGTTTTATAGTATTGATGAGCTCATGGCTGCTATAAGGACAATGTGATATCATGGTTTGAGTATATAAAATTTTTGGGATTTTGGTATGTGGAAAGAGTTAACTTTTGACAGTATTCATGTTTTCACTAAGGTTCAATGGGTATTCATTTTTCAAGAGAATACATGATTAAGGTATTCACATGTTTGGAATGTGACCAACAAGATATATCTTATATGGGGGATAGATGATGGTATTTACATGCTTGGTTGATGAAACTTATAGTAATCATTTTCTTTATACTATAAGATTGGACAGAAGTATTTTCGATAAGCTTAAAGGTTGGAATGGATTAAGTTGGACATCAGATAGAATTGTTTAAGGCTAGAAATTTTTTTGATATTATTTATGGAATGTTATAATAATGTATTTATAGAAATAAGACAACCTGCAGGACGGGCGACAACCCGTCGTGTCGGACAAGGCTGTGGGAATCGAACCCACAACTGAAGTGTGACAAGACTTTATCACATACCACTGGCCTACAGGAAGTCCCTGGTTAGTAGAAACTAGTTTTATTTTATTAAGAGGTATGATAGATAAAGTATAAGTCTATTGTTGGAATCATATACGATTAATCTCACAATAGATGGACTTATGTATATTTAATAACTTATGCTAACCTTTTTGTGATAGAAACAGATGGGATGACTTATCATTCTATCGCATGATCTGCTAACACTTCGTGAATGAAAAACTCAGCTTCATTTCTTTAAATAGAGATGAAGTAGAAATTGTTCATTGAATTACCAACAATGATATTACACTAAAATGATGTAAGTATTTCTCCTTATGTAAAATTTCATCAACGTTAGGGAAATGATCTTTGGAAACCAAAAATGTTGTTCTAGTACTCTCATATCTGATGAATCAGATGGTACCCTAGATCATCACAAATTTATGGCTCTGTGATTGTTGGATTTTTCATAGCCATGTTCTCTACCACTCTCCATCAGAACCTGACGGTTAGATTTCTCATCCATATCCATATTTTCACCTATGTTCTCTTATGTGGAAACCCATGGATAAGTTAATTTGTGTAACTATTACGTTTAATACATTAGTTTTTAAAATTAAGCTTTAGTATTCCTTTTTACGATGTGGGTTTCTATTAAAAAAAAATTCAAGTAGTAAACGATTTATAACCCCGATGAATTTCGAGGGCGAAATTCATTTTAACGGGGGTAGAATGTAACAACCAAAGATTTTATGAGATTTATTATTTTTAATTTCCTTGATGTCTTGTGTTATACGTGACAAAAAAATTAGCTTGTTCTATACGCAACACCGTATTAGCTTCTAGTATACACAACACTAATTTTGGATCATGTTACACTCAATTTCAAGTTCGTTTGATAGAAGTTATTTTATGAAACATTGTGTGTATATATATATTCAATGTATAAATGAAATATGGTTGGATTCTATTATATGAAAGAACAAATGAATCTTTCAATACACGCAACCCTGACTTGGATTTCATTACACGCAACTGCGACCTTCCATGATAGCGTGTGTTATACACAATACCAAGTTTCACAAAATGAGATAATATTATAATATTATTACGAACTAGCCATTATGAATAGTTATACCAACTTTTTGAAATTTTATAAATTTTATCATTCAAAATGGACTTCATTTTTGGATTCAGAATATCGAAATTATCCTAGGGTGAATTTTTGGTATTTTTTTGAAAACATTCAATTTTTGATGAATAGTGAAAACACTGGGTTACTATTTAAAAATAGACTTTTTATTTAAAATTATTTTATGCCAATATTGATACATAATACCTATATAAGTTCAATATAATTCATTTGAGTCATTTTATAATAATTTTAGATATATTAAAATTTTATTGAATTTTTCATTGTCTTTTACCCACCTCCTAGGAGAATTTAAAAATTTACAGATAACATAATTTTACTGCTTCTGTGAGTGTAATTTCAAAAATTTGAGAGAAACAGTTAATATTAAGGAGTAAAATTTGGTTCAATAAGATAAAAATAATTTTTGGTGAATAGTAACTTTTTACATTTATTTACCACAGTTAAAAGTAAATAGGGTAATTAAAGTTAAAAATGATATTATTATTACCCTAAAACATGTCCTAATTCTATTGGATAAGTTTAATTCGACCAAAAACAATCTTAGGAATAAAATATGACCATTTAGTTCCACTTGGATTAGATTAGGACATTTAATATTATTTTATTTAAAGTAGAGTTAAAATAGTTAAAATCAAAGTTTAATAACTACATCATTTTTAATATAGGGTTATACATAAGATAAATTCAACTATAAATATTCATTAGAAATCTAAAAATATTTCGTACATAATGGTATTTTATTTATAATTTTTATACACTAAATAATTTATGTTATTTATGACACAATGGTGATGCAGTAATTACCTAGATAATGAAAATTAAAATAATTGATATTATAAATACCCAAATAAATGTAATTTGAGCATTTTTGTGAATTACACTAATTTTATAGGTTAATATGACATGTTAGTATTGATTAAATTAACTTTTTCCTAACTAATCATGTTGTTATGATTTTCACAAAAATCAATTACCAAATAGTGTCAAAATTGACATAAAATATTTTTTAAAACAAATATTATATTATTAATTGTTATTATATTCCTAAAAATCTAATGTTCTGCAAAATGACATAGATAAGGTTATATATATTAATAATGAACCACTTTGTGTTCGTTTGGTGGGTTATAGTAAGTTTATTAACCATATAGTGTAAGAAAACAAGAAGACATGGTAAAAGTTAAATTATTTAACTTAGAGTTAAATCTAAAAGATAAGGTTAAAATAATAACCTAAACTTGTCTAAAACATATTGGCTGAGAGGATTTATACCCATAATCACTTTAGATTCTAAATAAATCAATTTTTAGAAATTATAAACAAAATATGACGTTATTATTAAATAATATTTTATGTTTTTCCAAAGGTGCCCCTCTCCCCCTTATAAAAAGGGCACCCATTCCCTCTTATCTTCACACCCTTTTGAGACTTGAATCACAGACAACCCCAACCCATTTATCTTATACACTTCCCTAGAAATATTTTGGAGGTTCTGGTATTCTCAAAAGACCATCTCTACTTCCTTAAGAGGAAGCTTAAAAGAGGTGCGTCAAAGAAGAGGTAATCTCTTCTACCGATTCTTTAAAGTTTCTTTCTTCTTATACTTCCTCTTTTTTAGTTTTTTCATTATGAAGTAATAACATAAGTATCACTCATATAGTGATATTTTATTATAAATATGTAACAACCCTATTTCTCCTTCTATCCATCCTACGGAAAATGAAATCACCGCGCGTGCATACGTACGGAATACCGTCTCCACGCTGTGGTGTAATCTGTTTTTGACCACCACCTTACTTGGATGGGTATAATAGTGTAAATAAATAACTATATATGATTATTTTAAAGTGATATTGATTCTAAAATATTATACATACACTTAAATACAATTACACGATCATGAGAATGATATCATCGCTCGTGCGTACGTATGGACTACCGTCTCCACGACGCGATGAGATTCATTCTCCATGTTAACCATTAATGAATGATTATAAAGTATATATAATGAATAATAATGAAATATATGAAATAATAATGATACTGGACTTATGTATATATATATTTATTTTATCTACTTAATTCCATTCAATTCAATAAAGAAACGAAAACAACGTTCATGCGTACGTACGACCTACGGTCTCCATGAATGGTGTATTTCATTCCGTTTATCGATCTATCATATATATATATATGTATATTCTGAATATATATTATATATAAATCATGTTTCACATTCTTAAATTATGTAAATCAGGATATAATTAATAATATCAAGAACAAAAAGTTGAAACACGTACAATAAATGAAATGATTTTACCCAAATCACTGCTTTTACATCGAATTTACAAAGGAACGGGTAATATAAAGTCATAAGTAAACTATATATGATATAATAGAAATGAAAATGATTCTATAATAAGTCAATGACATTATTTAAATCATTATACAGGAGGTTCAGATACATACGAAGCATATCAAACATAAGGTAAGGGATAACTATTCCAATCTCGCTCTTATCCGAGATTGTTTAGTCGTAATTATTTACTAGGGTTTTTGTTATCATCCATGTCCCTATTTTCTAAAAATGTTTTCATGTATGTTTAATGGTATTTTTACCCATTTTTTAATTTTACCACCTATTATGAAAGGAATCTTACTTTTGTTAACCACACGAGGAACTTTTTGACTTTTCCGACAAAAGTACGAGGAGAATGTTATTTTTAACTTATACGGGTGAACAGATTTTTGCAGTTTCATAACGCCTCATTTTCATGAAGCTTCCTCTACAAGATTGCATGATTATTTTGAAAAAAACCCTTTTCTTTTAAGATTTCATGGTATTTTGTGAAAAGAAAATGATTTTGAATAAGAAAGGATATTTTCCTTAAGAATTCTTTTTAAGTGTTTTATCAAAACCATTTTCGATCTAAGATGAAATTATTTCATATGTGTATGTTTGAAGTATAATTTATCTATTATTTACATGGTTTGATTTTTCTTATGATTAAATGATATCTATTTCTTTTATATGGATTATGTTATGATGGGATGATGTTTATGAAACCCATTTTATTTGTTAGGTTATTATGAATGATATATGTTTATTTTGTGGCACACGTAAGAATTATTTCAACATAAGACGGGTGGGACCTATATATCCCTCAAAATCATTGGGTAAATATTTATATCTCATGAGATATACATGGCTGGAACAGTAAGTTAATCCGGTTTATTGTTATAGGACTAAAATGAGGAGTGAACTCGATTCAGAAAGGGACTTTGTACACTAAGATGGTCTTGGAAGTAATGCCTTGGCTAATATGGAAATAATAACATGTTCTTAATGGTTTCCACAATTACATGCTTTATTTCCATGCTATTTTATCATGACTGATGATCCATTATAATATATACCTTACATACTTCCAAGATTTATTTCATTGCTCAAGATTTTGATGTCTAGATTTTATGTTAATGTTTTCGCATTCAAATGTTTATGGATTATTTTATGTTCTCTATATTTACCCTTACTGAGCATTTGAGATCACCCTTTTAATGTTTTCTTTTCCCTAGGATATAAAGAATGGTTTTAGGTAAGAAAACCAAAAGGGTAAGATCTTTATGGGAGACGTCGAAGATCTTTCACCATGATTAGAAGATTAGGTTCTGAGTTTCCAAATACACTAAACTAATACGATCTTTGGGCATCTGTTTTTGTCATGTATTAAATATTTTTCAAAAGTAATTTAATGTCCATGTATGTCAATATTTGGGTCTCTACAAAGGCAGTGAATGATTAGAGCTCCAGTTTTGGAGACCATGGAGAAAAAAAATATTAATTTCTATCATGTAGGAAATGTGGAAGGACAAACCTAAGAAATTGTCTCAATGGAATAATGAAATGATTTATGTGTAGGAAATAAGGACATGATGTAAAGTATTACTGAGGGAAAATGAAGATTACTATGGAAGAAAATAAAAATGATCCCAAGAATCCATTTACAGTCATTTTCGGTAAATCTAGGGGACTTGAGTATTACCCAAGTGAATGCCTTATTCTATAGGATAACCTCTGGGTCAAGGAAGAACCTATTTGGAAATAATTGGATGGAGAAATGTTTAAAATTATTAGTGCTCTTTGTTGATGGGGTTACATTGGAAGACATATCTCTTGTATGTGTAACCCTGCAGTTTGTTATGTGATAATTCTATTTTAGGAAGAATTAATTTTTATATTGTTGATATAGTTATAAATTACCATTTGGGTTTATATGATACTTGAATTTGAGTCAATTGAATGTTATTAAATTTTGGGATGAAAATGTGAGGTATGAGAAAAAATTGGTAATGAAATTACGTTATGGTTATTTTGAGGAATTTATCTCATTTTGGGAATGTTATAAAATATAGTTTTTGAAATAGGACAACACGTAGACCATGTGACCACCCATCGCATCGGACAAAGCTGCAGGAATTGAACCCACAAATAGAGTGCAATTGAGATTTATCACCTACCACTGGACTACGTGATGTCCTTGGTTAGTGTGACTAATTATTTTTAGTTAAATGATTTTATTGATCAATAATAAGTTGATTTTCGATCTTATGTCTTAACAAATGGATATCCTTAGTATAGGAAAATGACTTGGTGATTAAGTGATAAATGTTATTTTGGAATATGTTCGCTCTGTTGGGAACACTATATGCCAAAAGAAAATAGAATACTATGTTATTTCATTTGAGGAGTAATGGTGAATTTTTATCTATGTTTTTATTGTGTATTTATAGAAATTTGGGTTATTTATGGAATTGATTAACCTATCATAGAGAATATGTGATTAGGTTAATTACTTTTAAGTATGTGACATTAAGAGTATTCGATGTTATCTGGAGATAAAATTTAATGTGGAAGGCTACGTAATCAAATTCATCTATTTTTTGGGTTTAAATATAAGTTTGGATTATATTGAATTATTTTAAAGACACTTTTTATGGAATAATATTTATTAGACTTTGGGTATTGTTGGTTTAATTTTAGAAATTATGATTATTATTTATTTCTCTAAAGGATTATACTTTTTGGGGATCATCTAATCTTGTACTAAACATTTTGGTTTTGGTTAATCTCTAAAAACATGTTAAATATATATTTTATCCTTTTTGAATTATGTGATTCTATATATGCTGATTCTAGCGCTTCAGGTGTGACCAAGTCATCTTGAATACTCATCATTTGAGAAAAAAGACAAGTTAGTGGTATAAATTTATTAAAGGATGAAACTCTATATAAAAAGTAATTATATCTCTTTATAATCTTAGTGAATATCATAAATAGATTCATCAACTTTTTGAATTGTATCTTAAAACAAAAAAAGGTTGTTCGTTTACTTTTCATACTGGGAAACTAATGACCATTTATCCCATCACATGTTTGTGGTTTTATTGTTGTTCAATTTCTCCTGATCATGTTTTCTATCACTCTCCATCAGAACTTGAAACTTACTTTATCTTCCATATCCATTTTTTCCTAAAAGGAATCCTAGTATGGTTTATCCCAGGTGACCTTTTTACTTCTCTTTATTTCTTTTATAGTGATATTTTTATTGATTTTTTTATGATGTGGGACTGTCGATGAAGTTCCCAATCTTAATTTTAAAATTACAAGGATGAAATTTAAAAATGGGGGCGGGAATAAGGTAATATCCCAAGATTTCATAGTAAGTTATTTTCTTTAAAGTAATTCAATAGCTTGTGATACACGTAACACCAAGATTGAGCGCACCACGACTTACCAAAATAGCCGTTCAAAAAGTGGTTATGAATAGTATTAATTGAATTTTGAATTTTATATACTCCTTATAATTTTATAATCTATATTATGTGTTTCTTAGACATAATATAAGAAGAAATTCATTTTTTTCAGATAAAAGATGTATTTTTAAAAAAATACAATTTTACCACCTTTTAATGTTAAACTCTTTTTAAAACAAACATTTGACAATTTTATGTATTCAATTTAATGAAATTAAATTATTACTTAGAATTTAAACATAAAAATTTATTTTGGATAATTTTTTTGAACTTTTCTGATAACTTTCATACTTTGATGAATACTGAAAAAGACTAAATTTTAATTGAAAACAACTTTTTAATAGAAATAATTTATAGTGTAAAATTATGAATTTTAATGGTTTGTAAGTATAATTAGATTATATTTTTATCATTTAATACAATATATGTCATTATAAGTAATTTTACATTTATATTAGACAAAACGACATGTCAATCTTCTGATAATTTTTACTTTTTAAAAACCCTGCTTTTCGGTTTTAACAACGGGAATTAATTTTAAATTAATTAATGAAAATTATAAGATTTGAATTTGGTAAAATATAATTCATTTTTTAATTCGGAATATCGAAATTATCTTAGGTTAAATTTTTGGTATTTTTCTGATAACATTCAATTTTTGATGAATATTGAAAAACAGTATGTTATAGTTTAATACCGACTTTTTATTTAAATAATTATTTATTTTATTTAAATTTATTTTAAGTCAATATATATTTATATATATAATACCTATATAAGTACAATGTAATTCATTGGATTCATTTTATAATAAAATTAGATGTATAAAATTTTATTGAACTTTTTACCGTCTTTTAACCATAATCTAGGAGCATTTGCAAATTTGCATAAAATATAATTTTAAGGCTTCTATGAATTGAATTTCAAAAATCTGAGAGAAACAGTTGACCTTGGTAAGTAAAATGTGGTTCAATAATATGAAAATAATATTTGGTGAATAATATCTTTTGACTTTTATTTACCACGGTTAAAAGATAATAGGGTATTTATGGGTAAAAATGATATTATAATTACCATAAAACATGTCCTAATTCTATTGGATAAATTTAGTTAAAAAAACAACCTTATAAATAAAATATTATTTTTTGGTCCACTTGGATTAGATCAGGACATTTATTATTATTTTATTTAAAGAAGAGTTAAAAGAGTTAAATTCAATGTTTAATAACTAAACCATTTTTAATATAAGGTTATAGAAAAGATAAATTAAACTAAAAATATTCATTATAAATATACCAAAATTTCATACATAATGATATTTTATTTATAACTTTTAGATATTAAATAATTTAATTTATTTATGACACAATGATGAAGCTGTAATTACCTTATTAATGAATGATTAAAATAATTTATATTATAAATATCCAAATAAATGTAATTTGAGACTTTGGATGAATTACAATAATTTTATAGGTTAATATGACATTTTAGGGTTGATTAAATAATATTTATTCTAAGTAATCATGCTGTTATTATTTTCACAAAAACCAAATACTAAATAGTGTCAAAATTTACATAATTACATTTTTAAAACAAATACTATATTAACAATTGGTATAATATTCCTAAAAATCTAAGGTTCATCAAAAAAATTAGATGATATTATATATATTAATAATGAACCACCCGGTGTTTTTTTGGACTGTTATAGTATGTTTATATACCATATAATATAAAAATACAAAGAGACAAGGTAAATATAAAACTATTTAACTAAGAGTTAAATCTAAAAATAAGGTTAATAGGATGACCTAAACCTGTCTAAAACCTATTGGTTGAGAGTTTTTTTACCCATATACACCATACCCTCTAAATAATTCATTTTGAATCCATTAGAAACCGAAAATTATTTTATTATAAAATAATATTTCAAGATTTTCCTAAAGTGACTCTCACCTCTCTTATAAAAGGGAATTTCCCCTTCTCTTAATTTAACACCTCCAAAGCCATTTGGATTGACCAAACCCTGCCCAAATATCCTCCCAACTTTCATAACTTCATCATAGATGCCTTAATTTGGACATAAATCCAACCTATGGAGCCCTTTTGATCAAATCAAAAGGAAGAACTCGAAGAAGAGGTAAATATTTCATCACCTCTTTCATATTCTTTTCTTCTTCCACGTCCTATTTCATTGTTTTTTCCATTCAAAGATAATAACTAAAATATAATCTATATATTTTGATGTTATTATAAAAATTTTACAACCATATTTATCAATCTATCCATCATATGAATGAAAATGTCACCATACGTGCGTACGTATAGCTTACTGTCTCCACGTCGTGGTGTAGTTAGTTATTCAAACACTTCATTTTTTGGATGAGTATAATAATGAGTATAACTGATGTAAATAATAAATAAAACATTTTAATTATTCTGTATATATGATATACCATCCAATTACATACAATTTCACCATCAATATAATGATATTGTCCCTCGTGTGTACGTACGGATTACCGTCTCCACGAACGCGATGAGATTCATTCCCCTATCATAATCATTAAAGAATAATTTTCATTTTATGATTAAAAATAATATTTATGAACTTAATATCATTATGGATATTATTAAAATAAATTTTATCCATAAAAAACATGGCTTACATAACTGATCATACAAAGGAAAACAGATCAGTTAAAAATAGAAATGATGATACTACTAAAATATTATTAACAAAGAAATATTAGAGGATCATATATGATATAATATTTATGTATATAGTTATTTTATAATTTAATAACAATTATATAACTACTATAAAAGATGTTATAGTACCCTCAACCATGGAAAAGTACAAGGTAAGGGGTTTTCATCTCACTTTTATTCCTGCGAGATTCTTGCTATATTTTCCACTATTACCATTTATGTGGTGTTTGTATTTCCCATGATTATATTGTTTGTGAAAAATAATTTAATATATGGGTATTTACATCATCATTGGATGAACCTTCTTTAATGGGGTGTTTGTTTCATAAGTTACCAAATTAGTAAGGGAATTTAAAATTTCAATTTCAACTCATTTGGTTTTACGCAAACATCATTGATTACTTCACTCCAAGATTATGTGTGAAATCACTATTTATTTTCATATTTAGTAATTTACACTCCCCTTTGTGTGGATATAATTTTGATTCACATAATAACTCCATTGATAAATTCTCAAGTCATCGATATAAACATGATAAGAGTAATTTGAACTCAATTACTATTCATTGAGTTAAACAACCAAGTCATTGGTGTTGTTTTTACAAGAATACGTGTGAATGTCCTCTGATTTATTTATAATTAATATCCAATCATATTGAGTGTATTAATATTTTCACACATAATTATGTCATTGATTTATACATAACTTAAGGATACAGTCTTTATAAAGAAATTTATCTCAACTTACATTCCATTGAGACTTCATTGTTGTTATGCTTCAATTTGCTTTTATTAGTTGTATATATTGTGCATTGACATAGTATATCATGAATCCATTTATCCTCATGATATTATAATGTTTTTATTTTCTCAATTATTTGTATTCAAGTGTCTCTCATTTGGTTCGGAACTCTAACTAAAATACCATTTTAAATGTTTTAAATTTTTATTCTTCTAATTAATTCATGTTAATGTACATGTTTTAAAAATGATTTTAAGGTTTTATTTATAAGGAAATAAATGTTTTAAAATTGAAATTCCTTTTAGAAGTTTCAAATTGGAATGGGATACTTTGATTCAAAAATCTATTTTAAACAGCTTCTTGATAAATAGTGAAACTTTTAAATGTTTTTATGAAAATAGGATATTTCTCTCAAATATTTTTACTGCTCATTTTCATCTATGTCAACATCTTTTACGAGATATTATTCTTGATAGAGGTTGATTTATGATGATACAAATATTTCATACTGTATTGAGGATTTTTTGATATGTTTGACTATAAATGTGTTATTTTTATACCATTCATGGTTTATGGATAAAGTATTGACATTTCATATGCAAGTTTTAATATGAATGTTTATGTTATGTTTAAAACTTTTCATATAAGGAATGCATTGGACGTAGTAAGTGACAGGTGGAGCCTGCTACAGATCCTCGATGCATCATTAGGTCAGATGAGACAAACTAGTGTCTTGGCACAAGGCCTTAACAATATATTATTTGTAGTATTGGTACACGACCTTAACTATATATTTATGAAGTCTGGAATTATGAATTCCATCATTATGAAATTGGCTATCGATATTACATGTGATTATTTGACTAGTATAATATCCATGTGAATAAGTAAATGTCATCATTTGATTTATCTTTTCCATATTATGCTGAAGTTTATGTTTAAAAGGCTTGTGTTCTAGTCTTATACATTACCTTAAATGATTATTCTTATTTATGATAGATTCCTCTATATTGTTATCCTTACTGAGCATTTGAGCTCTCCCTTTTCTTATATTTTATTTTTCCTAGGATGAAAAGATTTATATTATGATTAACCTGTAGGAATAGGCTAAGGGATATAAGAGTGTTTAAAGGGGACAAAATGTTTTTTTAATTCTTGATGTAATGTAAAACTTATGTATGTATCTAGTACTTCCAAGGCTACTAATTGATCAGTCTTTCCAGACATGATTCCTTATATCATGATAATGTTATGTAATAATGCACTGATTCATGGTAACTAGGGTTGGGGAATTACAAACTCTTCAGCATAAAGCTCTTTTTCCTTGCACATGTAGCATTAAAGTGTGGGTGGTGTATTTTCTTTATCCTTTTCTCTATTCACATAATTTTAAAAAAAAATATCATTACTTTGGCACTCAACTGCCTGATGACCTTTTTTTACACACATAAATTATTTTATAGTCCCTTTAATACAATCTACACCATGCTTATTTTCACACATTGAGCATAAGGAAACACTCATATTCTTTTCACCATTATTTTGAGATTTTACTTTGAAATACAACTTTCATTTCTTTTCAAAACCATGAGATTGATATGTAACAAAAACTCCCATTTCTACCTTAATATCAAAAAGAACAATCTATTCATAGATACTAACGTCTCTTATATATAACACCCTTCGAATCTTTAGTTTTAATACACTGTATATCGATAAAATTTAGTTTCACAATTCATGATAAATCCAAAATCATACCATGAAAGTATTGTAAAATATGCCTCGTATGTACCAAAAGATTCATCATCATTTTTCTTAATCTCAAGGAAGTACTTTACCATCTTATTTTGAAGAATACGAGGAAATTAATTATTGAAAAATAAGATTTTGGGCTCGTCCCATTCCATGGATCTAATTAAATCTTACTTCCTTGTATTCTTGATTAGAGACCACAACTAGTCCACTGATCCTTCTAAATGATAAACAACCAAAATGAATTTTTCATGTTTCTAATAGTGAAGTATGAAAAAAATATTTTCAATGGTACTGATCCATTGTTCAGCAACAAGTTGTTCTGAAGACCCACTGAAATAAGTTGGATGTTTCCTTATGAAGGACTCAACAGAATGTTCGTCCCCTCTATGCTCATTTGGAATTCTAGAATGATTCATAGATTGTGTCTATATTGTGATAAGACTTGGAATTATAGTTCCCATAAAATTTTCTTATTTATGAGGGAAACCATTTCATATCCCATTGCATCAATCATTAACATAGTTCCTTCAGGTTCTATCTATTATCTAAATCCCAAAAATAATAGTGTGAGGGGAAAAATCATACTAGGAAAATAACCTAATAATGGGAGAGTACTTTCAATATCAAACATCTTTTGTTTAATACTAGGTTATTCATGAAAATTACTATAATTCTAGAATTATAACCTATAGTTATACTTACCATTAGGGAAAACCCTAGACATATCCTTAGAAATATCTATAGGGATCTCACTAATGTTTTCACATTATAGTTTCCAAAGGTTAACAAAACCTTCACATTGATACCAACTCTAACGACCCAAGCTTGATATAAATGGAAATTACATCACATTTATAGAAAACATAATACATTAAAAAATAGACACCCAAATACCATATTAGTTTAGTGTCCTTGGAAACATGGAACACATTATGCAAACTCGGTGAAAGATCTTCAACATCTCCCATAATGATCTTACCCTTCAGTTTTCCTACCAAATATTTTTTATATCATGGGTAAAAGAAAACATAAAAAGTTTGAGCCCAAATTTTCAGTAATGTTAAACATAGAGAACATCAAAGAAAACATATACATAATAATTTAAAAACATGAACATATATTTTGAATATAAAAATAAATATTCATAAAATAAATCTTGGAAGTACATAAGGAATATATCATAATGGAACATGAATAATGATAAAATATATTTGGAATACAACATTGAATTATTGTAAATTCATAATCATATAAAACAATTTCCACATTAGCCTAGGATCATTTAAAAGACCATCATAGGGGACAATGTCTATTACTGAACTGATTCTCACTCATTGTTCCTGCCCAATATTACTAAAATGGGTTTACTTTTATTTTCATCCTTGTATTACTAAACTGGATTTAAATGTCATTATAGTAATTTCTATATTATTATTTATAAATCATTACCCAATTTATTGGAGGGAGATATAGGTCAACCCCATCACATAGTGAAAACCCTAAATATGTGTTCCCTAAAAACATAAATCATTCATCATAACATAAACCAAGTAATAAAATGGGTTTCTTAAATATCATTCAATCATAATCCATATAAAACAAATGGATATCATAAATAGAATCCCATTATAAAGAAAATTAAACCATAGTTATAATGGGGTTAGAAACATAACCCAATTTAGATAATGTAATCTTAGATGTAATTTTTTTTTATAAAACACATGAAATTAATTCTTGTGGAAAATGTCCTTTCTTCTTTGAGAACATTTTATTTTCTCGAAATAATCCAAATTTTGAAATAAAAGAATTTAATTTCAAAAAAGCATGAAATATTTTAAAGGGAGATTTATTGAAATAAGTTCATATGAAATATTAAAAGTCTGTTTATGTCATATAAGTTTAAAAAAAATCTTCTCGTACTTTAGTTTAAAAAGTCAAAATGTACCTCATAATGAAAAACAAAAAAGATTCCTTTCATACCATTTAACAAAAATTAAATAATGGGTAAAATTGATGTTAAAATTTTTTATAAGGATACAAAAAATATTTTTGAATATTTATTTAGGAAACATAGTTGTGTATGATAAATATACCTTAGTAAATACTTACGAATAGACAATATCAGATAATAACGAGATTGAAAAATTATCCCTTACCAATTTATAATCATTCGAATAATATGGCACAAAAAATAAAAACAGTATAATCATATTTAATTATAAAAAACTTCTTAATAAGAATCATAAAAAAATTAATGGGAATCATAAACACCACTCATAAGAAATAGGTGGTGTATAAGGCATATGTCCCACATAAAAAAAAGTGAGACAAAATAATCCCTTACATTAGGTCCAATTTACATTGTATCTATATGAATATCCTTTATAATTATTTAAATAATGTAATTTAATTATTCCAAAATCATTTTTATTTATATGATATCATATATGATCATATTATTATCTTCTTTTTAGTAAAAATTCATTGTTACTCATTATTTGTGTATTAACAACTTTACGTTCTTATGCATGTTTTGTCAAATAAGTTATGGTTCTACTTATTAGGTTATTGATATATAATTAGAAAATGTTATTAACATAATATATATGATATTTATTTATTCTGAACATTTATTTAATCGTGATTTAATGGATATCATGTACAATAAATAACATCACATTGTGGAGATGGTAGGTCATATGTATGCACGAGCGAGGATATCATTCAATTAATTATGAAATTGTATCAAAGTTGATGGTATATATATGGTTAATGAATATGTAAATTTTTATAATAATCATATATAGTTATTATTTTCATCATTATACCCATCCAAGTCAAGTGGTGGTGAAAATAGGTTACTCCATGGTGTGGACAGGTAATCCATACGTAAGCATTCGTGGTGATTTCATTTTTCATAGGATGGACAGAAGGTGAAATATGGTTGTTTCATAATTATAATAAAATCTTAGTATATAATTGATTCTAGAGTTATTACTTTATAATGAAACAACTCATGAAGAGGAAGTAAAGGAAGAAATAAGTTTGAAATAATTAATAGAGGAGATTGCCTCTTTTTCGACATGCTTCCTCTAAATCGACCCTCAGGGAACTAGATTTGATCTTTTAAGAAGACTAGAACCTATAGAATGAATATAGGGAAATTTATAAGAGAAAAAATAGGGGATGGATGAGCTATAAGGCTCAATGTTATGTGAAGAACTAAGGGAGGAGGTTCCCTTTTGTAAGTGAGGTGAGGGTCACTTTTGGAAACCTCAAAAATTTTAATTTATAATAAAATAAAACCCCACTCAAAAACCTTCAAAAATATCCCAATTTATATGATGATATGATATAGGGTTTTAATCTCATAAACCATTAAATTTTTGACAATTTTTTATTTCAATTTAAACATTTTCATTTTAATTAACACTTAGTTATTCTATTTAAATTTAATTAAGATAAAAAATATTTCAATATTAAAATGGTGTCATATTTATTTCATTGATTTCAATTAGGCCATAAATAAGTAAGTTATATAATTTTAGACCATATTATAATTATTATATATATTTTTTAAAAATTATTCTTAAAAAATATAATAAAACATTGTTTTGAAAAATCAACAATAGTTCAATTTTGACACTATTCAATTAATGGATTTTTAAAAATATCAAGATTAGATGTTAAAATATAGAAATATATTTTATTAAATTCCTATGGGGTTTAGTTCATTTTGAAAATTAATTTTACATATTAATTATCTTGATTTATATTTATTTTAATATTTTTAATAACGTTAATTTGATATTTCTATTAATAAAATAATCCCAACATCAATTTTGTGTATTTATTTAATATACTTATTTCATGAGTAAAAATTAAAAATAAAATACTCTGATTAAAATAAATATACATTCTTTCATAATAATACTTATAGTCAAATTTAGCGTTTATAAAA
This sequence comes from Viscum album, assembly GCA_963277665.1. Taxonomy (NCBI): domain Eukaryota; kingdom Viridiplantae; phylum Streptophyta; class Magnoliopsida; order Santalales; family Viscaceae; genus Viscum; species Viscum album. The sequence goes on along the minus strand of CAUJRU010000106.1, from coordinate 1,409,805 downwards.
TTTAACATTAATAATATTATACTTATTAAATTATGAATGTGACAACTTTAACATCACTTTAAATAAACTAATATAAATGTCACAATCACATCCATATGGCTCAAAATGGTCAATAAATCGTCTCATGGATTATTATGGTCAAGATATACTCAACCAACAAAAATTGGTCATGTTTTGGGTCTTTTGATGGTTATTGTAGTTTTAATAATATTTGTTTTATTGATTTCTCATTAATTAATTAATTTGGAACCGTCAAAGTATAATTATTTTAGGTAATTATATATTTACAAAAGATGAAAAACAAATTACCTTGATAAAGAAAAACATTTTATATTTAAAATTAGAATTTTTAATCAAATTTATATTCTTTATAACCATATATAAAAATGGATTATTTATTAAAATCTGAGTGATACATATTTAACTTTTCTTTAAATTAAATAAATTAAAACGCATAATCTCATCCAAGTGGCTTCCAAAGGAACCCACATCAACTCACGAATGATTTAGGTAGAAAAACACTCATCCAATTATATTAATAAAACTGTTAGGGTAATTTTAAAATAGTATTCTTACCATTAATTACCCTTTTTACACTTTTACTATATTAATAAAAATTACCGAAGCTACTATACATAATGCCCAAAAATAAAATCAATATATTTAAATAATTTAGTCTTACTAATTTTAAATATGGAATGCATTTTGAGAAATTAAAAAACATAGAATATGTATTAATTAATTTAAAATTATTTCGATTATTGGATAGAGAGAATAGGTTTCTAAAAGTTAAAGCATTGAAAAAAATTGAAATGTTTTTACATCACAATTCAATGCAAAATTAATGATAATTACATATATTATATTTAATAATAAAAATAAATTCTATTTATACTTTAAAACCATTATATAATTTAATTTAATTACATAAATTATTTAGATGAAAAATATTTTTATCAATTAAAATTTTGTATAACTTTACTATTCATCAAAATTTAAAACTTATCAGAAAAATATCTAAAATTTATCCAAATTAAATTTGTATATCCCACAAAATGATAAGAAGTTTCTTTTTTTAATATAAAATATTTAAAATTTTCCAAAACGAGATTCAAAATGGGTGTGCCATCAAATGGAGGCGATACATTATTTTATGAAAAATACTTCTTTTATTTGAAAAATTGAATTTGTTCTAATATCATTACTAAAAAACACGTTAGATAAATTTTAAAAATTATATTTAATCCATAACGAGTGATTTTGTCATTTTATAGAATCGTTTATTTTAATTTGAATTGTTTTTTAGAAGGATGTTAACATTATTCATATCCTGAAATATAATGACTAGGTAATAATATTTAGTTATTCATTTATACTTAGTCTTCCGTGCAATTAATTCGATCAAAATAACTTGAAATTGTGTGTAACAGAAGCTAGGAATAATTTTACATATACCATAAACTAATCTTGGTGTAGCAGACCACATAACACATCAGTGAAATTAAAAATAATCTATCTCATAAAATTCTAGGGTGTTACAATGTGTTTGATCGGTTTTGAGTAGGTTAGTTTCTCGGATACAATTTATATTAAACCAGACATTTTATACATATATATCACGTCTTAGTATATTAATATTCCTTACATAACATAGTGATCCCTTCTAGAATAGTTTAGGACTAGTTCATTTGGAAACATGGAAAAATAAGAACTAGTTAATAAGAGACCATCATTAATTTATTATTTACTATAAACCTTCATAGATATATAACTAATAAATCCATTATTCATATCCCAAGGTATGAAACATAAGAAAAGGTGATTATAGATTCTAAATAAGTGAAATCAAGGGAGATATCAATGATCATATAATAATAACATGAGCATAAAGATGTTAAAAAGTGATATTAACATTCGAAATTCATACCCTGAATATCATAGATCATAATCATGAGTCATGGACCAAAGAATGGTAGTTTATAAGACATAAATCTTAAAGGTTCAAAGAATATTATAAACTAAAAACATACAATTTGAGACATACAAAGAACACTCTGTATCAGATTGACGTGCGACTAATTGAGTTGTGGCTGATTACTATACTATTCCAAAAAATGTTTATGATATATCTTTTGGGAAGTCATACATTTTATTCAACTACTGAGAAATCCATTTTTAGATGCATAATTATGATCCACTTTACATTTAATACAACAGGGGGTTTCCTCTTCTACTCAAAAGGAATATGTTCTCCTTTTTCTAGCTTATTACAGATAGTTCAAATAAAAATTTGACTTCCCAAAAGATCTGTTTGAATACTATATAAGTATTAGATAAAAATGATAAGGAAATTAACATAAAAATAGTATATAAAATTATTAAAATTAATTAATTACATTAGTAGTAGTAATTCTCCTTTACACATTCTTGACCCATTTCATGGTTTTCATTATCTCACTTGCAGCCTCAAAGTCCAATCTCACACGAGCATGATCAGTTTCAAAAAAACCACCCAACTCAAAAAAAGAAATCCACATGTGTATGAAAAAATTTCTTATGTGAGTAATTCAAATAAAAAATTAATTAAACATAAATATGAAACAATCCACTACTTCTATGGAATCAACATCTTCATGCTATTTTATTACATTCTTCCATCAGTTATGATGCCTATTCATTTCTTAGAACATCTATATCACCTTCTGAATATGATTATTTTTGATAGTCATAGTAGTACTAGAAAAATATAAATACAATATGGATTAATAAGTAATTTAAATTAAATATTAGTTATCTTCAAAAATTCCTCTTTAGGGATACAAGTTTTTCATTGATTATGATTTCTGCTGTAAATTTACAAACATAATAACTACATTCTTTTCCATTTTTTGATTCATACCCTACAGAAAAACAAAAAAAAATAATTAATTTATTTTGATATATGTTTGGATAGTGAAATATTATTATATATACCATTATAATTTTCTATTCGTAGAACTTTTCAGGGTCCTTGTTCTTAGTCGCTAGCTTCATTCCTTATTTTTCACAATATTGATGCACCACCCTAACATAATATAATCATAATTAAAACATAGTATATATTATATTACTTAATGTTTAGTTCTAAAAAATTTGATTTAGTGTATTAAAAATTGTCAGAATCCATCATGGGTGGTTAGTTTATTAGATATCCATGCATTAAATCCAGGAAATAAATCATTAGAGTATCCAAATTTATGAAAATGAGCATCTAATGTTTCTTAAAAACACCAGAACGGAATAATTAAAGAAATAAATGATAATATATATATGATATTATTAAATTGTAGATTTTCACCCATGTGTCTGTGAAATTAAATAGAGCTTTTTAACCAGATGTTTTATTTCAAATTAGTTGACCAGAACTGCCACTATTTTATCATTTTTTTGGTATCTTTTTTTGGTTGTTCTGTAGAGGTGATGTGAGGACTAACGAGTCCAAATTTTTTTCATGGTAAAACCCCTTAAATTGTTTTTGATATATAGTCCAGTCAAAAATATGGAATGTATTTAGTCATAATCAGTACATTATATCATCTTTTTGAAATGAAATCAGGAAAACATACTTCATCTATACATTAACAACTCAATCACTTACCCAATCATAGTCCAGGATTTCATATACATTCTCAACACCAATGTAGGCTCCAACTTCTTCTTCAAAAATAATTTTTTCATAATAAAAAATGCGAATACTACTATATTTTATCATTATATCCACATGATCATTCAATGATATTAAATGAAGACATATAATGGGTGGGGTAATGGTGCTTTTAGTATTTCCTCTCAATCAGTTTGCCGATCCTTTATACGGTTTTGAGTTGGACTTCTGTTTCACCACTTCCCTATGTCTATCTATAAAAAAGTTCATTGGTTTAGAAAATTTTTTCATTAATTTTTAATGGTTTATCTTGAAAAATAAATTGGTAATGAATACCTCCATGTTCACATGATTTTTTACAAGATGTTACGACAATGATATGAATGTTCCAACAACTTTTTCGACCATATGAATAACTTTATCATCAATTGGAATAGTTAGCTTAGTGCTTGGATCATGGGATATGCTATTCGACAATCTAACACAACCTGTTGGATGTGGTCTATTTTGTAGCACATCTTTTTGGATATTAAACATCGTATTTATTTACACGTGCCTCCTTCCATAGCACATAGATGTAAATCACAATCCTTATCACCCGATAGAATATTCATACAGGAAATGTATTAGTTTATGTATGATTTAAATTTCATATAAAAAATTATTATAACATTGATTACCTCAACGAAGATAGATTTTTTAGGGGAATGACACACCTCAAAGCTGGTGGGGGTGGGGCAGGATCTTCACGAGATGGTTGTTCTTTAGCTATTTCTTCTCTTTTATTACCCCATAAAAAGTTGTTATAAACTACCTATAACATTGGAATTCTTTTTAAAGGGTGGTTTTTCTTTATTTCCTCCATTTAATTTCCTCACATTTATCCTCTATTTTTTCTCAGAATATGTTTGCGATGTCACCCCAAACCTGCACCTCTAACGTGATCATATTGTCCTGGTAGCTTCAAGGCCACCAATAGTATCTATTAATCCGGAAAAAGTGAGGCTGATTATTGTGACTATTTTAGATAGAAAATATAGGAAAATAACTTATCTTTTTTTATTATCAATTTAAATAAAAAAATCTTTATGTCATACTTACACATTTTTCCCATACTTTTTGGGTGTTTTCTTCTATCAATATCCCATATTTATTTACACGTGCCTCCTTCCATAACACATGGCATGGGATGGAAGGGGATTTGGATTTTGAGTCATAAATCTATATATAAATAGAGCAATATAATTATATTTTTTTTATTTCATGTAAAATAATTACGATAGATTTAAAATACATACTGATTTTTTTTAAGTGAAGCGTACCCCATCATTTCATTATGGTACATGTAAGTTTGTTTGGATTCCCATTACTTATTTATAGCACACATTTTTTGTTTCATAAATAAATAATTTTCAATCAAATTAAGGAATCTATGTATCATTAATCAACATATAATAGGCATAATGTACATGAAAATACACATATACACAATGACTAGAAAACACATACCACACTTCTTGGGTTATCTGGTGTGCGTAGATAAGGTGTGGGTGCATGTTTATTTTACCTTCATTATATTTAAGATTATGTATCATTTGAATTATGTGAAATCCTTTTTGAATCCTTCTATAAATAATTAATATATATTTATTGTCGGGTTCATCTACTATAAATGCAATCTGAATGGAATGATGAAGTGTAATTAAATGTTTCATCATTTTTTTAGTAAAATAAAGAAATGATATCAGAATGTTACCATAATCTCTTCACACATTAGTGTCTTAAACATGAAAAAACATGGTTCCATGAATGAACATCAATAAAAACACATTAATGAGTGATGATTCTATTGTAACTACAGATCATGGCCTTGTTAGAGTTGACGTGCTATCCCTGTGCATTCCATCCAACCATTTATTTGATGCCTTTGATTTTTTTCCTCAATGATTATTTATAACACTGTCATGCTACCTCACTCCTATTTTTTTGGCATCGTTGTTCTTTCATATTCTACAATTTATATATATTAAACATCATCAATATGTTACTATGGCGGCGTAGCAGTGGCATGTTTAGATGGTAATTATATCATTTCACTATTTGCATTAGAAGGTTGAAAATCCACATTTTACTCAGGATTGGGAGCGCCAACACATGCAAAAGGTCGTCATTACTCTGCACTGCGAGTAGCAGCCAGTTCAAAGACCTATTGTTCCTTATTATTGGGATCCCTAACACATGTGGTAGTAATTATCTACATATGTGGTTAAACATTTAATTTAGAGTTCATAAATGTAGTAGTGAATGGATAATAACACGAGGTAATATGATGCATATTACCAAAAAATGTAACTTGATTATTGAAATCTAATTTTTTATTGCTAAAGGGATTTTTCACCTTTATCGACTATCCAAATCCCTTCCTTATGGTCTCATATGACCTAAAAACGCCATATACATTGGGATTTCTGTGAGAAGATTATGACATCCCAATTAAATGGTCATTCTCAATTGAATTTTCATCAAAACCTTTAGTGGTTTTGATTGATAATAGAATAATTGTCCACTATTGGTTTGTGGGATCTGGAACATAAAATACTTATTCTACGAGTGATTCCATTATAATCATTTTGTGTTTGTAACCTTACTTACTAATATCCACTTTCCCAAATCCCAATTCTTATATTTTGACAACACCTCTATTAACAATGAACTTTAATTGAATAACATGCACATGGAATGTTGTATAATCTAACTCCCATATTTGTTTGATGATGCCAAAGTATGAAATATTCGAATAAATTGGATTTATGAACATAGTACTAGAAACATGCATTGCTTCATCCAGAAGATTAACTCTGCTATTTTTCATGGTACTGTCTTAATAATGTTCATTTTTATATAACTTATAACTATTAATTACAGAACCATTTTAAGATAATACATAAAATCTTGGTTATCTACCTAGCCATCAAAGTTGTTCTGAAATTTAATCCATATTTTCCTCTGACTCCTTAAAAATATGTTACAGAAACCATCCTATAAATATTTTATTATGTGTATTTGATATCCATATTTTAACCCTTTATGTATTCAAATTCCCAAGAATTTGTTTATGGGTTTGAACATATAAGTAAACCTAGAAACTGTTATACAAAACATAAAGGTTGATCTTCTACCGATCTGTAATATTGATTGTGACAACATCTATTTAATAATTTTTTTCACCCTCAAGCCACCTAGTGTGATGATATTTTGGTATACCAATACTATCCACACCAGAAGAGTATTTGATATAGAATTCAACAACATCCTCAAAAATATTTCTCTCCACAATACAACCCTATGGACAACAAATTTTTTTGATATATCCTTTCAAAATAATCAAATATTTCTCAATGGGGTACATCCATATATAGTTTATAGTACAACATAGTCAAATATCTCTAACCATGTGAACCATAAAATAAACCATCATATCAAATAATAATGCGTGGAAAACCCCAATTCGCATAATATGATTGAAATTTCTCTTTCTATATTCAGTAATTTTGCTGGGTATATAAATTTACTGTATATAGTGTTGAATAAGAAATATATCTTGGTCAATGTATGATATAAATTATAGGGACAAAATAAATGTAGATTAATATGAATTAGATCTTTTATCAAAACATTGAAGTCATGTGATTTTAGAACCTTTAACTTTAAACCGATCATTTTAACGATGTTCTTGGTAGTTGATAATTACACCTATGGAACCATTATGTCCTTCAAGATGTTGAAAAACTGATATATCTACTTCCTAGAAAGAGTGTAAGAAGCTAGAGGAATAATATTTTGATTTTCACCCTTCAATAGAACCAACTCATCTTGTATTCTAATGTCAACATTATCCATCCTAGCCTTAATTCCATTTTTTTAATGTGAATTTAGTAATGTTATGATGACACTATAAAATATATTTATTTTCAACATGCATAACATCAAGAAAATATCTGAGGTAAAAACAATTCCAGTATGGTAATTCAAAAAAATTGATCACTTTTTACAACTAGTTTTCATATCATTCTTTGAAAACAGTTTACCAAAAGCAGTGTCCACATCTCTTACTTTCTTAGATAGTTGATCACCTATTAATGGAGATAGTGTTATACATTATTTTGAACTTCCATTGAATGATGTCATCCAAGATCAGTACATATGTGATCAGGGTTGAAACCTGTGATGTCTTAGAAACATGGATTTCGATTAATATTTCAACATAATTAACTGTATACCTTTTTCAAAAATGGGACACCCATTAGTTCCATTAATGCTATATCTTGAAAAATTTCCATAAGCAGGAATGTGATTTCTCATACCATACAACATGGATCTCAATGTAGAATCCTCATTTCTATAATCTTCATACAACATAACTCTTGAATCCCAGAATAATTTCAAATCCTCAATCAATGGAACCTAATAAACATCAATATCATTACCACATTTCTTTAGTCCAAATATAAGCATAGATAACATCACATATTTTCGTTTCATGAATATCCACTAGGGTAATTTATAATTTACCAACATTACCAACCATGTATTGTGAGTGATTATATGAAAACCAAAAGAATTAACTCCATCAGTAAACAATTCAAGACGAAGGTTTATAGACCTGTTTACAAATTCAAGAAACTCATCATCAATTCTATTTCACTAAGGAGAGTCTTCTAGGTGATGTAGTTTCCCATCATTAATTCATGTATTTTCATGCCACGTAAATTTCCCTATAGTCTCCTCACTGCAATATAAGTTCTAATACCTTGGAATGATTGGAATGTACCATACAACTTTCAGAAGGCTGGATTCATCATTCTTTTATCTAGAATCACCACACTTTGGGAATTTTTTAAGTGATTTTGGTCCTTGAAAATAGTATACAATCATTCGGGAAGACTTTTATTCTTTAAGAGATCATACCCATCTTGCATAACATTCGTTTGGTGTCATATGTTGAGATCATGAACTCATTATCTTCTAGGAGCATGTTATTCAAGAATGAATATAGTTCCATAAAATTTTCATCATGGTAAATTTTTCCTACTTTAAAATTAAAGAGATTCATTAGGGATGATAATGAAGTATGTTTAGTTCAACTAGTATAAAATGGTGTCTTTACACAACTCTATAACTTTTCAAATGTTTTTGAAAAATCACAATGTTCATCTTCAACTGCCCTTTTCAATTACTCAATAAGATATTCATCATCATTAACATCTATAATCACATCCTCAATATAGTCATATTCATTATACACATGTGCTCCCCACCTTTAGAAAACCCATCAGGTGCATGTCCTGAGGATATCTGAGCACATTGCGTCTCACAGTCAATGTCCCCTCATTGTGCCTACCCGACTCACTAAAGAAGTAGAGGAGTGACTATGAGAGACTGGAGAAAGGATACTCCATCTCTATCCACAAAGGATATCTGCAACGTGGCTAGCTTCTCTGTAACCTCTCCTAGAAGCTAAATTCCCGATATCCTACTGAGAGAATCTTCTACAACATTCCCCTTCCCAGGAGTATAGACTATCTCAAAGTCATAGTCCTGGAGGAACTCGAGCCATCGCCGCTCTCTCAAGATCAGGTACTTCTGCAAGAAGATGTACCTGAGACATTGGTGGTCAGCGTAGACTGTAAAGCGCTCACCCATTAGATAGTGCCGCCACATCTTCAAGGCAAAGACCACTGCTACTAACTCCAGGTCATGGGTAGCATAGTTCTGCTCGTGCTATCTCAACTACCATGAACCATACGTCATAACTACTCGTACCTACATCAGGACACACCCGATTCCAGTCCCTAATGCATCACAGTAAACTACATACCCAACGCCCTCCCCCGGTAGCCTTAAGATGGGCGCACTGGTCAATCTCTGCAACAGCTCCTGAAAGCTCTGCTGGCATCTCTCTAACCACCCGAAGGGTTCCCCTTCTTTGTCAATGCTGAAAGTAGTGTTGAAACTCTAGGGAAGTTTGGAACAAATCTCTGATAGTACCCAGCCAGTCCTAAGAAACTCCGCACCTCCGTCACACTCCTGGGTGGCTCCCAAGAAAGTACTACCTCAATCTTTGTTGGGTCCACTGCAACTCTAGCCTCCGAGATGATGTGTCCCAAGAAGTTAACCTCTAAAATCCTGAACCGGTACTTCGAGAGCTTACCATAAAGATATTTCTCTCGGAGTGTGTCCAGTACTACCCACAAATGGTAGGCGTGCTCCTCCTCAGTAGTCGAGTAAATCAGTATGTCGTCAATGAAGACTACGACATATCGAACGAGGTACTGCTAGAAGATCCTATTAATGAGATTTATGAACACTGCTGGAGCGTTGGTTACGCCGAAGGGAATAAAAAAGATCTCATAGTGGCCATACTGACACCTAAAGGCCGTCTTCTACACATCCTCATCCCAAACTCTAAGTTGGTGATAGCCTGACTTGAGGTCTATCTTTGAGAACCATCGTGCTCCCTTGAGCTGATCAAAGATGTCGTCAATCCACGGGAGTGGGTACTTGTTCTTCACGGTCACATAATTCAGGTGATTGTAAATGACACATAGTCTCAAGGTTCCATCTGCCTTCTTGGAAAACAAAATCGAAGATGCCCATGGTGAAACACTTGGTCGGATAAATCCCTTTCACTGTAAGTCCTCTAGCTGTACCCGCAGCTCACGAAGCTCGGCGGGAGCCATCCGATATGCTGGATTAGATATCGGTGTAGTCCCAGGGTATAGTTCAATGTATAAGTCTACCTCTCTGTGAGGAGGTAATCCCAGAACTTCTTCAGGGAAAACAAATGCATAATGATCCACCACAATAGGAAAACTCGGACTCCGCACATCAACCGCTCTGAGGATGAGACTAGCCAACTGATGCATGATCGGCTGCCCCCTCCTCTGCATAAGTCCATCCTGCACTGTAAAGGCTCCCTTCTCGCAAGTGAAGGTGAACCTAGTCCCATCCATGTTGATACATCACACTTTGCACCTAATACAGTCAATCTGAGCATTAACTGTGGATAACCAGTCCATACCCAGATGACGTTGTAAGGCCTCGACGCCGCTACAAGAAGATCCCAGCTGAAGATCGCGCCTCCTAGAGTAAACTCACATGGATGACACCAATGTGTAATCGTCGAGTATGCTCCCGTAGGATTCTCTAGACGTAAGGATCGAGCCAACGGCTTCGTCGGAATCTCCGAGCTCCGAACAAGGGCAACGACAATAAAAGAATGACTCGCACCTTTGTCTATAAGTACTAAAACAAGGGTGGGGTAGACACAGATAGTACCTTGAATCATCTTAGGGGCACTGTGGTTATAGTCCTTGATTGCCTGGAGCTGAGCCTACCTCTGTTCACCAGCTCCCTATGGTCGGGGTGGACCTCTTGGTGGTGGTGGTGGTAGTGCCTCGAAACGCCGTCCACCACCCGCTGCTTGCGCAACTCCTCTGCCACGTCCCCGTGCTCCTGGCTGACCACCACGGACAAACCTATGCCTCTGCCTGGTAGGTCACTCTACTGTCTGCTGCTCTTCCGCATGGTGGGTCGGGCAGTCTCAAGCCGTGTGACCCTGCCCGCCACATGCATAACACTACATGTCCCTCATATGGCTGGCTCTGTTTCATGTGCCTTGCACAACCAAAACTATATCCTGAGGTTGGCCACCTGATGGCCTGGTCCTCTTGGAACTTTGTGTCAACTGTCTACTACCGGCTTCAGAAGACTCCACCATGTGTCTTCCTACGGTGGGTCTCACCACTGGTGACTGCTCAGCAAGAAAACTCTCAACTAGAAGGGCTCGCTCCAGTACCCCCGCCTGCATCGGAATGCTGAAGGGAATAATCGAAGCCCTGATCTCATGCCTCAGTCCCTGCTCCAAGGCCTGGGCCCTGATGAATGGGTCCTATACCATATCCGTGGAGTAGTGTGAGAGGACAGTGAACCTCACTGAGTACTGAGCTACTATCATGCTGGCCTGCTGTAGATGTAGTAACTCCTGAATCTACACCGCACAAAGGGTGGCTAGAACAAACTCCGAGCAGAAGAGACTCTCAAAGTCCGTCCATAGTAAAGATTCCTCATCATGAACTTGAAGCATCATCATCCACCATCTACCAGCTGTTGCGTGTAAGAGACTCATGGAAAGGATCACCATAAGGTTGGCTGGTGTCCCTACCAATCTGAAGACTCTCACAATAGCCTCCAGCCAATCCTCAACTGCCTGTGGGTCCGTCTCTCCACGGAACCTGGGTGGCCTCTATCACTGGAACTTGTGAAACGCACTTATGAAGCATGCAATATCTGTTTCTGGGGCTGGTGGTATTAGTGGCCCAACAGGATGTGGTACCACTAGTGCCTCCGCTATGATGGGGCCCCACACCGAGACATCGTCGCTCGGTGGGCTACCATCTCTTACGTAACCCAGAACCCTAGTTTTCGGCCTTCGTGGGGCCATACTCAAAAGAAACACGTGTGCCACAGTCAAACAGTATACCTGGTGAGTTGACACAAATTAATCACAAAGAAAACATTTCAAAGGAAACACACATGAAATTAGTGTTTTCGTGTACTGATTCGGAAATCAAAGGTCAGGTTCCTAGTGTATGGATACGTTGACCGTCACAACAACACTGGACTCCCTGGACTGAAAACCACACTTAATAATCTTAACACTATTACTTCACATAAAGGAATGATCAGTGTCCTAAGTTCTGCAGTAGAACCAACTACTCTGATACCAATTTGTCACGACTCGTCCTTGGGGCCTGTGCTGTGACTACCCCAAACCATCCTTCCATAGGCCAGGGGCTGGTAACTAGCACAAAAGGCGTAAACCCCTATGCTGGGAAGGCATTGCCATTATAAAAGTAAACAAACACAATAGAGCATGCAAAAGGATGTAAACACTAAGTGAATAATGTATACAAAAAGTAGTGCTGAAAGTAAAGGGCCGGAAATACAAGCCCAACAGTAAAGTACAGGTACAACAAAAAGCAGGTACAACTGAAAAAACGGACAACATCTAAGAAGGGAAGCTCCTGAAATGTCTGTTGAGTATCCTACCTAAAGGGTAGGTACAAATGTACACCTCAGCACTCCATGTCTATCAGTCTTCTCTGTGTACCGTCTCGCCATGTGGTCCACCTCCGGATATCATCCGGTCCTGGCTTGCTCTCTGCCTCCGTCAACAATGTCCGTCGTCTGCATCTAACACAACGAGGTGCAGGCATAGCCTGTGTAGGGGTGAGTATAACAATACTAAATAGAGACCCTGAGACCCCAAAAGGTTTCCCAGAATCCACAAAGGATGAACCACAAAGGAAAGATACAACCACAAAGTATAAACCAACCCTACTTAGGTATATGCCCATACATATACCTAAGTTATCAATCTTAGTTCAGCTCCAACTCTAGAGGCCAAGCACAACCTAGTTCACACAGGAAGTAAAGTCAACCAAATAGATGATAATGTTTGAAAGTCAGGACTCAACTCACAAAGGAATACACCTATTGTATAGCAATAGAGACGATCAGATGTAGTCACTGATTCATATATGGTGTCGAACCCTCATAGGATCCAAGTACAGAAGTCGTCTCTGTCGAACCCATGTAGGATCCAAGTATAGTAGTCATCGCTGCCGAACCCACATAGGAACCAAGTATAGAAGTCGTCGCTGCTAGACCCACGTAGGATCCAAGTACAGTAGTCGTCGCTGCCGAACCCACGTAGGATCCAAGTATAGTAGTCATCGCTGTCGCTGCCAGCTCTAGGGTTCTCGCACGCAGCACGCTCGATTCCGGGAGGGTCCGCTCCATGAGTAAAGGGGTCGATACATCAAATATTATGAATTCCAGAGTTTATATATACCAAAGTTCCGTCTCATCAAAAGGAACCCAACGTGATAGACGGCGCATCAATTAGACACCCGGTCTAAGAGTTATTGGATTTTCCATTCCAGGGGCCCAGTTGGAGTTATGCTCGTTCCAAACCCGGCCATTTTCCAAATTTTTCCAAAAATCACTTATATTATTGCAAAAGTTCCACCTCGTCGCGAGGATCCTAGTGCCACAGACAACGCATCGATCAGATGCAAGGTCTAGAAGATATTCACGTTTAAGTGAAACGGGCCCTGCCTGTCAAGCCCAGTAGGCTGGCGGGTCTGCCCTTCCTGGCTCAGCGGGTCCTACCCGGCTGGGGGGTTGGCCTAGCCCAGTGGGGAGTGGCGCGTCCCGACGCTGTGGCCCGGCCTGCAGCTGGCCGTGGCCCGGCTAGTTGGCCGAGCGGAGCAGGGGGGGGTTCTTGAAATGGTAGTGCCGAGCAGTACCGCCTCTCCTGCCCGGCCGACCGAAGCTAGCCGGTCTCCTCCGCCGTGAGAATCCCACATAGTGGGCCGCTGTCCTCCCACGCGGCACCTTCGGGTGCCGCGGTTTCCTTCAACCCAGTCGGCAGGTGGCCGACAGGTTCGCCCGCCGAAGCGGCCCGCCCAATGCGGGCCGTGGTTCCTACACAGTGGGGCACCGAGAGGCGCTGCGGTCTTCTGGCTGGCCAGCATTGCCGGTCGGTTCATCCAACAAGCGGCTCGCGGGTGTGGGCCACACCTCCTCTACGCGGCTCCTACGGGTTCCGCGGGTCACCATCCCTGCCCAGCAATGGCTGGCCGGTTCGGTTCGTCCGAGCGGCCCACAAATGTGGGCCGCGGTTATTCTCCATGCAAGCGGGACACGGCCGCCACTTCTTCCATCTACGGCAGCCCGCATGGTCGTGGCCCCTTCCTTCCTCCGGTTTAGTGTGACGACACTGCGCCCTACCGGTTCTGCCACCGTCATTAACTCAAGAGAATCAACTGAGGGTCGTCCAGCCGTGATTGTTCAGCCGATACCCTCTGCGTATGGTGGTAACAAAAGGACAATGTTGAACCATATAAAAACAAGGAAAAATGAATTAATTTAAACAAGACAAACCCCTACCTAGATTCAATGTTCGCTCGTCATATTTCAGAAAACAACATCGCGGAAGATGGTGTCGCAGAAGATAATGTCGTTCTGTCAACGTCGGAGGAAGAGACGTTGGTGATGTTATCTGCGGGTGACATCTTCTCCCTTGGTGCAGAGGAAGAAGAAAGAAGATGGGAATTCTTCGTAGGCATCACCATTCTTCGTGGGCTTCACCGTTCTTCGTCGAGAGAGGAAATTGTTCTTCGTTGTAAGAAGGTCCTCTCAAATATCCAAAACTCCTCCCACACAACAAGTGCCAACCCAAAAATAATATATTGGATATTATTTTTATTCTTGAAATTTTTTTTATAATAATTGAAAATTTAGAGGAGCCAATTAATTAATTTCTCATTAATTGAGAGCGTTGGAAACTTTATGAGGGAAGGTGGAATGTGGAGAGTTTTAAAATTAAAGAGGAGAGGTGGAGAGTTTAGGAGATAAATGGGGGGTTTCAAGGGGAGTTGAAGAGTCTAATCTCATGTGGGCCCCACCCATAGTTATTTCCTCCCAAGGGAAGTTATGTGGGGTGTGGGCCCCACCATCAACCTCCCTTTGGATAAAATAAACACCAACTAAATAAATTTTGTAACACAACAATTTATTTAATTTATTATGAATCACAAAAATATAACTTCTACTCCCGACCAAATGAAACTATGATAAAGGTCCCCTTAGGCGAATACCGGTGCTGTGAGTTCATCGGTGTCCCCAGATTTCAATTCTGAGCATTGGTTCAAAAGATAGAAAAACCTGCACGTACGTTTACTGAATGTACCCGAACAAAACTTCAGAAATTGATTCCAGGCGCACCGGGCCTCAGAATTAGGCTCCGTCAAAAACATCGGACTCATAAAATTCCAATGAATTTAAGAAAAAATTTTCCTTGAAATTTCTCGGTCTTTACATCATGAGTCAAACAGAAGTTTGGAATATTCCTACTCATAAAAAATGACTTATGGATCACATTTCTAAATATTTAGGATAATTAAAGAAGTCTTTCTTGGTTTTCCGTGAGTGATAGACATTTTAAAAAAAAATTAAATTTTAAATTTAAAAAAACACAATTTAAATATTTTATAAACTAAAAATACCTATTACTGAACATAAAAAGACCATATGAATTACCAATATATATATTAATATAACAAATAGTACATGAGTTTATCATGAGGTCTGTATACATTCTAACACCATGTATTAGGCCCATTCCTTTCTAAGAAAAATTAATTCCTCTTTTTAATGTAAGGACTATCAACAGTTTTGGTGGTACTATAAAAATATAAATAATGAAAGGATTAATATTTTTTTAAATTATATTGTATTTATCACCAAAAACATGTCTTTAGGTATATTATTTTTTGATGAAATAGGATAACTTTCATAATTTTGTGAACAAAATATCCATAATATTTTTCATTATTTTTCTTTGAAAAATGTAGAAAATTTGAGAAAAATAAATAATTTTTTAAATATTTTTATATAGTAAAATATTATTAAATACACCCCAATTATTCTTTACTTTTTTATGTTGATATTCTTCTTGTGCTCATGGATTTTCTTCATTCCAGGTTTAAGATGATATTTAAGAACTGGACTATAATATTTTATTTTCATTACCACATTATATAAAATATATACATTGAGGTTTATTGGTTAAATATTTCATTCAGTTTATTATAACTTAAAAAATGTAATAAACTATGGAATATTTTTGTCTATACATTCATTGAATCAAATAAATAAATAAATGTAGTATCTAAAATTTATAGAAATGAGTAACCAATTATGTCTAAAAAGGAATGATTAAGGAAAGGAATGAATATATAATTTATATAATTATCATCATTACTGTAAATTTATTCGAAGGAGCATGCACAACAGAAGAAAAGACAAGCCCAAAGCATCCAATGAAAAAAGGGAGAGGCCTATGGGGGATGAAAATAGTGAAAGCTGAGGGCATCCCCTCGAACCAAGTTGACCCCCTCTGGCTTCATGGTGGTAGAAATGTGAAAACAACAACGGGCTGGACCAGGGACATTGATGGAAGCAAGGTAATCCACAACCTTATTCCCCTCATGCCAAGTGTGAACAACGCTGATATTGCTACTGATCATGTCCCTACATTTCCTAATGATGTAGTGGATAGACCATGGGATGACGCCAGATCCATGTATGGCATTGTGGAGGATCATGGAATTGGTTTCCACCTCTGATAAAGTGATCCCCTCTTGATGGAATAGGGGGAGGCCCATCAGCATTGACTTGGCCTCGGCCAGGAGAGAATAACCACACCCCAGGCTGGCAGAAAAGGCCATAATGACCGACCCAAAAGGGTCTTGAACAACCCCTACCCCTCAGATTGACCCCATGATGCATGATTCATCAGAGTTGAGTTTGAGCCCTCTGCTTGGTGGGTACCACTGAACCCAATTCCCTCTCCTATTGCAGCTACCAGAAGTATCGGTATCAAAACGTGCCTGGAGACGCTGGAGAGTGGGAGCCTCCTTCCATCTATGAAATGATCTTATCAAATATAGAAGAATGACCTTGGTGCATATAATGATCAGTTGGATGGAGGTGGTTTTCCCTTCGTGTCGAGCTTTGTTCCATGCTAGCTAAATTAACCAACAACCTACATGAAGGACCATCGTGTGGGCTATCTTCTTAGGGATCCTCTCATCTGCGTCGTGCAACCATTGGTCCAGAAATGGAATGTTGACCATGCAGGTGTCAGAAATTTCTATGAACTCACCGAAGTGCTACCACACCACCCTTGACCATTCACCTTCAAAAAATTGGTGACCCACATTCTCCTCCTGGTGGTCTGAGCAGTAGTGACACCTTGAAGCCAATGAGATGCCACAACGCTTAATATTTCCGTCTCTAGTAATGGCCTTGTGATGCAATCACCATATAAGAAAGCTCTATTTGAGTGGAATTCATTTGGACCATAAGATCTCATTCCACAAATCGATTCGATCGTGGGGGGCCATGGAGCATCTGAAATCTCTTGAAGAGAAGGACCCCGAGGCCGAGGGAGAGAACATGCACCTGTCCGGATCGGATTTGATCTCAATAAGGTTGAAAGTATCGCACTGGTCCTCGTCCATGATCGCTGTAATGAAATTCGGGTGTGCACGCGCCTCCTTGAAAATGATCAGCGTGCTCAGACACCCAGGGAAACCGAGGACGGTTTCGGCCCAGTTCTGGTGCCAGAAGAGGATGTCCCCCCTCCCCATGATCCATCTGGACTGAGATTCAAGATAAGTAATTATAGGGGAGATCACTGACTATTAGGGAGATATTTGGCCGACATCCCTGGACTCGGGGCCTACATGGGATTTTTTCAAGGTTGTTCCTAAAAGCGTATGCTACTCCAGAACCTCCCAGGCGATATTTACATGCTTACACTAGATAGTGCCTTTGAGCCGACGAACATTGATGCCCCCTTCCCTAGCTATCCTCGCCACCCTATCGCAAGAAGCCCAATGTCTTCTGCCCTCCGGACACAGATCCCAGATAATGCCAGCAAGTATCTTTTCAATCCTTTTGGTAATGCTCTTCGGTACTTTGATGGACGATAAACAGTGGAAGGGGAAGGCAAAAATCACACTATTGATCAGTGTTATACGGCCCCCGAATGATAGGTAGACGTTCTTCTAGTTGAGGATCCTATCCATAATCCTGTTGAAAATGGAATCAAAATCACTTAAGAGGTGTCGTCTGGGGGAGATTGGCACACCCAGATACTCCATGGGAAAGGACCCTCTGTGCATGTCCGGGATTTTCTGAATATCTTGGGTCCGAGAGGTGGTGCATCCATTGGATACAATGAAATTGATCTTAGCCTTGTTGAAGACTTTCCCACTCCAGATGCAATACTCATGCAACACCCTGTTGAGACCACTGATGGACTGCCAGCTGGCATTCGAGAAGATTAACTTATCATCTACGAACATCATAGGAGACACGGGAGGAGCCCTCCTCCTTCTGTAAAAATCCGTAATCTCACAACTGTTAATGCCCCTATGTAGATGTCGACTGAGGAAATCCTGTGAGAGAATTAAGGGAGTCGGGGACAGGGGATCTCCCTGCATGAGACTATGGGTAGCCTTGAAAAACCTATAATTTTCCCCATAAAAGTGATGTCCATCTAGGGGGAGCTAAAGCACCTAAAGAGGATGTCGATTTCCAACATGGAGAACCCCATTTTTTCCAGCACCTTGTTGTGAAAACCCCACTCAACCCAGTCGTAAGCTTTACTCATATCCAACTTGACTCCCAGATTGGAGCCATGGGTCTTAAGGTCTAGGTCTCTGATCATCTTCTGAGCTAAGGCAATGGCCCCTGGATGGACCGCCCTTTCAAGAAGCTGCGTTGTTCCAAGGATACCCACCGGAGGATATAGCTGGCCAACCTTGCATTGATCAGGCCGACCAAGATCTTATCTGAGAAGTTGCAGAGACTTATAGGCCGGTAGTGGGATATGGAAGTAGGGTTCTTGATCTTGGGCAGAAAAACAACAGTCGTGGCACAGGCAGCCCGAGGAAGGTTACCCCCTGAAAGAAATTGTGGACGGCGGTGGTGACATCTGTTTTAATGACGTCCCATGAAGCTCTATAGAATGAGCCCGGGAAGCCATCTGGGCCTGGTGCACTTTCGGGATTGAGCTTCATCATGTCTTCCCAGATTTCCTTTTCTTCCGGAATGGAGCTCAAGGTGGCATTGTCCTGTGCTGAGAGCTGGTTGATAATCACATCAAAACCCCCACCCCTCCAACCTTGGATAGCCATTGGGGAGATGAGGATTGGGACTGACCATGAGATCTTCTAAGGAGGCCAAGGCCATAACACCTGCAGTATCTATGTCGTAAGTGTAACTGCCATCATCTAATAATATGTTGGGACTCACTATGCACTTCCATTCTTTAATACAAGCATGGAAGAAACCAGTATTCCTATCTCCCTCACTAATCCATTTTATCCTCTACTCCTCCCTCTCTAGGAATTCTTGTTTAAGGAGCATGTCCGCCAGAGCACTCTCCTTACTAGAAAGGTCATTGAACACCCTATCATCCCAGTCATCCTCCAAGTTCCCCTTCAGGCAATCCAAGTCCTGCATGGTGACCGTGATGTCATCATCTGTGGAAGATTGAGTTCTCAACCACATTTGGAGCTTAGCCTTAAGCCTTCAGAGTTTATTGTGAATGAAAATCCATGAATGTACTACTGTGGTTTCCCCCAGGTGTTTCTAACCAGGTCATGGAAGCCCGGTAGGCTGTCCCAGTGGTGATGATATCTGAAATTTGCGGGCGGGTCCTATCATGAGGATAAGGAAACGAGTAGGGGGAGTGGTCGGATAATCCCCACACAAGGTGACTTACCTTGGTGTCAGAGAATGTAGATATAGCATGAAAATTGGACAGGCATCGATCGAGGCGAATCCCTAAGTGATTCCTTCCTTTTTTATTATTGCACCACGTGAACCTGTCTCCTGAGAAGCCGAGATCGGAGAGCCCTCTACCAACCACAAAATATATGAAATCCACGTTCACATTCCTCTGAAATGGGCATCGTCCTTTCCTCTCTTCCGCATCTGCGATCACGTTGAACCCCCCGATGATCCAAGAAGAGTTTCTCAGATCAAAAGAGTTGAGGTCATTCCACAAGGCTCAGCTTTGAATCATATTACATCTCCCGTAGATGAAAGTTATGAAAAGAGACATTCTGTCATTCCCCACCCTCGTGGTTATATACTAGTCACTGGCTTGCACCAGTTCCATGATGAAGTTCCTGTGCCTCATAAACTATATGTGATTATTAGTAGGATCATCATGCAAGAACCCATGCAAATTGATTTTCTTGGAAAGGTCATTGAGTTTGGTCGGAGGCTGTTTATGCTCGAGAACTGCTACAATGGAGACCTTGTGTCTTCTAATTTCTCTGGTGAGGAAATCCACCTTAACCCAAGCTCCAATGCCGTAGGCATTCCAGATGATTATCAGAATCATTTATTGAACAATATTCTAGCACTATCCCTAGAATTCATAGCCTTGTTGATGTGTGAGGACTAGTATTATTTAAGGTGCCTATATCGAGATCGAGTTCATACTCCTACCGACTTGGGAATCTGTGGTGGAACCAATGTATGGGATGCCCTAGATATATCGGTGGAGTGGCCTCTTTCACTGGAAGGGGACCCGAAGGTCCGCCCTGAGAACCTGGGGCTGTGACATTTAGGTTCTTCCTTCATGGTCTGACCAGTGCTATGGACAGACGAAAATGATCGCCTCCCCTAAGAGATACCCTAGGAACGTATCGAGTCCAAGTCCATCCTTTCCCTGTTGAAGGATGCCTGAGGGAGAGAGGCGGTGAGTGATAAGGCTGGATCCTCTGCAAAAACAATGGCTCTGAGGGAGCACAGAAGGGGCAGAGCTGGAGGGCCAAGGAGACTATCCAGCCTACATGAGAACTTCCCCTCTAGTAGAGATCCCTCGGATATCCAAGACATGATTAAAGTAGTGGACATGACTCCATCTAGAGATGGTGTCATGGCTCTAGAAAGAAAACCAGCCAAGTTCAACCAACATAATAGGGGGCAGGAGAAAGGTGGGATCAGTGCCACCTCGGAACCTGGTGAAGGCGTTGGGGGGTCGTCACTGGACTTGAAGAGGAGTTCGCAGTAGGGACGTCTCAGTAGGGGTGATGGAGGATGCAGTAGGCTGTTGCAACCCAATCCCAGGCTGGCGTTGAGATATCGAATGCTGATGGCATCTGTAAACCTGTAAGGAGTTCCCTTGGAGCAATCAGAGAGGGAATTACCTAGGAAAGATTGGGTATGAGAAGACCTGGTCCCATGTCAGCCCATCTTCCACCTGAAGGGAGAGATGCTTCAGAAAGTGTTTTGAGATATCCATCTTGATGCATAAGCAAGCCATCGACGCATCGATGCATCTTATGGTCTTGTCATCAGCACACATGAATCCCCCAGAGCATCTCCGATCACTTTGAGAAAACCCCCGTTTAGGAAAGGGAGTGGCAGCCCAGGAAGGTTGATCCAAATAGCGGCGAATGGGATTTCCCTACCCTTGTGAACGTCCATGGACCAGCGAGACCGACTGCAATGCCAGCGGCCAAAAGACCATGGAACTTTTCCCCATGCGGACACAAAATCTGCTTCCAAGGCTAGAAAAATGCAAAGGGTGGGTGTTGATAGACATTATTCACAATCCTTTTCACCATATAAAATATTAGTACAATTAAGATATCAGTGTACTCCCAAAACCAAATTCACATAAAAAATTATGATATAATTGATTACCTAAAGTAAGAATAAAATTTGAGGGGAATAGCTTTCCTCAATATTGTGGGGTGGGATCTACCTGTAGTGGTTATTGTTGTTTTATTTATTCTATTTGATTTCATCGCATTAAATTTTATTAAAACTCAAACTACTAATTAATTTTATTTTATAGAGAACCTATTTATTTCTCTATCTCATCCATTTTCTTATCTTTAACCCCATGTGCAATTTGTTTCTCACATTATGTTAGGTGTGAATCTCTAAAACCCACTCCCCCGACACGACCACATTTTTCTGATAGCATCGTGACCACTAAAATTAGTCATTCCTCAGGTACAATCAATGGTGATTACTGTTAATTAACGAAATAAAAACTATAGTAAAATAAGTAATCATTTTTATTTAATACTAATTTACAAAGATTTTTTATCATATCATAATTACACATGCTTACCATACTTTTTGTGTGTTTTAATATATTTTTATTCTGGATTTTTTTACACAAACCTCCTTCCATAACACACGATGTAGTATGGTAGTGGGTTTGTAAATTTATTCATCAATATATATATATATCTAAAATAAAATATAATTATGTTATTTTTCAGGAAAAATAAAATTATTACCACAGATTTAAAATACATTCCATTTTTCTCAAGTGAAGCATACCCCATCCTTATTTTATGGTAGGGGTACATTGTTCTTTTTGAATTATTTTTATTTTTAATATTTACTTTTTGTTTCATAAATTAATAATTTTTAATCAAAGTGATTAATACACATATTTTAAAACAATGTATTACAAATCACAATATTCTTGAAAAGATTCCTCCTCATGATAACCAATACACACATATCAAATTTCATGGGTTATCATGTGTTTATATATCTATGGTGGTTAAAGGTTGACATTACCTTTAGTATCAATAATATGATTCTTTGTATGAATTATATGAAATCCTCTATGAACCAATCCTATGACCATTAATAAAAATTAAATTTGGTATTCATCTAGTATAAATGCACTATGAAGGGATAATGAACAGTAAATCAACATTTTGTTATTATATTAGTAAAATAATTAAATTATATCTTAATTTTACCCTAATATCTTACCAAATAGTGTTGAAACTGTGGGAATAACATTTTCCAAATATCTATATAAAAAAATGTTCATTTAAGTGGTGATTCTAATGTCACCAATGAAAATGGACATTTTGGGGTTTACATGCTAGCCCGTGCATTCTGTCCAATCTCGAAATTGATGCCTCTGCTTCTCAAATTACTAATTTATGTGGTCACCATCATGTTATGGGGATAATATTTTTTTTGAGACATAGGTTACTCACCTTTTACAATTTCCTTAGTTTCTATATCATCAATACGATGATCCTAAAGATTTATAGCATCAGAATATTTAGAAACATGTTATTCCTCTATATTGGGAGTATTATCTTGTTAATAAGCTTTTTGTTCCTCTACATTGGTATCATCAGAAAGATAAGGAACTTGTTGTTCCACATGATTTAGAGCATTAACAGGTGTAGAAGACATTATTTTCAGAAGTGGTTCATCATTTCTTTTAGATTACATAAATGAATTAGTGAACTTAAAATAATAAAAGGTAACACAATGTATATTACAAAAAATATAACCTAATTATTAAACTCACATTTTTAATTTAAAGGATGAATGTATTTGACCCCTCTAACGAGTATCCAAATCCCCTCATTTTGGTCTCCTATTACATACAACACCCCATCCACATTAGGAACACTATGAAATGGATGTGATGTCCCAATCAAAGGGTAATCCTTAGTTGAAATAACATCTTAACATTTAGTGGTTTTGTTGGATAAAAGAATAATCAAACACTTTATTGATGAATTATATCAAACATAAAATATTTTACTACCTATGATGCCATTATAAACAATTTTCCTTTGCACCCTTACTTATAGAAATCTAGTTCCGAAAATCCCAATTCATTTATATTAACTGCACCGTTATTATCAACCCATTTGCATTAAAAAATAGACACATTGAAAGTTGTATAACACAACTCCCATATTTTTCTATTGATTCCAAAGTACAAAATATTTTCATAATCTGGATTTCTATCATTGACACCAGATATTTTCATCACTTCAACTACAATTATAACTCCATTATTTTTCATGGTACTTCGTTCATCATTTTACTTTTTATAGAAAACATAGTAGTTAATTACATAAGAAATATAAGATAATAAAGACAAACATGGTACTTTGGTAATCCATTGAAGTAATTATGAAATTTTTTTCATTTTTATAATCTACTCCATAAAAATATAGACTTGAAACCATCTTATAAACTATCAATTATGTGTATTATAAATCCATATTTCATCCCATGATGTATTAAAGTACATAAGAATTAATTTTTGGGTTTCAAAATATGGTGAAAACTCTAAACTATTATGTAAAACATAAAATTTAGTTTGATCCAATTTTTTAATTCTAATTGTGAAAATATCTATTCCATAAATTCCTTTAACAAAAAGTCACCTTCTCTGATGAGATTTTGGTAACCAATGACTTCGAAATTGGAATGGTGGTCAGTATATAATTAAATGTCTTCCACAATGTTGTATCACCAAATAATAAAACATTTTTCTCTACATTGATTTTTTTTATATCATTTCAAAATATTCATATAAAGTATAATAAGTCATATCAATATATAATGTATAATACCACATAGATGGATTTTTATCACTATGTATATTATCAATTGAACTATCATATTAAATAATTACAGAGAAAAAAACATCTATAATTCACAAATTATGATAACAATTTACTTTTCCATAGAAAGAAAAATCAATAGGTCAATAAATTTATTACATATATCATTGAAAAATAAACTGACCTTAGTTGATATATGATGGAAAATTTTATGAAAAATGATATATAAATCTTCAATCCTTAGATATTTCATCAAAACCTATCAATTATGTGATTTCATTCCCTTTAACATTAAATCTATCATTTACACAATATTTTTGATATTTTATGAATTCCACTCTAGAACCATTACATCATATATGAAGTCAAAAAACTGATATCCCTCTTTCTTATAATGACTGTTATCATATCAGGAAGCAAATAATGTGTTTCACCTTTCACATGAACCAAATATTCCCATATCCCCATGACAATCTTATCTAAACTAGAAATGATTCCATCCTTTATTTTATTCTGGTGCAATTATTAAAATGACAGTGAAATAATCACGAACACTTTATCCACATTCAATACATTAAGAAAATTTATGGATTAATGAAAAATCAATTATGGTAATTTATAAAAACTGATCTCTTTTTTCCAACAAGTCATTCTATGGTTTTTAGAAGAATTTTTACCAAAAGAAGTGCCCATATATTTTACATTATTAAATCATTTATCACCTATTAGTGGACAAAATACTATTACTTTTTAATAATTCACTTTGAATAATTTTAACCAAGATTTACTTTTATGTCTTCAGGGTAGAAATTTTGTATGCCCAAGAAACATAGTCTTTGATGAATGTTTCAACCTAATCAAGTGTGTACCCTGTTTATAAATGGGACACCCTTGAAAAACATCAATTATATATCCTAAAAAATTTACATGAGTATGAAATTAATTTATTATCCCATAAAACATACCTTTCAATGTGAAATATTTATTTCTATAAACCTTATAGCACATTACACCTAAATCCAACACTAATTTCAGATCCTTGGTCAATGGAGAAAAATAAACATCAATATCATTACTCAGTTATTTTAGTCCTGATATAATAGGAGACAACATAATGAATTTTCACTTCATACATAATCATGGTGGAGGTTTATAATTTACCAACATAACTAGTCATATATTGTGGGTGCTTCTTTGTAAACAAAAATGATTCACATCAATAATAGATAGAACAAGTTGAAAGATTATTGATTAATTTGTAAATTAAAGATACCCATGATAAATTTTCTTCCACCAAGGATATTATTCTAGGTGAAAAAGTTTACTATAATGATTTATTGTATTTTTTTGCCACATCAATTTCCATAAGAACTCCTCATTTCTATATAGGTGCTTAAACCAAGGAATGAATCAAAATAACCGTACAAATTTTGAATGAATTGATTCATCCTTCTTATATAGAGACACACCAAAATTTGGAAATTTTAATGTGATTCATAGTTCTTATGAAATAGTATACATTAATTTGGATATGCATGTATTCTTTTAAATTTCATACCTGTTTAAAATAACATTTTTTTACCATCATATGTTTGTCAGGGAATCTCATTATGTTTTTGTACCATATCATTCAATAGATCAAGTAGTTCAGTAAAGACGGTGTTACACCATCTATTTCCAATATATAGATTCATTATGGATAAAAAATTTGTATATTTATTACTACCAGCATACAATGGAATCATTTCATAACTCTTTATCTTTTTAAATAATTGTGTAAAATCATGAACTTCATCCTCAACTTTAATATTATAACAACCCTTCTATTTATTTCAAATTTAAACATGATTTATTACATAAACTTACACTTAATACAATTGAAAATATCAAGATGACTAGTTTTTTTGGGGTTTAAGAACATTTCATAACAACATAAAACATGAAATAAACATCATTATTGAAAACCACTTTTACATGACCATAATATTCCTTCATACTTAGCATTGAATTGGTTAACATGAGGATATACATAAGAAAAGGGTGATCTATAAATCCCAATAAGGTAATAAAAAAGTCATAACATGAATAATAAAATATAGATTAGGAAATAGGCATATCAATGGATCAAAAGATAAACATGAACATAAAGGCCTGATATAGCCTGATTATCACAACATGGAAATGTGGAAAAAACATACAACATTATATTACTTGATCCAAGGCTCATTTCACCTTGATTAGCAAGAGTAAAACCTCATTGCACATAAATTATCATGATTAAACCATAATTAGACATGAATTAGCATTATTAAACCATCATTGCACATGGTGTATTATGATACTAAACACTACCCAATGCATTGAAGTGCTCTCAAGGCACACCCATTGTAATCATTTCGTCTTCATATATAAGTGTTCCCCATATAACATACTACATGGATTCATTAAGAATAATAATTTATTCCATGAACAGGTAATGTTGAATATATACATGCAATCCCCCAATAAATATGTACATGAGCATAGATATGAATACACTTGGTAGTGAAATGGGTATGGTATTCACTACATGATAATTTTGTAATTGAAAATCGTGGTGCAATTTTGGCAGCATAACGACATCGAATAGAAATTCATAAATTCATTTGATGAGAGTGGAAGTCATCTATAATTAGTTGTGGATAGTAAGGATTTATGGAGGACCATATCCCAAATCAATAAAATGTAAATTAAAAGGCATGATATAAAAGAGGTTTTTGAATAAAGAGAATAGAGGGAGATCCCTTATGGAATTTCAACATTGTAATGACTTGGGTAAGGGTCCAAATGATGGGAAATAAATGATCCCACATTCAAATAATAGAAAATGGATAGTAGGTTATTTATTATAAAATGATGAAAAAATAACCAATTGAAATTAAAAATACTAATTTCAAACGAGGTTCTTGAATTGAAAGGAAGAGATAAAGGTAAGGGTCACTTACTTGGATGTGTGATACCATAGGCTTGGTAGAGACTTTTTGGGTGATTGTTAATTCCTTGGGAGAACTATAGGGAGTAGGGGGAAGTGGGTGGTCGAACAATAAAGATAATGAGTAAAGGAAAATGGGTTATGGGTGGGTTTATATAGGAAAGGTGGGGGAATTCATTATTATTTGGGTTTTGGACACTACACACTAAAATATTCGAAACAAAAAATCATAAAATGGATTTTGCTCATGGTTTATGAAAAATGGGATTGGTATAAATTATTTTATAATTCTATGGTCCAAAGATACTAAAATATTTAACATTCTTATGCGGAGGCCAGTCACACATTCAAGGAAATGATTTTTAATCTTAAAATATTGTATATGTCTTGAATGATTTAATAAATATTTATAAAATAAATCAAATAAACATAAAATTAAATTATTTGAAAAGAAAAATATATATTTTCCCAAATATACCTTTTATATTATTTTATTATAACACTATTTGTTCAATATAATGTCATAAAACACATTATATATTTATACAGTATTTAATGTTTACGCAAAAAATTAAGAAAAATGAACCATTGATTAATTTTGACTTTTAGATTCAGAAAATTAGATTCATTTTATCAAAATAAATTTATAAATATGTGAATTTTAACTTTCTAAATAAAAACTTACATTTTTTCTTAAAATTGACAGGTTTTGAAAAAAAAAGTTATCAAACCATAATAAAATTTATATTTGAGTTCTTAAAAATTATATGACCATTTATATCTAACAAACATAATTTAATAATAATATTTTTATCAGAATATTATTTAATTCAAAAATACATTAATTCGTCAAAATAGATTTCTTAATTGAATTTCAATATTAACCAAAAATACTATTTGTTCTTTAAAAATCATTAAAAAGTAACAATAATAAAATGAAATTATATTAATTATTCTATACAAAAATCATGAACAGAGTCATAATAATGGGGTCTTGTTAAATTTATATTTATTACATCAGTATACGCCCTATGAGTAAGGTGTTTGATAGAGGGGATTTCATGGGGTCGTTCGGTGAACATCATTTGGGCTGTGATCTTGATAAGCCTGAAATTCTCCCGTAAATGGTTTCTATCATGGATAAGTTGTTGGATCTTGTCTTGGACATGGTCTAGGGAAATTCCCATAAATTCAATCTCCCTAGTATGCTCTGATAAATGGGCTCCATATGGTACGATCCTATTGGTTGAGGCCATCACTTACTTTTCCCTTATCAAAAGGATTTGTTAAAACCCTATATTTATATTAGTCATGTGATGAACGTTCAATGAATATATTATCCATTGTAAGTATACCTAATAGTTATTTAAATCCAATTGGATATAATAAAAGAAAATTATTTCATGTGTTTTATATCCATAAGATATTTAATTAATAGAAATGGAATTTTATTCATAAATGTTCCGGTAGTTACCACCTTCCTCCCATAAGAAATTTCTCCCCATAAATTTCATTTTTCCACACTAAAACATATGGGGGTAACCTTGCTTCATCACTTCCTCTTATTCCCACATTTCTTCTTTAAACTTTTTGTTTTTCCACAACAGCTTGACAAGGGGCATCGTCTTATATCATATAAATTTTACCCTATGATCTAAGATCTTCACAACCATCTCCTCATAGGAGAGGTAATTCTACAATGGTACCTCATATTTATTGAGTAAATGTGAAGGGTCTGTTATATACTTCCTTAGGAGTGATATATGAAATACATCATAGACATGAGATAGGTTTGGTGAGTGTGCTAGTCGATAGGTTGTTTCTCCAATGCGATCAAGGATCCCAAATAGGCCGAGGTACAATATAAAAAGCTTTCCCTTATTCCAAAATCCCATAACTCTCCTCAATGGGGATATGTAGAGGAATACCATGTCTCCAACATCAATCTCTAGGTCTCATTAATTATTTTCAGAATATCTATTTTGTTGACTATGGGTAGATTTGATGTTCTTCTAGATGGTCTTAACCTTCTCCACCATTTCTTAGACCATTTATGAACATATAAGTTTTCTTTCCCCAACATCATCCAAACATTTTGATGTTCTTAGCCTCTTCCCATAAAGAGCTTCATAAGGAGTCATTTGGATGGTTTAGTGGAAACTGTTGTTGTAAGGGAACTCCACCAAAGGAAAATGTTGGTCCCATATCCCTTTGAAGTAAATTGAGAATTATCTCAACATATCCACAAGTGTCAGGATAGTCTACTCAGATTAGCCATAAGTTTAAGGGTGATAGGTTGTGCTGAAGTTCAACTCATTGTTTAGAGCATATTGGAGACTCTTCCAGAACATAGAGGTGAATCTTGAATATCGGCTAGATACAATTGAGATTGGTACACAATGCAAACTCACCACATATTTAATGTATATTCATTCCATTTAATCAATTACAAAATCCTCTCGAATTGAAATAAAGTGTACTATCTTTGTGAGATAATCTACAACAACCAAGATAGCATTATTTTGTTTGGATTTCTTTGGAAGTCTAGAGACAATTTCCATGGTGATGTTTCCCATTTTCCATGTTGGTATGGGTAATGGTTACATCATTTCCAAAGACTTATTGCTATCATATTTCAATTTCTAACATACCAGGAACATTGATGTATATTAAGTGATATCCTTCTTCATGTTATCCCACCAATAGTGCTTCTAGATATCTCGATACATATTCATGTTTCTTAGGTGAATTGAGAAATTAGAAATATGATGATCATCCAAAAGTTCTTTCATTAACTCCAGATTTTATGAAACAAATAGTATTGACCCAAATCTCACAATTCCTTCTTCATTAACATTAAACTCTAAGAATTCCACTTTTCTGATAGTTTCCATTATCTTTGAAATTACCAAATCATCTTTTTTATCATCCTTTAACCTTTCCAAAAGGGACGGTTGATAAATCATTTGTGAAAGGATTTATTATGTTCCCTTATTTATGATTCCCATGTTCATCTTCATCCAATCTAATATGATTGGATGATTTTCAATTCTCATTAGTGGTAGAATTGGTGGTTCCTTTATACTTATATCATCTACCACCTTGTTCACATTCCCAGGGCGGTAATTGATTGATTAGTCGCAATCCTTGATGAGATATAACTATCGTAATTTGTGAATATTCATCTCTTTCTATGTGAATATATATTTGAGACTGTTTTGATATGTATATATTTAACACATCTCCCAAAAGAGATAATACTGCCAAATTTTCATTGCAAAGATCACAACTTCCAACTCCATATCATGTATTGGATAGTTTTTCCTATGAATTTTTAGCTTCCTAAAGGAATAGGAAATGACTTTTTCATTATTCTCCCATACTCATCCCAATACCTTATTTGAATCATCCTTGAAGATTATGAAAAGCACCCCACTTGATGGTAGTAAGAGCAGAGGGGTAGTCAAAAGCTACTTCTTTAACTCCATTAACCTTTCTACACATTCATTATTTCAAGGAAATCAATACCTTTGGAGATAGCTTGGTAAGAGTGTTTAAAAATTGTGAGAAATTTATTAAAAATTGGTGATAATATCCAGCTAACACCATTAATCCATGGATGTCCTTCATAGATGTCATCCTCGGCCATCCCTCAGTTGGTCTTATTTTGGAATTATCCATAGATATCCCATTTCTTTTGATGATATTCCCCTTTAATGAGACTTCCTTCAACAAGATCTCACACTTAATATACCTTTCACCGAGCTTCCCCTTTCATAAGGTCTCTAGAATAGTGATCAGAATATCCTAATGGTCATCCTTGGTTTTGGATAATATTAGAACATCATATATAAACACTACCAATTTTTTTTAAAGTAGTCTATAAAGAATATATCCATAAAGTCCATAAATATTACTGGTGAATTAGTGAGTCCAAAAGGCATTACTGTGAATTCATAGTTCTCTTACCTTGTATGAAAATATGTTTTAGGGATATCCTCCTTCTTCACCATTACATGGTAATATCCCAACTGTAGATCCACAATGGAGAAGTATTTTTCTCCATGTAGTTGTTCGAACAAGTCATTAATTCATGGAAAATGATACTTTATCTTTATCATTATTTTGTTGAGCTCATGATAATAAATTTGAAGGGACATTGACCCATCCTTTTTCTTGATGAAGAGGACTGGTGCACCCCATGGTGAAGAACTTGGGCATATAAACACTTTATCCAAATTTTATAGTAGTGGTTTATTTTTCTCCTAATGCTCTAAAGAAGCCATTTTATACATTGTATTTGAAATTTGAAATGCCCTAGGTATAAGATCACTCGAGAAATCAACATATATTCTTTGAGGAAGACCAATAAATTCCTTAGGAAACTCATCAGTGAATTCCCACATAATGGGAATGTCCTCGAAGATGGTTCATTAATTGGACTCAATCATTTGAGAAAGATATGAATTTTCATAGGGTAATAATATAAATTCTTGAGATGATGGTGCTAATGAAGTTTCATCCTCCTCCTAGAACTTGTATAGAATTCAGGGTTGATTCACCACATGGAGAGTGATTTCCCTCTGGTGACAATTTATATTGTCTCTATATAGGGAAAGCCAATCTTTGCCAAGAATTGCATCAAATTACACCAGAGGTAGAATAATGAGATTCACCAATAATTTAAATCCACAAATTGTGACAGGGGAGGAGTTATATATATAAGATGTAATAATTACCCCATTTTTCATTTTCAACAATATATCTACTTCCATGCTTTGTGGGGATGTTTGTAATATTCTACTAAACTTTCACGATATATAAGAGTGCGTAAAACTATAATTAAAAAGTATTTTTGATGTTCTTTAATGAATAACCAGAATAAATATAACCACATCATTGGAGGTATTCACATCATTGGAAGTGATGGAAACAGATCACCCTTGATGCATTGGAGGTTGTTGGTTAACTCCAATTACCCATGCCTTAGGGCCCTGGTTCGCAAAGTTCCATAATTCCTTGTAGTTATAGCAATAGACATTGAATTTAGGGTTTACCAGAGCATTAATTTCCTCTATCACATTGAGGAGTTTCTCCTATTAGAAATGATTATCCATGTGACCTTCTCTTCCACTCTTATATAATTTACTTGATCCCCTTAGTCAATTTTTGGGGTTCTACATTCCTCAATTTTTATAAGAGGGGTGTTGTAATTTCATTGAATCATTGGATTTATCTAATAGAAAACCAGAATTAAAAACCAATTTCTACTTATTATCCCCATGATACCCCATAGATAGGATGATCACTACCTCAACATTGAGGGAACATCATAAAATTTCCTCAATTCTATCAAAGTCATAGATTTCCAAGGATTTTCATATACTATGCTTTTTTCCAACAAAGAAGCATTAATCTTTGCATTCAGGGGTGATGAAAAAATCGAAGGCGTACCATGAATGTATGTGGAATTTTTCCTCATATTCTCTGATGGATTTTTCATCATTTTACTTGTGGGAAAGAAATCCCCTTTCCATATTAAGTTAGCAGGTGTGGGGAAAATATTTAATGATTTTTTATGGATATCCTTCAATTCCATCACCTCAATCTCTACCTTAGGCTTCATATTTTTGATCAATTTCCACCATTGAACCGATTCATCCTCCGAATGATAAGAAGTCATAAGAAAATTCTCATATTCAGAGCATTGGAGGATGGATAAGATCTTCTCAACAGAGTTGATCAATTGATTAGTGATTGAGGGATCAGATGATCCATTGAAATTAGGAGGATTTTGTCTCATGAACCTCTTAATAGAGACGTGTTCTTTCTTATGGTGGGTTGGATGTTCTTCTTGAACTGGGTTTCTATTAAAAAAATGAGATAACTGATAGAGTATCATGACAAAGTTTTTCATTCTTGCTCTTATAAAATTAGGCATCTCATTAGGGAAGTTATCACATTGATCTTCATATCGATTGTTAGCCTAATTCCTTATATTAAAATCCATTACCTAGAACAAAAGGAAAATTATGGATGAGTATCTTAAAAAGTGAAATATATAATGGAGAATCTAATGATATTAAAGGGATAACTTATAAACTACATTTATCTCATTAATATATGAATTTCTAGGCTTCAATTTAATTTATCCATGATCTACTTCCCAATGTATATTCTTATGAGATCTTTTTTTGTTCCCATGATAATGGTTCATACTAAGACAGTGAATTTAAAAAAGAATATCCCTACGAAGTGTAGAACCAAGAGTGAAGTAAGGTCCATTGTTGTGCACCAGTTCCTGTTCAAGTCTATCTCAAAGCGGTGTTTTAGGGTTTTTCACCTAGATAAATATATACGAGATCCACCTCTACTTTTTCGTACCCTTATAGATATCTATACTCTTAATAATCTATTTACTCTATAATCACAAAAATTTAGGGATTATTTTCTTATAAATAGTCTTATACCTATGTATTTCACTAGAGTTTTTTAATACTAACCACAAATATAAGTAAATATATCCTCTGATAATAACTATAACAATCCATCAATTTATTTCATATTTAAACATGATTTATTAGATAAAATTTCACTTTATAAAACTCAAAAGATGACCACAATAATCTGTGAATTTATTTCATATTTAAACATGATTTATGAGATAAACTTTCACATCATAAAACTCAATATATTGAGAGTTCTAGTGTCTTTGGGGATTAGGAATATTCGATAACTACATAAAACATGAAATACACATCTTTATTGAAATCATCGATTAGATGACCACAACATTCCTTCATACATAACATTGCATGGTATTGCCTGAGGATATACATAAGAAAAGGGTGAGATAGAAAGCCCGGTAAGGGACTAAACAATGTATAACATAAAGAATACAATAAATGTTAGGAAATAAAAATATAAATGTATTATAAGAGATAAATGAACATAAAGTCATGATATATCATGATTATCATAACATGGAAATGTAGAAACACAAATAACTTGATATTAGCATGAGCCAATGGTCATTAAACATGGATTAGAATGAGTATAACCTAATTGCACAAGAATTATCATGATTAATCCCTCATTGAAAATTATTTAGAATTATTAAACCCTTATTCCCCATGGTATATTATGATACTAAACATTACCCAATGCATTGTATCACTATTAGGGTGCACCCTTCATAATCATTTCATTTTAATGTTAAAGTGTGCCACATAGATCAAAAAACATGGATTCATTAATAATCATAATTTATTACATGAAAAAGAAATTTTCAATACATACATTTAAGTCAATAATAAATAAGTAAATGATTATAAAGATGAATACCCTTTATAGGGAAATGGGTATATTATTCACTATATGATGATTTTTCCATGGAAAATCATGTTGCCATTTTGGGAGCATAACAGCGTCAAATAGAAATTGATAAAATGGTCTGATGAGACCAGAATGAATATACTATTATTTATGGAATGTAAGGAGGTATGGATGAACATATCCCAGATCAAGGAAATGTAAATTCAACGTTATGACATAGAAGAGGTCCTTGAATAAAGAGGATAGAGAGAGATCCCTTACAGAATTTCTACATAGTAACGACTTTGGTAAGGGTCCAAATGAGGGGGAATAAATGATCCCTCATTCACATAAAAAAATTTAAATTAGTTAATTTATTATAAAGGATAAAAAATAACCAATTGAAATTAAAAATACTAATTTCAAATAAGGTTCATGAATTGAAAGGAAGAGAGAAAGGTGAGGATCCCTTACATGGATGTGTGATCCCAAAGCATTAGGAGAGGATTAATGTGAGATTTGGGGCCCCATGAAAGGACCCTAGGGTGTATGGGTAATAGGATGGCAGAACTATTAAGATCATGGGGATATATTGGTGGTTGGGTGGGTATATATTGGGAAGTTGGGGGATTTCTTTATTATTTTGGTTTTGGACAGAATGCACAAAAATATTCAAAACCACAATAATACCATTGTTATTTCACATGGTTTATGAAAAAAGGTAGTGGTATAAATTATTTAATAATTTTAAGGGACTAAGATAATATAATATTTACCTTACTTAGGTGGAGGTGAGTCACACTTTCAAGTAAGTGATTTTAAAATCATTAAATATTTTGCACGCCTTGGAGGATACACTAAGGCTCTATAAAATAAATCAATTAAACATAAAATTACATTATTTTAAATTAAAAAACATACATTTGGCCGAATATACATTTTATAGTATGTTATAATATAACTATTGGGTCATTATGATGTCATAAAACACATTGTATTTTTATATGGTGTTTAATTTTTACCCAAAAATTTGACTGACTCCAAAAATTATGAAAAATTCACCATTGGATAATTTTTATGTATTAATTCCATGAATAATATTCATTTTATCTATATAATTTTCTAAATATTTTTATTTTTACTTTTAAAATAAAAACCGACATTTATTTAAAATTGGTGGGTTTTGAGAAAAATAGTTTTCAAACATTAATAAAATTTATATTTTACTTCTTAAAAATTATTTGATCATTTATATTTAATAAATGAAATTAAATAATAATATTTAATTAAAAAATCCATTAATTCATCAAAATATATATCTTAATTGAATTTGAATATTTACCAAAAATACTATTTTTTCATTACAAATCATTTACAGAGTGACAATAATAAATTGAATGTATATTTATTATTATATAAAAAATAATTCACATAATCATTATTCTAGGGTATTGTTACATATCACATTATTACACCTACATTCGCCCTAAGTTAGGGTGTCTCATGGTGGAACTTTCATGGGGTCATTTGGTGAACTTGGTTTTGGTCGTGATCTCGATGAGCATGAAATTCCCCTGTAAACGGTTTCTCTCATGATTAAGTTGTTTGATCTAGGATTTGGATTGGTATTGGGAAAATCCAAGAAATTCTATCTCCATAGAAGCTCCAATAAATGGGATTCATAGGGTATGCTCCTACTGGTTAAGGCCATAACATATTTTTCTGTGACAAAATGATTCATTAGAAACCTATATTTATACTAATCATGTGATCACTATTAAATAGGTATATTATCAACAATAAGGATACATAATAGTAATTTAAATCCAATTTGATATAATAAAACAAAGGGAGTGTATATGTTTTCTATATCCATAATATATTTAATTAAAAGAAATGGAATTTTATTCCTAAATGTTTGGGTCATTACACATTTTCATTTCTTTAATTTTATATTTTTCATCATTCACACCTATACTAATATCCTTAATATGGTATTCATCATTTTTCACAATTATAATCATATTAGATTATCTATAAAATACTATGCTATCCTACTCACTAGCTACAATTAGTTTTCCTCAATTTTAATCCAACATTTATAACGTTGATCTATTACGTGATAGATAAAGTGTTCATTTAACATTTATAGAATAATTAATATTGAATAGAAACATCATAAACATATACAAATTATTTGAGAAGAAACATATGCATGATCTTTTCAAAACCTGAAAAACTATTTCACCCTATCCCCACACGTGTTTTTCATTCAACTGGAATACATCCATTTTATATTCATATCCAACCTATTTGATTCATTAATATTAATATTTAACTAAATAAGAAAATGCAAATAAAGTGTGATATTTTAACCCAAAATGGGAATTCTTAAATAAAAATTTATACATCATGAATCCATTATTCTTAAATAATAAGAGTCAAATGACACATATTGATTTTTTATAATTTTGTAAATCATTGAACGAAAGGAATGTTTGATTTCTATAAACATAAAAAGAATCCAATAAAATTTTTATTTATTGAAAAGCACAAGGTTTATTTCAATAACTTTTATATTAGTGATTATAATAATATGGAGGAGTTGGTATTTATTCTTTTCATCACATGGTATGTGTTCAGATGGGTGTTGGTTCAGTGGTGGGATGCTTAAGAGACAATGTATAACAACACTTCTCTTCATTGCATATTTAAACATGATTTATTACATAAAATTTCAGTTAATACCACTCAAAGGATTGAGAGGTCTAGTGTCTTAGGAAATTAGAGACATTACATAAAAACTTAAAGCATAAAATATGACAACTTTATTGGAAAATTCTTTTACATGACCACAATATTCTTTCATACTTAGCATTGCATGGGATATCCCGAGGACATACATAAGATAAGGGAAAGCTATAAAGACAATTAATGGAGTAAACAAGGCATAAAATGATGAATACAATACATTTTAGGAAATATTAATATCAATGGATCATAATATAAACATGAACATAAAGGAATGATATAACATGATTATTATTACATGGACATGTGGAAACAACATACAACTTGATATTAGAATGATTCAAGGATCACTACAATGGATTAGAATGAGTAAACCCTAATTTCACTTGAATTATTATGATTAAACCCTCATTTCACATTGATTATCAGGATACTAAACATTACCCAAAGCATTGGAGCAGTATTAGGGCACACCGTTTATAAACATTTCATTTCATGCGTTAGTGTGCCACATAGATCATATAACATGGAATTATTGAACATAATAATTTATTCCACAATATAGGAATGTTTGATACATACATGAAACTAAATAATAAATAAGTATATGAGCATAAAGGGGAATATGCTTTATTGTGAAATGGGTATGGTATTCATTGCAAGATGATTTTGGCATGGAAAATCGCAGTGCAATTTCAGCCGCATAACAGTGTGACATAATAATTCATAAAAATGGTTGACAAGAGAGAAATGGGTATATAATATTATGTACATGGAATGTAATATAAGGGTGTCATATTGATACATTTCATAACACATGGATTTTGGAAATAGAAGGTGTAACATAATAAACAAAACCTGAAGAAAGAGGAGAAATGTAATAACTCTTATGAAATTTCGGCATGGTAACAAGTGTACATGGAAGGGATTAATGAGAGATAAAGAGGTATATAATAATTCAAAATAATGAGGAAAATATGGGGGAGGTGATAAATCATACCCCCAAAATTTTTAATTTAAAATAAAAGGCTATATCAACATAAAGAATATTGGACAAAATTGAGAAAGGTGGAAATCCCTTACTTGAGTGTGTGACTTAAAGAGCTTGAGGAGGGGATTAATGAGGGATTGTGAGCCTTGGGAGGTTTCTAAAGTTATTATGGAAGAGTGGAGACTTGATAAAAGTATTTTTAGTGAATATAAGAAGAGATTTGGTGGGGTTATCTTTGAAATGAGAGTGGAATTCTTTAATATTTCACAAACATAGGTTTTGAAATCTATATAATTAAATATTCAAAACCACAAACCATCAAAAATTTATTTCCCCGGATTTCTTTTCAAAGTGGACTGGAAAAAAATATTTTATATGTCCTATGGATGAACATATTTAAATATTAGGCTTTCTTATGTGGAGGTGAGTCACACTCTCAAAGAAATCATTTTAAATGAGTTAAAATATTTTATAAGTCATGGTGTGTCCACTAAGGCATTATAAAATAATTCAAAACAATATAAAATCACATTATATTAAATTTAAGATATATATTGGACGAATATTAATTTTATATTATTTCATTACATCTCTATTGGGTCATTATGATGTCATAAAACACATTATATATTTATATGATTTTTCATTTTTACCCAAAAATTCAATTATCTGAGAAAATTATGAAAAATTCACTGTTTGATAATTTTGAAGTCATTATTACAAATAAATATATTTATTTTATATAAATAATTTGATAAATATGTGTATTTTTACTTTAAAAATAAAAACCATCATTTATTGAAAATTGACGGGTTTTGAAAAAAATAGTTTCCAAATCCTGATAAAAGATACGTTTGACTTCATGAAAATTATATAATCATATATATTTAATAAAAATAATAAAATATTATTTAATTAAAATATATTTATTCATAAAATTCACTAATTCATCAAAATAAATTCTTTAATTAAAAATACAATTTCAGTTTTATCGTCCGAAAATTTATTTCTTATCAAACTGAATACTTAATCATTTATAGAGTAAAAACAATAATGAATAACTATAATCATCACTTATAATTAAAAAGAGTTTTCTTATAACAATATTATAACAATATTAATAAATCCTCAATTTAATATAACAATTTATTTATTTCTAAAAAGTACCATTTTCCCAAAAAAACAATTTATCTAATTCGTAATATTTTTAAGAAAAAGAAATCACCTATAGGAATTGATAGAATAAGGCTTTTATTTATAAATGGTATAACAAAAAAAGCAACTAATTCAATGTTACATAACCCCTATAACACCCTCATAAGACCTAAGGTTAATGTGTGCGATGGTGACAGACTGTTGGGGAAGCTCGAATAACATCACTCTAGTGGCTATCTCTATTAACTTACACTTCTCCCATTGGTGATTTTGTTAAAGCTTAACATGTTGAATCTTAGATTGGACTTGGTTAAAAGTGAATCCCAATGACTCTACCTCCTTTATGAGCTCTAAAAAAATAGATTCATACGACTCATGTCTACGGGATGAGGACATCACTTCCTTTGTCTGAGTAAATTGGATTTATTAAAGACCTATATTTATAGTAATAATGTGATCACTGTTCAAAGGTAATATTAGCATCAGTAAAAATTATTAAATGTATTTTAAAATCAAACAACATAAAACCATGGAAGTTCATATGTTTTGTTTCACCATTTTACATAATAAGACATTTAATTAGATAAAGAGGAATTTTCATTAATAAATGTTTGAGTCGTTACAATCTTTCCCATTTAAGAAATTTCTCCCTTGAAATTTACATTTCCATCACTAAAACTGATGAGGGTAACTCTACTTCATCACTTCCTCTGATTCACACATTACTTCTTCAAAATTGTGGTTTCACCACAACACCTTGATGTGGGGAATTGTATTATTTTATGGAACTTTTTCCCTATGATCTAAGATCTTCACCATATTCTCTTTATAGGAGAGGTAATTATACAATGGTAACACCTCTATATTGAGAACATGTGATGGGTTTGGTATGTACTTCCTTAAGAGTGATACTTGGAATACATCTTGTACTTGAGACAGGTTGGGTGTGATTTCTTGTTGATAGGCCACAACTCCAATGTGATCAAGGATCTCAAAAGGGCCGATGTACCTTGGACTATGATTTTCCTTATTTCCAAATATCATAACTATCATCCATAGTTATATTTAGTGTACTACCATGTCTCCAACATCAAACTCTAGGTCTCATCGATGATTATCAACATAGCTATTTGGTCTACACTTAGAAGATTTATTGTACTAGTGGATGGTCTTAACCTTATACACCATTTGTTCAACCATTTCTACACCTAGGAGTATTAACTCCCCCACATCATCCCAACATGCTAATGTTATCCACCTCTTCCCATCAAGGGCTTTATAAGGAGCCATTTGGATGCTTGTCTGGAAACTGTTATTATAAGAGAACTCAACCATAGAAAGATGTTGATTCGATCCTCCTTTCAAGTACCTTAATCACACTATCAACATCTCCCCTAGTGATTGGATAGTATGCTCAGATTGACCATTATTTTGGGGATTATTAGCCATACTAAAGTTCAGCTCAGTGTTCATAGCATGTTGGAGACTCTTCCAGAACATAGAGGTGAATCATGGATCTCGATCGGATACAATCGATAGTGGTACTCAATGTATCCTTACCACTTCTCTAATGTATATCCATTCCAGTTGATCAAATGATAGATCCTCTCGAATTACAATGAATTGTGCAGTCTTTGTAAGATAATCCATAATAACCTAGATATCATTGTTTCCTTTGGATGTCTTCATTAGTCTGGTGACAAAGTCAATGGTGGTTTTCTCCCATTTCTATGATGGTATGGGTAATGGTTTCATAATTACCTTAAACTTCATCCTCTCAGCCTTCACTTGCTGACATACCAATTACTTTGAGGTATAATAAAAAAATATCCTTTTGGATTTTATCCCACCAATAATTCTCTAGGATATCACGATTCATCTTTGTGTTTCTTGGGTGAATGGAGAAATTCGAAGTATGCACATCTTCCAAAAGTTCATTCTTTGTCATCAGATTTTATGGAACAAATGTTCTGGACCCAAATATAACAATTATTTTGTCATTAACATGGAAATATAAGGATTTCACATTTATGATTATTTCCAATTGCCTTTAAATTACCACATCATCACATCCATTAACCTTTTCAAGAGAGATGGTTGAGAAATCATTTGTGAATGGATTGGGAATGTTCCCTTATGTATGATTCCCATGTCTATATTCATCAAATATAAGAAGATTGGATCCTGTTAATTTCTCATAAATGAATGAGTTACTGGATACTTTTTACAGAGTATTTTCCCCCTTGTTCGCTTTCCCTAGATGGTAGTGAATTGAGCAGTCATAGTCTATGATTAGCTCTAACCATCTTTTTGGTTCATATTCAACCCTTTTTATGTGAATATATTGAGGATTTTTTGATCCATATATATTTTACACATATCCCCAAATAGGTAATGTCGTATAATTTTTAATGTGAAGATTAATGCATCCAACTCTAGATCATGTGTTGTATAGTTTTTCTCAAGAAGATTAAATTTCCTTGAAGCATAGACAATGAATTTTTCATTTTGCATCAACATAGAGCTGAGGAACTTCTTCAAAAAATAACTTAATACCATGAAAAGTAATCCACTTGTGGGAATTTTGAGCATGTTCATATGGATGCACCTAATTTTCATATCCTTGACGCTCTCTTCACATTCATAACTACAAGAAAACTTGAATCCCTTATGAGTTTTCATGGTAAGAGGGTTTGGAAATCGTGAGAAATTTCTCACAAATTTGAGATAATATCTTGATAACCCAAGGAAGCTATATATATCCTTCACATATGTTGGCCTCAACCATCCCTAAATTGAATTTTTCATAGAGGGATCCATATATATCCAATTTCTTGTGATGATAGACACATGAATGAGACCTCCTTCAACCAGAATGTCACCCTTGTTGTACATTGCAATGTGCTTCCCCTATGGTAAGGTTTCTAGTATAGTGCTTAGATTCTCCTCAGGCTCTTCCTTGGTTTTCGAGTATATTAGAATATCATCTATAAAGACTACCAAAAATTGGTTGAGGTATCTTCTAAAGACTCTATTCATCATGTCCATGATGATTTCTAGAGAATCTGTGAGTCTAAAAGGCATTACTATGAATTCATAGTGCCTGTACCTTGTATGGAATGTAGTCTTAGGGATATACTACTTCATCACCCATAAATGGTAATATCATGATCGAATATCCACCAT
This sequence comes from Viscum album, assembly GCA_963277665.1. Classification (NCBI taxonomy): domain Eukaryota; kingdom Viridiplantae; phylum Streptophyta; class Magnoliopsida; order Santalales; family Viscaceae; genus Viscum; species Viscum album. The sequence continues at coordinate 1,366,723 of CAUJRU010000106.1, read as the reverse complement.
GGATTAGTATTGTGCTCCACGTAGCTGATTGATAAGGTCATCAATTCATGGAAGATGATACTTGTTCTTTATTGTGATTTTGTTGAGCTCATGATAATCAATGAAAAGGCACATTTGCTAATCCTTCTCCCGGATAAAGAGGACCGGTGCACCCCATGGTGAAGAACATAGGTTTATAAACCCTTTATCCAGTTTCTCCTATTGGATTTTCTTTAACTCTTAAATCCCCACAACAGCCATTCTATATGGAGTCTTGGATATTGGAAATTTCCAAGGTATAAGATCAAACAAGAATTCAACATCTCTTCTCAGAGGAAGACCGAGAAATTCCTTGGGAACAAATCATCAAATTACCTCAAAATATGAATGTCTTTAAGGATGGTTTATTCCATAGAATCAATCATTTGAGAAAGATACACATGCTCATAGGGAAATAATATCCACTCTTTAGATGATGGTGCTAAAGAAGATTCACCATCCTCTTTGAACCTATACAGAATTAGGGGTTGATTTGCTATATAGAGAGTGATTTACCTCTCATGGAAATTTATTTTGCCTCTATATAGAGAAATCCAAATCATGCTAGGAATTTCATAAAATTATACTAAAGGGAGTACAAATAGGTTTTCCGGGAAATTCAATCCACAACTTGTGATGGGGGAGGAATTATATTCATGGGATGCAATGATTTCCCCATTTTTCATTCTCCCTGACATCTCTACTTCCATGATATGTGGTGGCGTTGGTATTGTTATACTAAACATTCGATATATATAAGAATTCATAGAAGTAGAATAAAAAACTATGTTCACTATTCTTGAATGAATAACTAGCATACCAGCCACCACTTAATTGTCAGGGTTCACTTTGGTGGTAGTGATGGAAAAAGCTCTCCCTTGCTACCTTGGAGGTTTTTGGTTGCCTCTGAAAACCCTTGGATTAGGGAACTAGTTTTCATAGTGTAATAGTTATTCATAGTTGAAGAAATAAACAATGTTTTGATGGACGAACGAATCATTCCACTCCTCTATCAAAACATTGGGTTTTTCTTGTCAGTGGTTAATGGTCAGGTTCCCTTCTCTTACACACATAAAGCATTCAATCATCCCCATTATGAAATTTCGAAGGTGCTTGTTTCCGAACCATTGGGAAGTGGGTTACTATAATTTCACAGCACTGTTGGATTTATCTCTTAGACTGCCAGAATTGAAGCCCAATTTCCATTCTTATCCCCATGATACGCTTGATATTTTTTGATCTCCTTTCGACTTTTAGGGCACATCAATCAATTTCTTCATAACTATAAAAGTCATGGATCTATAGGGCTATCCGTAGGCTTGGATTTATCACACCAATGAAGTAGTCAACCTTTCATTCATGGGTAATGACAAAGTCGAAGGTAAATCGTGTAAAACTTGTGAATTTTTCCTCATACACTCTGATGGATGTGTCACCTTTTTCCATGAGGGAAGAAAGTCACTTTCTATCTTAAGTCGGATGGTGCGAGGAAAATATTTATCGAATTTTTCTTCAAGAAATCCTTCCATTACAATTCGTAAATATCTTCCTTAGTCTGCATATTTTTGATCAATTTCCACTAATGATTAGCTTCACCCTCCATACGTTAAGAAGCCAGAAGAACCTTCTCATGTTTGGAACATTGAAGTATGGAGAAGATCTTCTCAATGGAGTTGATACACTATTCTGTGATTGAGGGATCATATGATCCATTGAACGTAGGTTTCCATTTTCTCATTAAGCTCTCAATTTCATTTTGATCATTATTTGGGAGGGGTTTGAAAATTCCTCTTGAACCATGTTTTTATTTAGGACATGAGTTAATTGAGAGAGTATCATGATGATGTTTGTGATTCCCACTCCCATCTGATTGTGTTTCTCATTACAATAGTCAACACATTGATCATAACATTGGCTGTTAGACTGAGTCCTCATATTACCAACCATTTTTTTTGGAATAAAAGGAAAGTTAGGGTTAACACATAAAGCAAAATCCAATGAAAAAGGGATAACTTATAAATTACATTTCTTTCTATAGATTATGAATTTATTGGAATCAATATATGTTATCCATGATCTACATCTTAAAATGAATTCATAGGATAATTATATTTATGCCATTAATAATGGTTCATACTATGATTATAAATTTACCAAATAATATCCATCGGGAGTGTCGAACCAAAAGTACAGTAAGGAATGTTGTCGTGCACCAGTTCCCATTTGAGTCTAGAGAAAAGTGGTGTTTTCAGGGTTTACCCCAAGATAAATTTATTCCATAGCCACCTCTACTTGTTCTTATCTAGACAAGGATGTATTTTCTTGATAAAACACTTAATCTATACTCACCAAAATTTAGAGATGTTTTTATTATACATAGTCTTATACCCAAGGATTTCACTACGGTTTTCTAATCTTAATCCCATAAATAACTAAACATATACTTTGATACCAAATATAACAACCATGCTATTTATTACATATTAAAACCTGATTTATTACATAAAAATACACTTAATACATCTCTGAGGATTGATAGGTCTAGTGTCTTGTGAAATTAGGAACATTACCTAACAACATGGTATTAGCATGAGCCAAGGCTCATTGCACATGGATTAGCATGAGTAAACCCACATTGAAATTGAATTTGAATTAGTAAACTGTCATTGCACATGAATTAGAATGAATAAACCGTTATTCTACATGGCGTATAATGATACTAAACATTACCCAATGCATTGGAGCATTATCAGGGTGCACCCTTTATAAACATTTCATTTCATGCATATGTTTTCCACATGGATCATATAACATGGAATCATTCAATAACATCATTTCTTACATGATAAAGGAATGTAGAATACATAAAACAAACACTATAATAAATAATTATATGTTCATAAAGGTGAATACCCATGATAGATAAATGGGCATGGTATTCTCTACATGATGATTTTAGCATGGAAAATCATAGGGCAATTTCGGTAGTATAAGGGCATGGAATAATAATTTATAAAAATGGTTGATGAGTGATAAATGGGTATCTCATCAATTTTACATGAAATTAATAGTAAGGGGTTCATATAGATACATTTCCCAACACATGGAATTTGGAAATAGAAGGCATGGAATAATAAAGAAACATAAAGAAAGAGGAGAAATGGAATAACTCTTATAAAATTTCTGTATGGTAATGGGTGTACATGGGAGAGATTAATGAGAAAGAAATAGGTCTCCTATCATTAAAAAATAGCGTGGACAGTATGGGGGAGGTGATAAATCATACCCCAATATTTTTAATTGAAAATAAAAGGTTATATCAACATAAAAAACGTGGATAATAATAAGAAAGGAAGAAATCCCTTACTTGAGTGTGTGACATCAAGAGCTTGAGGAGGGGCTTACTGAGAGCTTGGGAAACTAGGGAGGTTTCTAGAGAGAGGGGGGAAGAGTAGGAATGTGTTCTAAATATTTTTATTGAAGATAAATGGGATCTTGGGTTGGTTTATATAGTAAATGGGAGGGGAATTATTTAATATTTCATAAACCTTGGTTTTGAAATCTATATAATTAAATATTTAAAACCCCAAACAATACCACATTGTTTTACCATAGTTTTTAAAAACGTGGAGTGAAAAAACATTATTTTATAAGTCTAATGGATGAACATATTATAATACCAGGATTTCTTATGTGGAGGTGAGTCACACTCTCATGGAAAACATTTTAAAAATATTGAAATATTTTATGTCTTGGAGAGTCCACTAAGGCATCATAAATTTAATCAATAAAAACTAAAATAACATTATTTTAAATTTAAAAAATATATTGGCCAAATTTCCCTTTTATAGTATTTTATTACATCACTATTTAGTCATTATACTGTCATAAAACACATTATATATTTATATGATATTTAATATTTACCCAAAAATTTTACTGTGTCTAAAAGTCATGAAAAATTCACCATGGGATAATTTTGACATCCTGATTCAAAAAATAAAATTCATTTTTTAGAAATAATTTTCTTAATATGTGAAATTCCCCTCATAAAATAAAATCGTCATTTATTGAAAATTGACGGGTTTTGACAAAAATAGATTCCAAACCTTGATAAAAGTAACATTTGACTTCATAAAAATTTTATGATCATATATATTTAATAAAAATTATATAATAATATTTTATTAAAATATTATTTACTCAGAAAAATCATTAATTTATCAAAATAAAATTTTTAACTAAAAAAAATATTTCAGTTTTATTGTCTGAAAATATAATTCTTATAAAACTCATTACTGAATCATTTATAGAGTAAAAACAATAAGGAATAAATATAATCATCAATTATAATTAAAAGAAGTCTTCTTATAACACTAGTATAATAATATTATTAAAACCTATGTTTATATAATAATTTATATATTTATAAAAATTACCATTTTACTCGAAAAATAAATTTATCTAATTCATTATATATTTAAGAAAAACTAATCTCATACAGGAATTAATGGAATAAGACTATTATTTATAAAAGGGATTACATAAAAAGTAACTAATGAATTGTTTCATAACCCCTTAAAATATCCACATAAGACCTAAGGGTTAGGTGTGCGATGGTGATAGACTCTCGGGGAGGCTCGGAAAACATCGCTTGGGTGGTAATCTCTATTAACATTATATTTTCCTATATGTGATTTTGTTCAAGCTTAACGTGTTAAATATCGGCTTGGCCTTAATCAAGAGCGAAGCCCAGCGATGCTACTTCCTTTATAAAATCTTCCAATCGAGCTTCGTACTACTCAAGTCTTCTGGACGTGGCCATCACTTCTTTTGTTTGGGTAAATTGGATTTGTTAAAAAAATATATTTATACTAATCATATGATCACTGTTCAACAGTTATATTAGCATCAGTAACAATTAATAATGGTATTTTAAAATCAGAAAACATAAAACCAATGGATTAAATTTGTTTTATATAACCATTTTTCATAATAATACATTTAATCAGATCAAGAGGAATTTTTATTAATAAAAGTTTTGGTCGTTACATAATGTTAATGGTCTTTTCTTAGATGATAAAAATGTTGATAGGGCTTAATCACCCAGTCTTAAGAACCCATAATTTGTAGAAATTGTAGAATTTAAATCTTTGAGCTATAATTATTTGTCTAGGGTCCTCATGAAATCAGAAAAACTGAAGAAAAATATAATTACTGTTCAATGAATGATTGAAATTTAAATAATTCACAAGGCTGGGATAAAGCCTCAATGAACAAAAATGCAAAAACAATTTAGGGATGGAAAGGAAAATCAACTTCAACATAAGTTGAGGAAGTATCCTGTTGGGATAAAAATAAATCCTCATCTCAAACTAATGATTAGAGTGTATGAAATACTAACTAGGATCACCTGAAAATGGTAGTCATCCTTAGTGGATCTAGCACAAATGGTGAACTCTAAAAATATTCAGAGTGTAAACTAGGAGAATGGTTTGAATAATATGGAAGAAAATATATATTCTTTAAATACTGGTTCTGATTAAATATAAAGAGTGAAAGGAAGTTTGAGTGGATCTTTAAAGAGTGTTCTATGAGTCCTCGTAACTGGGACCAAGGATTAAATAAAACTATGGATATGGCTCAATGGGGTGAATAGATAAATTCAACATAAAAATATCAAAATGAAAACTTAATGAAATACAATGGTAGTTAGAATGAATGAATGTGGCTTTGATGGAAATAATGCACAGACAAAAAAGACCAACTTATAATTAGAATCAAGGTCAGAATGAGAGTGGAAGGAATCCTTAATGGGGTCACCAGGGGGAAAAACTACAATGCATAAAAAATTTCAAAACAGATCCACTCAGAATGAAAACGTAGGTGAATTGAGCCAACATGGAAATTTTCATGCTACGAGTTCTCTAGATGCTTATGGTAGAAATCAAAACTAACCCACACATCTATGGGGACACCAAACGGGATTACCATTCAATAATGGGTCATGTGAAGGATTCATGTGGTCGAGGTGCTTCATCTGATGATGGAGATTACAAAAATGGGCCCCATCCTACCAAGGTATGGAATCTAGGTGATTATAATCCTATAATTGGAAATCTTATTATAACATGAAAATGTTTGGATTTATTAATTTTTGAGGAACAAAACATCTTTTCTGATGTTGAACCTCTGATGTAAGATCTACTAAAGAGGAGTTGAAATAATTACATATCTTGGGTTTTGAGAGGGTTGTTTCATCAGAGAAGTTAGAGGGGGAGTGGATATAGAGATCAAATTTCACGAGAGCTTGAACAACATGAAGAGGTGAGTTATATTTGGGTTGAATGTATATGTTGAGGGAGGCTTTCATCATCTACTTCCAAAAATTATCGATAAAGAAGAGTTTTATCACTGTTAAAATAATAAGCACTGATAAAACATATCTTTATCTTTATTAATATGGCATCAAGAAAGATATACCTTAATTAGCACTAATTTTTCACTAATAAATATTAGTTATATTAGTGCTTATTATTTGATCCCAAGTAAAATCAATATTTATCAGTGGGTTTTTAAGAACCAATAAAAACAGTTTCAAATAAAATAAAAAAATATTAAATGAATTTATATTAAAAATGAATAAATAATTAATAAATAAAATATATTTATTAATCAATATATAATATTAAATTTATAAATCTTAAAAATCTGTGAAATTGAATATTTAAAATTGAATTGACATAAATAACACTAAAAATGGATTTGTTTTATTAATTATATAAATTATTAAAAAAATTCAAAATGAATAGTCATCACAATGAAGTTGAATACATATTAAAAATATTAAATCATGATAAATAAATAAGTATAAATAAATATTTTTAAATGATTAAATTCCATAAAATAAAAAATTTAATAAATATTTAAAATGAGTAAATAATATTAATTGAAATAATATAAAAATGAATAAATAAAATTTAAGAGATAATAAAACTATTTTAAAAAATGAATTCATATGAATAACAAAATTCAATATAAACACGTACAAAAATAAAGAATATATTAAAAACTGTATTTAAATTAAATTATAATATTGATTTCAAAAAATATAAAAATATGAAACCTTAAAAATAAAATTGAATAAATATTTTTCATAAAAATTAATAACATATTAAGAAAATTAATTTTTTTTAATTTTTATGTATGATTTATAAAATTAATTACATGAATAAGATACACATAAAAAAGAATAAAATATTAAAAAACTACTCCACATAAAAAAATTATATAAATTTCAAACATTTTAAAAATATTACAACTTGAAAATGAAATTGAATAAATATTAATCATATAAATTAAAAAATATTGATATTATTAAAACATGGTAAATTATAAAAAATATAAAAAATATATAAATTCTAAAAATATAGATAATTAATAAAAATTCCAAATGAATATATAATATTATATGGTTGAATGTTAAAGATGGAAAAATAAAATTGAACAAATTACAAAATATTTTAGACAGTGAATTTGTAACATTTATTGCATGAATTGCATACACATAAAAAATCAATTACATTAAATAAATAGATAATATTAATTATATAAATTATAAAATTATTTAATATAAATTTTATTAAAAATAAAAAAATATTAATAAAAATAATAATTAAATAAAATTAAATAAAATTCAAACAAATATATTTAGAATGAATATATTAATATAAATATGTTTACATGAACTGGTTAATTAAGTAAAAAGTTTGAAAAATTAGTAAAATAATATTTACCTTTCATATATTAAAAAATTCGTTTAATATAGTAACATAATTAACTATATAAACAAATTTTTTTGGGGGATGATGTATGTTGGGGTTCAATTTCACGTCAAAATTGTGTTTTCATGACAAAATAGTGTTTCAATACCAAAATTTTATTTTCACGCCAAAATGGTGTGGGTTGGAGATGATCATATGTGAATCTATTATAAAAAATTAAACATATTAAAATATTAAAAGAAAATTGATAAACATGAATAAATATTAATCATATAAATTACAAACATATAGAAAATATTAAAACTAAGCTAATAAATACGATTTTTTTTAAAAAGAAGAAACTTAATTCCAAAAGAAAATAAATTTTGATAAACCAAAAAATAGAAACAAATTTAAATGAAATAATATGAAAATGAATAAATCAATGTCAATAAATTATAAGAATATTTTTCAAAAATATAATTAAAAACAATATTTACATGAATTATAAAGAGATAAAAAATGAATAAATAAAAAAATAATATTATTGCTAATTAATGAAATATGAACTATATTTATTTTATATAAAAAATATTACTAATTATTGACTATTATAATTTTTAATTATAATGAAAAATAAAATTAACTAAAAAAATCATAAATATTTTAAAACGTATAAATAACTATCGTAGTGGAATATATTGTAAAAAATTATATGAATATATATTTTAAATGAATTAATATTAGAAATTAATATATATAAAAAATACAAAAAGTGGAGAAATGTTTAAAATGAATAAATAATACTTAATCGATAAACATACATACACGTATACACACTCATAGGCATAGGCATTTATATACCAGAACATACATGAACATATACTGTAACACACTGATATTTTATGGTTTATCACTTTTTTAATTTAATTTGTTCGACAATATATGTTTCACACAACACCAAGCTTAAACGAACAATGATATATAATTCGACATCATTATTTTAAAATGACCGTTATAACCAAGCCTTTAAATTTGAGAGAATGAATAGTATTAACAAAATTGGGAGATTTATTTGTTATATATTTAATAATTTTTTTATATTCATCCAAATAATTTTATATTCATTAGATAAAAATAAATCCAATTTTACGCATTAAAAGGCTATATTTTTTCTTCTCAATACATTTTTACCACCTTTTATGTGTGTACTTGTTTAAAAACTAAATTTTTACACTTTTTTAAATTTCATTGAATGAAATAAGCTTCATTCTTAAAATTAGAATTTAAAAATTAGCTTAGGGTGAAATTTTGGTATTTTTGAAAATATTTATTTTCTATAGAATAAGTGAAAAATCCTGATATTTTTAAAAGTATCATTTTAATTATATGAACAATATATTTTTTTATTTGAAAAGTAAACTTCACTATAAATGTATAAATAATATTTATCTATCTTTTGAATTAGAAAATAATATATTTATATCATGGAATAAGTAAAAAAATGTTCTAAAATGATTAATTTACTATTAGTATTTTTGTGAAACAAAAATGTTTATTCACAATTTTTCAATTAAAATAATTATTTAATTTATTTTTAAGGAAATAGATTCATAAAATAATATTTTTTTGTATTATGATTATAAGATAATTTTATTGGACTTTATTTAATTTCTCAAAGTGTTTTAAAATTAGTTGTAATTTTAAAATTGATATTTTTCGTATAGAAGATAATACAAAGAAAAAAATAATTTTCCCATATTTAGAAAATTAATTTCATAAAATAGAGTAAATTTTTAAATTATACAATTCAAAAAATGGTTAGGGTTAATTTTTTGCTATTTTTCTAGAATTGCTGAATTTTTTGTGAATAGTAAAATACGGTAATTTTCTGTATATATACATTATAAGTTAAATGCACTATTATATTATTAATCACTGATTTAATCAAAATAATAATGAATTAAAATTAATTATTTTAATATATATCTTTTTATAATGCTCAATCTATTCATATTTTGAGGAAAAATAATATCCTAATGAATAAAATAATGAGAAAACACCCATCTCCTCCAATATAAATACCCCCTCTTATCCTCCAAACTCTTAATCCTTTAAGATTGTCCAATTCATGCCAAATAACCTTACCAAGTCTCTAACCAATGTCCAAGATCTTTTGGTCTCACCATAATACCAATCTCAATCCTCTTAAGGAGGTTCTCAAGGAGACTAAATTCAAGATGTAGAATCCTCTTTCATTTTCCTTTATTTCTCTTTTCAATTTCGTTTATTTTCCTATCCTCACCTCACCACCTATATTAAAAAATTAATGATAACCAAATTATATGATATATACTAAAATTTTATAGGGTTAATGGAAAATACAGCTTTAATCCCCTTCCCCTCTCCATTTTTTCTTAAATTGAAAATATCATTTGTGATGTGCTGATTTATCGCCATCGTGGATGATGCACAATAATTTTCCATTATCACCTTCATGGTTTTCCATAAAACCATAATTATTGTTAAATAAAATTTAATTATACATATTAAAATTTATACAATGTTCCATAACTTTTATATATACTTAATATTAATTTCTAAAACAAAACTAGTTCATGAAAATATAAAATTCACCAAAATAAACTAACGGTTATAATTAACATTTATCTAATGATTCATCCTCATACCAAACAATTAATGAAATATATAGCCACATAATATTATATAAGTACATTAATAACATATAATTTCAATTCTAGTAAACTATTCTCATTTTACATGATTTTCCATACATGTATACAGGTAAACTGATTAGGTATACAAATGAAATGAACGCTCCTAAATGATAAAATTTTATCTTATATCTCATCAAAAAAGGATATAAATGAACATAATAAAAATATAAAAAATAAAATTCATGTATAAAAGGTTATGAATTAATTAATTAATTAATTTAATCTGATTATCCAGGACATTAATTTCATGTGCAGAAAACTTTTATATTTAAGGTATGGGATTCTCCCTAAACATCCATTTTTCATTCAGGTTACCCTTTCTCTATCATTACCCCAATGCAACTCTTATTTATTTTTATGCATTTGTCATATAATAACGATTTTTGTTCCAAACTCATTAATATATATCAGTTCATATTTATTTTATTGGAAATACATGTTTTATAATGTTCACATTTCAATTACTCTCGATAAGAAAGCCCAAACTAAGTGAAATTTCAAAAAATTTACCCATTTTCAAGTACCATAAATAATATGTTTTAATGTAAAGATATTTCTATAAAATAAATCTTTTTATCATAAAATAATTTATTATTTAATTTACAGTTTAATGAAACCAAATAATCCTTTTTCAGTTTTTCAGACTCTTTAATAACATCTCTTAAACCGCATTAAAGAGGCTGAATTATAATGTTTCTTAATAACTCTTTTTACGTGTTGGTCATAATTGATGGCTCAAAAAAAATTAATTTTCCTTAAATTTTATTTTATTGGACATAAATGTTTACAATATTATTTTATGAAGAATTTTAATTTATTTTCAAAAAGAACACTTCTTTCTAAAGAGCAGGGGTGTTCTTTTCTTATTTTTACTTATGTGAGATATATTCCACATTCACCCTTTCTTCCATATGTTCGGTGTATGTAATACCCTTCATATATCATATAATGAGTATTATTTTTCTCATTATATTATACGTTTCATTTAATGTTATTATTCCATATGGATTATGATTTAAATGTTTTAAATTGTCATGGGATGCTTTTTAAAATTTAAGGAATTTTTTCCTTAAGAAAAATTTCATGGTCTCATTTAAAAGTAGCTTCATATATATAAAAATCCTTTTTTTAGTCTTCTAATTAATATTTATATTTTGATAAGTTATACTGATCATGAACTAAATATATGTATGAAGAATGGTTTAGATATTCAGTGATGGGTGGGGCTCACTATAGCCTCTCAATGCATCAATCGGTATCATGAGAGAAAAACCATTGGAAAAAACCCTTCATGTTTGTTTCCAAGAAGCATTATATGGGTTTTACCAATATAATTAATCCATGTTTATGGTATAATGGTTCTTTTTCTAGACACATGAAATTTAATTAATAATAATTTTCTTCATTCAGTATGTAGTTATTACTTTCCCTGAGGTTTTCATGAGGACAAAATGTAATGTCTTGGACCACTCTTGTCCATTAATTTGTTGAAATATTTTGGTTGAGTTGTTATAGGTGGTAACAGGGACTCATTTTATGTGTTTACCAAAAAAACCATTTTTTCCCATAGTATGTCAAGAATGGAAGGTCGCTGACGGTAGGTCGTGATGGTGAGTCCAAATAGTGAGTCACAATAGTGAGTCACACTGGTATCTCTCCTACAATTACTTACAATAGTATCTCGCCAATAGTGACTCACACATGTATCTCACAACCGTAACTCACACTAGTCACTCACCAATGGTGGCTCTAACCAGTAGCTCACAAACAGTGACTCATAGAGGAATCCAGACAATAGTGAATCATGATGGTGAGTCGCCCTACATTAGCTCATCCAATGGTGATTCACCCAATAACGACTCATCCATCGGTAGCTCATCCACCAGTGAATCATGACGGTGATTCATCTACCAGTAGCTCATACTCCTATGACTTGTGATAGTGACTCATCCACTGGTAACTCATCCACCAGTGACTCACAATGATGACTCACCCAACGGGGAGTCATTAACAATGGTATGTTGTGAACAGTGTTTCCAATTTCCTATAGTTTCACCCCTTTGTTTTTTTATCTGATAGAGAACACATTCAAAGCCTTATTTTTAGGGATTTAAGGATGATTTAAAGAATATAAATCCAATAAAATTTTTCCTATGTGTATGGGTGCCTTTACCTAGTCAAACTGTTTTGTTTTTTTGTGATCCAACTTTAATGGCAATTCTAAACTATTTCTTATTCTATGAGTCTCATATATAATCCTTTTAATCTAGGGGCCTTCCCTATATTCATTCCTTATTTTTTTCTTTGAATAAGTTGCACATATTTCATTCTCCAATAGGATTAGTGTGATCAAACTATAATCCTTGGATAGTTTACCCTTGGAGTTTTTCCTACTACATAGACAACCCCTATTTCAGTGCAACCAAGAAGTGTCGATCCATATTTGATATAAGGTATGTTATACCACCATTCTTATGGGTTCACATATTTATTTCCTATTATTTCTCATTTTCATGTGATGTATTTTTATCTCCATGTTTCAAATTCTTCTTTCAAGGTTGTCGGTTGGTGTTGTTGAGCCATGGTGTCCTCGGGTGGATGAAGTCATTGCAGGAGAAGAGATCGTGATCCATTGTGTGGGCAGTTCTCGTGAAAATAATGTAAGAATTTTTTTTGACGTATGATATACATTTCTTCTCTTTTTATTTATGTGAATCCTTAATGATATCATTATTTATCACTTTGGATCACGATGAAATTAACATAATAACTATTTGAACAAGATTAAAGAATTGGTATTGATCATATATTTTCTATTTATAATGTGATAATGGTTTGCCTCTTGATTTTCTAAATAGTGTGATATCTATGAATTCTTTTATTATCATTTTTTTCTTGATGGAAATTGGTAAAGAACGTAAATATGGAATCAATTTATAATTAATTTCAATAAGATTAAAGAGGCAAGTTAATGAATCTAGTGGTTACTGTAATTTAATAATCAAATTAATGAGGACTTTAATTTTTAATTGAATTGGTTGATAAAACTGAATCTCATTTATTCTTTTTTATAAAAGTATTAAAGGAATATCAAACAATTTTGGTTAATTATTTGTGATATATATGAATTATTTTGGAGGCTATGTGCCTTATTATTTGGGTCTAAGAACCCATTTAAATGTTATTTTCTACTACTTGAGATGTGATCTGGATGTAATACTTGTGGTTATGGGGGCATGGAGGCCCAGATGTGATGTGAGCCTAGGATGGCTGATCCTAGAGGCCTATTGTGGTACGTGGGGCAGGGGGATTGTTGGTTGGGGCATCAATTGATGCCTATAGTAGTGATATGAATTGGTTTATGAATGTCGGTGTCGGGGAGGACACCAAAGATGATAGAACGGGTTGAAGATTCACTTACTTATTGATGGGGATGTTGGATTCTTGTCGAATCTATTGTTTTTTACTAGATTTACTTTCCCCACTAATTGATCTAGATGATTTTTGTTACTATACTTCCAAAAGAGGTGAATATTTATGGGTTATTCCATGTGATTAATATTTTTAGATTCTCAAGGATGGATGGGTCTACAAACCTTCTATAGGCAGAAAAGACTCAATGGGTAGCTCAAATTCTCACTATGTTGAGCCCCTTGTGTTTGGTAGCTTATAATGCTTTATTAGAATTATTTAAATTATGTAAAGTGGTAATTATATTAAATTAATTAATAAATTATGTTTATCCCATGTATTTTGAGATTGCTGGGATGAAATTTTGAGGTTTAATTTCTAAGAAACCATTGACTCTATTTGGTTGCACTTAGAGAGCATAGAACTTTGTTGAAATGATAATGAAATTCAATGTGGAATTTAATAGTGGTTAATTAATGGTTAAATAATTAATTAATTTAAATTGAAACAAATAAAAGGGGATAACATAACGTAATGTTTCTATTTAAATGGATTTGGTCTTATAAGATAACTAGTCTTAGAAGTGGTAGTCGGGAGTCTGAGAGATGTTATTTGCAGTTGATCCTGAGACTAGATTGTTCCTATAGTGTGGTTTTGAGCTATATTATATCCTATAATGTTTTTTGTTCTATACAATACTCCACCCTATTGGTTTGGGAGACAGACACCCTGGGCATTTTGATCCTTGGGGGTGTTTTCCCCAACATTTGGGAGGGAGGATAGATGGGTGAATACCCCCTTTGGCCCACACTCTTCCCTTAGTTGTTACTAGTGTTGGTATTCATGACTGTAAGTTTTCTTAATATATGTGTGTAGAGGACTGTACTGTATTTTTGTTATTTCACACACATAAACTCTATATATAGTTTCCTATGAACTACTATAGGTGTAATGTGTATACGTTGTGATAGATTTAGGATCTGTACTCATTGTGTGGGATGTAATGGATTGAGGTATAATACCTGATGTATGATACTTTAAATGTGAGATGTTGTGGCTCATGAAAATTACCTAGTTACTTTTAGTTATGTGGAAGTGGTGGTGAGTTCCATGAGTAGCAAGTTTTGGTGCCTCACCCAAGTGTCTTTAGGCTAGCCTATTTTGAGAGAGATGCCCAGGACATGTGATGTTGGAGCAAAGTAGAAAACTAGTGTGGAAATGGTAGCTGTGTACCCTTGATATTATTTGTTATATAATATAATCCTGAATGTGATACATGGTTAGAGTATCCTTGGTGAGGCTAGAAACATAGTATACATATTAGGGTGATGAGTTAGTTTCACATGTTATTCACTCTGCTTTACCATGATTTCTTTAAATTGCACGAGAGGCTCTATGGAGGATCCTATTGAGTATACTTCTATACACACACTACATTATATAAACTATTTTCAGGTTAGTTTGATCTAGTTGGATTTTAGTCTAGCTACTACTATCTTGGGGTTTTGCAGGAGCTGTTTTGGCTTCATGGTCGATGCTGTTTTTTCTTTCTTCTAGTTCTTTCAGTTTTCCTTTTCTATTGTAGTAGTTCTGGCATGATATTGCATATGTGTACTTGGGTTTCATTTATATTATAGTCTGACCAGGATTTGGTTTTTTTCTATCTTACCTCTCTCTTTCACATGTTTTCTCTTAGAAGTAAATGCCTCCCATCAATGTGTTTATAATACAGTCTGTGCTAGTAACCAACACGGGACCTACTAGAGGTAGGACTCAGGTGAAGTTATCTCTCTTTTCCCATTTCATTACTATGAGGGGAACACATTGTTAAGAGAGGGTCGTGACACAAAATCTATGGATGTATTATAATTATTAATGTATTTTTGGAAGTTTTTTTTCATATTATTTAACTTTCTATAATTACTATCCTTATTGAACTTACTTTTTATATTATTGTTTCATATAACACTTACTATGAATTTGAGTTCACCCTTTTATTTATTTTCCTTCCCTTGGTTTTGAAGATATAATATTTGAATAATTGAAAAGAATAACATTATTTTATTTGGTTATGTTCTATAATTAATTAACAATGAAATCTGGGAACCATGTATGTATCTAGTGTCTCCAATACTATTAAATTGATTGATCCGTGGTAATTTGATTTCTTGTATCTATTACATTATAATAAAATGACCACTGAGTTTGGACTACTGAGGTTGAGGTTGTTATAGTTGATACTAGATGAATTTTAGTAGAAACATTGAAAACTAAATTAGTGAACATAAACCTAAAATATACTTTGAGGATATGTATATAAGAATGTCCTATAATTATTTCAAGGAAGATATTAGGTGTCTCTTCCAAGGAATAAATCCATTTCATGATACTACAAGTGGACATAGTTCGGGAAATAATGTACCTAGGGGTAAAAAATATGACAAGGTGCATCAGACCTGACTTTATGTAATCTGGTACACAACAAAAGGACGTACTACACACCTAGTTTGACACTACTTGGGGGATATTCTTAAAATAATTCACATTTTCTTTAAAAAACATTTTAAATGATTTAAAATTAAATATATTGGAAAAGAAACCATGATTATAATTATCATATTAGCTACAAAATTAATTTTTAATTTAAGTAATTTATTTTTAGGAATATACATTATGTTTGATAATGTTATGATCTAATATAGTGTATTCCATAATTTAGAAATGGCACCTAGTAGAAAAAATGTGAACCTCACAAATACATGTGATCTAAAGAGTAATAATGATAATGTATTTTATGAGAGTAAGACAATATTTCGGAGGTAAGTAGTCTGCCAAATATTCTAATCATATGGGGAATAATATCTTGTCTTAACAAGATAGAGAAAGAATTATCCAAGACTTACTACTTTAAATGGATGCAAGAGAAGAAGAGGGAAGTTTAGAAAAAAGTTATTTAAAGAGAATATGGGTAATAAGTATTTTTTCACATGTAAAAATTGTGGAAGGAAACTTATTGGTATATTATTAAGAGGAAAACGAGTTTTCTTCAAGTGTGGTGGGGAAGTCCCACTAGGCTCATGACTTCATAGGAATGTGATAAGTGTATTTCATGCATACATTTTAGAGTGTTTTAATGTATAGTTTTTCATATTTAAATGAATAATATTTATAATTTTGAATAAAATCGACTTGTTTTATGTTTTATGGAAGGAAATGATGAATCATTGTAAAATGAATGACGGTACGACACAATATTTTTGAAGATGAAGAAATCTAGAAAACTGGAGTAGAACGATTACACGTTGTGTAATGCAATTACACATCGTGAATTTTTTAAAATGAATTACCCATGCATGAAAAGTCGCAACTTGATTACACATTTTTAAATTCCATTACACATTATATAACCTGGTTACACAATGTGATAGTTTTCAAGGAAAAGTTATTGGAGAAGATTACGCCAAGATTTCTGATGCATGAAGACCGAATGTCTAAACATTGTATATCCTGATTACATGACGTGATGATGATGGGATAAAAAAATAATTGTATAAGATAATGAGGTTTTCAATTATTTTACAATAAATAGAGCACATCCTCTACCATTCCAAGAAATTCTGAGACCATAGGAGTCCATGAAACGTAACACAGAGGAGACACAAGCATGGAGTGCCCTAAGCTCTTCTTCACCATCATTATTCACAGTCTTTATTTTTCAGGTAACCATGCTTCTCATTCTCATAATTCTTAGAAATATAAAGTAGTTTTTTTTCTCTAGGTGATGTGATTTTTGGAGAAGTTCCACATAGAGATTATATCTTTCTATTATTCTTGTTTTGGGTTTTTCTAATAGTGTTTATTCAATTCAAATCACATTCTTTTTGAAATTTCATGACCATTGCTTGTGATTTGAGTGTGTTTATTTTATTAGATCTGTTATCCACTTTATTTTTCATATTACCATTATGAAATGTCAGTTTTTTATGTTTAAATATGGTTTTGGGTTGCTTTGTTTTATGATATCACTTATTAGATGACCATTCCAATGGTGTAAACACAGAATTAGTATAGGGTACCTAGACAAAGGATCCCTGCTAACCCAATTATGACACCAAAGATGAATGAATATATTTTAAATTAAATCCCTAGCACATGAACCTAAATATCACTGAACCTGACATGCCTTTAATCTTAAATCACAACCCAATCTTTATTTATATTTTTTACTTATCTCGAATGGATCAATAAATTGAATTTTCAGTTTCCTTAATTAATTTAGAACATAAAAATCGCCCTTGTGTATTTAACAATTGTTATTACAAAGTAAAATATTTTTAGTTAAATTTCCAAAGTTTAATAATTAATTAAAATTTTGAAGTTGAGTAAAATTTTAACAATGCTCTCTCAGCTTTCATAAAGAAAGAATATGTCCAATGCTTCAACTATAAGGATATGGGGCACTACAGAAGTCAATGCCTCAAACATCAAGAGAATATTACCAAAAAGAGTATAATTGTTCATAGAAAGATTATGATACTATCAGAGATGCATATGACATATTATTCTTCCTACGTTTGGATTCAATAACTATGTTAATGTTCCGTTTATAAGAATCACAAGATTTATAAAGAGTGTGATATAGTATTTATTCATTAAGGAATAGGATGCAAGCATATTTTATAAAGTTTTAAAGGAGATTAAGGTGTTCATATATTTGGTATGTTACAATAAGAGCTACATTATTTGGGGAAAACTTATGTTAAGTTGATTTTGGGAATTTATTGACCTTATTTCAAAATTTGTGGTCTTTGAATTTGGATAAACATATTTCCTATGAGTTTTATGTTTAACTACTTCTGTAATGAATTATGGATATTATAGATTAAGATTAAAGTATTATTTATAAAATTCGAAAACCTATGTTGACCATATTTTTTACGGTAAATATTTAAAAGATGAATGAATGGCTTATGGATCTTATGATTCTTAAAAGTTATTTATGAATAAAATATTTTCTTGAATATCCATATCCGGTGTTAATAAATGAAGTATAGATAGATCAATGAACAACCAAAGTAAGATAATGTGACATAGAAAGAAATCAAGTAAATTTATCTTCCCTTGTTCTCTTCTAGGATAGTTAAATAAACCCTCAACTCTTATAAAAGGATTTTAGAAACAAATTGTTATTTGTTTATTTTTATTTCTGATAAATCAATGGCCTTTTAGTTGATCACAAGATTTATACTTTTGTGATGGTCAAATTTTCAATGAACATGTTCTCTATCCCCCTCTATCATAAATTCATTGTTATATTTCTCATTAATGTCCATGTTATCGCTTTACAAAAACACTAAGGATTTACTACTCAAAAATCCTATTTTTGCAATGAGTTTTGAATTTACCTTTCCCTATTATTAAGAGGATATTTTATTAACCCTATTTCTAATTAGGGTTTCCCACAATGAAATTTTGATGTATGAACCTTTTATTTTGGATGAACAATTTCAAATAGCAAGGAAACAATTTTGTGAAGTGGGGGAGAATATAACACCCCGTGATTTTATGTTATGTCTATTTTTAAATTTAATTACATTGACAACATAGGTTTCACACAACACAAAACATAAATAAACAATGATAAGTAATTTAAAATCATTATTTTAAAATGAATGTTATAATATAACCATTAAATTGTTGGGAATGAATAGTATTAAAAAAATTATGATATTTCTTTATTATATATTTAATCAAATGTAATGAAATTCATCCAAATTAATTTATATCTATAATATCGGAATGGATCCAGTTTTTTCCATTAAAATACAATATTTTTTCTCAATGTAGTTTTACCCCCTTTTAATGGCGTACTTGTTTTAATAATAAATTTTGACACTTTTATAAATTCTATTGAACAAAATAAAATTCATATTTATTAGAGTAATGTCAAAATTATGTTAGGGTCAAATTTTGGTATTTTTTAAAAAATATTTATCTTCTAATGAATTAGTGAAAATCCCTTTTTTTTATAAAATTATAATTTTTATTATATTAACAGTATATTTATGATTTTAATAAAAACCAAACATATGAAATTATAAATAAAATTTTGGTATCATATGAATGATAATATAATATATTTATATCATGGAATATGTCAATAAATGTTTTAAAAAATATAAATTAACTATTATTATTTTTGTGAAAAAATGATTATTCACCATTTTATAATTAAAATGATAATTTAAAATAAAATTTATTTCAATGAAATAGAATAAAAAATTAATGTTTTTTACTTTGATTATATGATAATTATATGGGGCCTTTATTAATTTTTTGAAGTGTTATAACATTACTTATAACTTTAAAATCTATATTTTTTGAATAAATGAAGATTTAAATTAGAAATTAAATTTAGTATATTTATAAAAATATTTTTCTAAAAATGAGATCATTTTTTAATTTTAAACATTGAGTAATGGTTAGGGTAAATTTTTTGTGATTATTCTAAAATAATTGAATTTTTGGTCAATTGTAAATTACAATAATTTATAATATATATACATTTTAAGTTAAATATAGTATTCCATGATTAATTGATGATGTAAGCACCATAATCTGCAAAAAAACTTCATTAGTTTAATATATTTATTTATAATGGTCAAACTATTCTAATTCTTGAAGAAAAATAGAAAAATAATGAACAAAATATTGATAAACACACCTCTCATCCACTATAAACACCACCCTCACCACCTCTTCTCCTTGTTAATATTAATCATTGATGCCTATGAAATTCCTAACCAGTCCTCTTACCAAGTATCTTACCCACGTCTCAGAGCCCTTGGTTTCACCAAAATACCAATCCCAATACCCTTTAGGAGGTTCTAAAGGAGAATAAATTCAAGAGGTAAAATCCTCTGCCATTTTCATTTATTTTTCTTTTCAATTACATTTAATTCCATATCCTTACCTCAACTCATCTATAAAAACACACATAATAACTCAAATATATTATCTATATTGTAATTTTATAGTTATAATTTAATATCCATCATCAATCCCCTTCTACTATTCTCTTTTTTTTCTAAAAAATGGATATATTGTTTGTGGTGTGCCAATTTATCGCCATCGAGGACAATGCACTTCCATTTTCCATTACCACCTTCAAGGAAGACCATAAAACAATTATTATGGATAAATAAATTTTATTATAAATATTATAAGTCAGATAATGTTCAAAAACTAATATATATACATAATATTAATTTATAAAACCAAACTTGTTTGTGATAATAGAAAATTCCCCAATATAATCTAATGTTCATTATTAACACTTTATCTAATGATTCATACCCAAATTATATATTAGAATGAAATATATTACCATTTTATATTATATGAGTTCACAAATAAAATATAATTTCATGTTTGGACAAATTTTCTCATTTTACATGATTTTCCATACATGTATGCAAGTAAACTGATCATGAAAACAAAGGAAATAAACACTCTCAAATAATAAAATTGTATCTTATAACTCATCAAATTGGCCATAAATGAAGTTAATAAAATTATAATAAATAAAATACGCATAAAAAATGTTATGAATTAAATAATTATTTCATTTAATCTTATTATACATGACATTAAGTATAGGTGAAAAACACATTTATAAATAAGGTAAGGGATTCACCCTGAACATCTATTTTTCATTCGGGTTACATTTTATCTCTCATTACCCCAATGTAATTTTTTTAATTTTTGTATACATAATATAAATTTTATTTATATGTTATAGAATGATGTATCTAGATGATTTCATCTTTATCTTATAGGAAATACTTGTTTTATAAGGCTCTCTATTCAATTCCCCCGATAAGCAAACCTGAATTATGGGAACTTTCCAATTTCGTACCCATTTTCAAGTATCATACATAATCTATTTAAGACGCCAATATTTCTATAATATCAATATTTTTATAATGAAAAAATAACATAGTTAATTTATTGTTTTAGGAAAACAATTAAACTTTTTTATATTTTAATGCCTCTTAAATATTTTCCCGTAAAACCCATTAAATAGGCTCAATTCTAAAATTACCTATAAAATCTTTTTACATGTTGGAAATAATTTACGAAGTAAACATAATTTTAATTTCCTTACATTTTATTTTTTGGGATATATATGTTTAGAATATAATTTTATGACAAATTAAAATTATTTTTTAAAGTATCACTTTTTTGAAAGTAAAAAAGTGATTTTCTCATCTCATTTTTAAATCTATGTGATATATGCATTGTTCACCACTTATTCCACACGTGTGGTGAATGTAATGAAATTGATATATAATATCATGATAATTATTATTATTATGATATTATATGTTTATTTTAATTTTATTCCATCTTAAGGATTATGATTTAAATGTTTCAAAGTGGTACGGGACACTTCAGAATGTTCAAAGAATCTTTTCATCAATAAGTGTTTAATAGTCTCATTTAAAAGTATCTTAATCTATATCAATATCCTTTGTTTAATATTATACTCAATATATATATATTTATAAGCCATACTATTCATGAATTTAATCTATGTGTGAATAATGCTTTGGAAATTTAGTGATGGGTAGGGCCTGCTATAGCCCCTCGATGTATTGACATGTCTCATCACACAAAAGAGTTGGCAAAAAAACCATCATGTTTGTTTCCAAGAGGAATCAAAAGGGTATTTACACATTGAATTAAAGAATATTTAAGGTATAATGGTTCCTATTATAGATACATTACATCAATTTAATTATCATTTTATTCATTCATTATTCATTTATTACATTTAATGAGGTTTTTACTGTGACAAAATCTATGGATGGATTATCACTCTCAGTGTATTAATGGCATGTGTTTTTTAGATTATTTACCTTTCCATATTGTCCATTATTTATTGACATTACTTATTATTATTTCATATAACCCTTACTGATCATTTGAGCGCGACCGTTTATTTTTTTCCTTCCCTAGGTTGTGAAGATGAAATCATTGAATAGATGACATGGAGCAGTTTATTTTCTTTTGTTATGCTCTATGTTTAATTACTAATGTAATAAAGGAACCATGTATGTATCTAGTTTCATCAAAAACTACAAAACTGATCAATCCTTCGTTATGTGATCTCTTGAATATAAACCAGTGTAACAAAACGACTACCGAATCTGAGCGACTATGTCACGGTTGTTACATATACACACGTACACATGCACATGCACATACACATACACATAGACATAGATATATGCATACAAATACAAATCCACATACACATACACATGCACATCCACATACACATACACATACACATACACATACACATACACATACAGACACACCTACACATACACATAAACATATACATACACATCCACATACACACACACATACACATACACATACACATACACATACACATACACATACACATACACATACACATACACATACACATACACATACACATACACATACACATACACATACACATACACTTACACAAACACGGACACATACACATACACATTCACATACACTTACACGTACACATACACATACACGAACACATACACTGACACATACACATACAAATACACATACACATACACATACACATCCACATACACATACACCGACACATACACATACACATACACATACACATACACACACAAATACACATACACAAACAAACACACCTACATATACACAAATAAATACAGATACAGATATAGATACCCATACACAAACACAAACACATACACATACACTTACACATACACACAAACACACACATACACAGACACATACACATACACATACACATACACATACACATACACATACACATACACATAGACATAGACATACACATACACATACACAGACACATACACGTACACATACACATACACATACACATACACATACACATACACATACACATACACATACACATACACATACACATACATATACACATACAGATACACATACAGATTCAAATACACATACACATACACATACACATACACATACACATACACATACACATACACATACACATACACATACACATACACATACACATACACATACACATACACATACACATACACATACACATACACATACACATACACATACACATACACATACACATACACATACACAAACACAAACACAAACTCAAACACATACACATACATATACACATATAGGTACACGTACACATACACATAAACATACACATATGTAATATACTCAATTTCTATTATTAATAAATCTATCTTTGCTTAAAAGTTATAGGTAATTTATATGAGAAAATGTAATTTTTCAACAAAACTCCATTAGTAATTTTTTAAAGGCTTAATGTAGGGGTAAAATTCTAGGTAACACCATGGAATATTCTATAGAATATTTTTGGAGTTAGAAGCTTAATTAGAATGGGATTCCAGGGCCTATAGAGCCTCGATATTGATATAATGAAAATATTAAATATATTTTATCACGTGCATGCGATCTTTCAAAAAATAATGGCATACCACCCGAACACTGTCTTTGATGTGGAATCGAAGACGTCCATTAAATCCAAAAAAATTCAAGATTGATTACTATGAAAATAAAATATATTTCTCAAAAATTAAATGAATATATATTTAAAATGAATTAATATTAGATATGAATAAATTGAAACAATTACAAAAAATGAATAAATATAAAAAATTAATAAATATTACTAAATCAATAGACAGACATACACATACACACATAAATATGCATAGGAATATATGTGTAGATACATACACGTACATATACACACGTACACATACACATAAATAAAAACATACACATACACATAAAAAATACATACACATACATATACAAATATACACACACATGCACATACACATACACATGAACATACACATACACATACACATACACATACACATACACATACACATACACATACACATACACATACACATACACATACACGTACACATACACATACACATACACATACACATACACCTACACATACACATACACATACACATACACATACACATACACATACACATACACATACACATACACATACACATACACGTACACATACACATACACATACACATACACATACACATACACATACACGTACACATACACATACACATACACATACACATACACATACACATACACATACACATACACATACACATACACATACACATACACATACACATACACATACACATACACATACACGTACACATACACATACACATACACATACACATACACATACACATACACATACACATACACATACACATACACATACACATACACATACACATACACATACACATACACATACACTTACACATACACATACACTTACACATACACATACACATACACATACACATACACATACACATACACATACACATACACATACACATACACATACACATACACATACACATACACATACACATACACATACACATACACATACACATACACATACACATACACATACACATACACATACACATGCACATACACATACACATACACATCCACTTGCACATACACATACTCATAGACATACACATACACATATGCATACACATACAAAAACACATTCACATTCACATACACATACACATACACATACACGTACACGTACACATACACATACACATACACATACACATACACATACACATACACGTACACATACACATACACATATAGATAAACATACACATATGTATACACATACACATACACATACACCTACCCATACACATAAACATAAACATACACATACACCTACATGTACACATACACAAACATATACACTTGCACAGATAGATACACATACACATACACATACACATACACATACACATACACATACACATACACATACACATACACATACACATACACATACACATACACATACACATACACATACACATACACATACACATACACATACACATACACATACACATACACATACACATACACATACACATACACATACACATACACATACACATACACATACACATACACATACACATACACATACACATACACATACACATACACATACACATACACATACACATACACATACACATACACATACACATACACATACACATACACATACAGATACACACACACATAAACACAAACATTCACATAATCATATACATACATATATGCAATTTACTCAATTTTTATTGATAATAAAACATTATTTGATAATAAATAAACTGTATCTTTAAGTGAAAATATAAATAATCTATAAAAATTACACAATAATTGTTTTAAAAGCTTTATGTAAGTGTAAAAGTACTATTAAAAACAAGTAATATTCTATATAATATTTTTGGTGTTAACTGCTTAGTTAGCATAAGATTATGGGGCCCGTAGAGGCTTTGTATTAATAAAATGAAAATAGAAAATATATTATATCATGTAAATTTGAATTTTCCAAAATAATGGCATATCTTTTGAAGAGTGTCTCTGATGGAAAATATGATACATGCATTATATCTGGAACATTTCCAAATTGATTACTACCAACATCTTGATATTAACCATTAATCATGGAGCTGAAATATGTACAATCGGGGGTTTGTGATGTCTTTGTGAGTGCATGAACAAACAGTTTTCGATTGATTTTTTATGCCATTACATAATTAATATCATTATAGAATACATTTTTTATACTTAATCACAATTTTAAAGGTTGGATTTGTGGTTTTCTATAGAGTCTTGTACTTACACTGTACATAGGAATTTTGGTGTTCTTGTTGATATCATCAGTGATCTAGAGAATGGAATTGAACATATGGTGGATGGATGAGATGGGGAACACCGGTAGGTGGTGAAATGGGATAGACCTAGAGAACCCTTGTTTTTTATTTTATTGTTTATTTATTTACTTATTTCTTATTATACTGGATAATATTTCCACATTGGGATCCACTCTAATTTATATGACATATATTCCATTTATTAGTTTTTTCATAGTTTCTATGATTATTTATAATTTTTTTTATTGTTTATTATTGATCCTATGATATGATACTGATGGTATAGTCTCCTCCCCAATGGATTCAAAACCATTATATAAGTCAAAGGCCTCTTGTATATGTGGAGGCACACATGAGTTTATGTGGCACATTGGATCTGACCTGGTGGTTTAGGTAAGGGTATCACAAAATGGTTTTAGAGCACTCAGATTCACTAATTTTTTATTCTCTTGTAATGATTTGGGATAGGGTATATAAGAGATTGAATTTCTAGGAAATGGGAATGCTAACTATGATAGTCCATAGAAAGAACTATATAGTGTACCTCTGAGTTTCTGTAAAGTAGGGTAAATTATGTTTTTATGTTATGGTATAACTTTATTGGAATTAAGTAGCCAACTGAGAATGTTTTTATAACAGTGTATGTATATGATGAATATTAATAATGTGTTTCTTGGGAGAACCATGTTAGTTCTATGTAGGTTATACCTTGGTTTAGGGGTAGATTCCTAGGAGGAACATGTGTAATCCCATATAACAATTAGGGTTTACCTTAATGATTATGTTTTTTTATGAATTGCTTCTTTTACATTATAGAAAATTTCATCTCAATGTAGATTTTTGTGACTACTTGGGAAGCTGACCAGAATACATCAACAAGGGGGAGTGATTCTTATTTACCACAAGATGTGTATAAGAATGTAGTTTTGAATCATTCCAAACAATATTTTTGGATTAGGCAGTAGGGAATCTTTATTTGGAAGTCATTATCATAGTTCCTCTTCTAGAAATGGATGTATAGAACTATGGTAGAAAATTTACCAGATTTGACTCCAACATTATTTATCCTTTGGGGGAATTAGGGGACCTTGGGATGCTAAATAATCTGTCAAAATATTTTTGGGTTTATTTGATAAAGTAGATACTCTGAATGATTATAAAGTAAATATGGAAACGAGCTTATTCTAGGTGTGATACCCATTTCAATACCCCATATCAAATGAAAACAACTGATCTGAAGGAGCTTAATGTGCATCTTGGTAAATTGGAGTGTAAAGGATTTATTAGGATGAGAACATCACTATGGGGGTGAACCTATGCTTTTTACAAAGTAGGAGGATGGTAGTTTTTTATTATACATCGATCACCAAAATCAGAACTTGGTGAAGGTGATGAAGGGAAACCGCTTTTCTAATGATAAATAATCTTTTTGATTAGTTACTAGAAGCATTATGGTTCTCCAAGATTGATCATCAATTTGGATATAATCATTTATGAGTTAGAGGGGAAAATGTGAGGAAGGTATTTTAGAGTAAGTATGGGTTGTATTAGTACTTGGTGATGCTTTTCAGACATAAAAAAATGCTAATAGTGTTCATAGATCACATGTACAAGATCATCCACTCATATCTATACTCATTAATCATGGTGTTAGCTAATTAAGTTCTTATCTACTTAATGAAAATAGAGAAACATACTGGACACCTAGAGATTGTCCCAACAAGGAATATAACACATCATATTTACCCCATGTTTTGGATGTATGAATTTTTTGTTGGAGAGGTGATGTTACTAGGACATGTTGTGTCTCTAGCATGTAAATTTGTGGACCTATAGAAAGTTGAGGAAGTTATTTCATAGATGTTTCCTAAAAATGGATTTTCAGATCAGGAGTTTTGTGGGCCTAGTAGAATATTACTGATGGTTTTTTCAGGGATTATACCAACTATCATCACCTATTACAACATTGAAAAATTAGGGAGTGAAATTAATGTAGTCATAATAGTGTACATAGGAATTCCTTGAGTTAATGTTAAGGCTAGAAAAATCTATAGTACTAAAACTCCCGATCCTAGGATTGGTTATGCAATGTATTGTGACACATCATGAATCATTATGTGAGTAGTACTAATACATAGTGAGTGGGTAGTATCTTATTGGTTATTTTAGTTATGAAACCATGAGTGGAACCACCCTAAACATGATCTTGATCTGGCATAAGTGGTCCATATTGTGAAGTGTAGGTAACACTATCTTTTTACTAAGTGATTTTTTGTTTTCATGGACCACAAGATACATTTATTAATCTTCTCATAGAGGGAAAACCACCAAGTTAGTGGTGTTGTGGTGATTATTTAAATATGTTTGAATTCACAATTTTTTATAAATTAGGTAAAGGTAATGTCATTGTAGATGATATTATCCATAATATGCAGGTGGTGCAAGAATTTTGTGAGAGGTCTTCCATGGACAAGTAGTGCTTGATGAGATTGTTGATTGATTAGAGGATGAATGATTTTGAGGGCTAAGGATCGAAGATTTGTACTTCCTTTGTGGTATAATTTTCTCACATTCAGACTAAGTTAAGAGTGTTATGGAGTTATTCATAGAGTGTGTTGTGTTGATAGAATATCTCTCTGGAGGTGAGTCGACACTCAGAAATTCATTGGATGATGCCAATATGACCATGGTATATGGGAGAGTAGGAGTCCGTACTTCTATCAGGGAAAAGGTGAGGAGAAATATTTCATGCCTCTAAATGGTTGGTACATACAGGTGCAATGAATATATTCCATGATGACATGTGATAGTTTGGGTAGCTTGGGGTCAAGGTAGACATAAGTGGGTTTGTATCCTGATTCCATACATGCCAAAGGGTAAAGGAAGATAACTAGTGTCCTTGTGGGATTATCTTAACAATTCGAGTTCCATTTTTAATTGAGAGGTTTTCACGATTGAATTTTTGATGGGGTTACCCCAGACAATGAGGAGTCGTGTTCTTATCAGGGTGTTGTAGATTTTATGAATAATTTTAACACTTTTATACCTTTATGAGATACTCACTCAGTGGATGAGCTAGGAAAGCTTATTGTATAATATATTTTATTCTTAAATGATGTTCCATGTAGAATAGTATCAAATAGTGACACCTATTTTACGTATATCATTTAGAGTGGGACATATAAATCCCTAGAGACTTAGTTTAGATTGATCATAAAATACCATCTTCGGACATATAGAAAATCTTATGAGTTGATACATATATTAAAGGATTTTCTTCAATATTATATTAATACATATGTGGGGAATGGAAAAATCATATAGACTTGTTTAGGTCCATGTAAAACAATAGTTACAAGAATTAGATTCAGATTCCACCTTATGAGACCATAGAGACCATGTTGGTCACTAATTTGTTGGAATGTTGATGGTAAAGCAGAGGTTGTGTGCCTAGATTGGTTCAGGAGATATCTAAGAGAGTGAATATGATTCAGAAGAGGTGGATCACCACTCATATAAGATATATATTACATACCAACTGTAGGAGGAGACCTTTGAAGTTCACTATGGTGGATTAGGTTTTCTTGACTCTAACTCCTCAGTTAGGTCATCATAGTCCGAGGGAGAACATAAAACATCCACAATGGTTTTTTGGACCTTTCATGACCACTGAACAGATTAGAACAATGTAATACTATTTTGAAGTTCCTCCACATTACTAAGATATACATGATGAATTTCAGGTGTCCCAACTACAAAGTTACATACCCAAACATGTGAATGTCATTGACTATGAGGATGTGGAATCAGAGCCTAAAGAAAGTTATGAGGAGCATCCAATATAGATTATAGACGAGAGATAGATGGTCCTATGATTTCATATGGTACCACTTATCTAGATATGGTGGTATAATGGACACACCAATGAGATAACACAAGAGTGTGAGTATGATGAGAAGACGAGTATTTTAGGAATACCACTAGAGATAAGAGGAAGAATATTTTGAGATCATGGGGTGTAGTACTAATCTATTTTCTAGAGAAATTGAATGTGATTATTGAGAAGATCATGCGTCCAAATATTATTGGAGTTTTTATATTCCAAACATTAAAATAAAATTCATGTGATTCTGTGAAGATAAAAATTAGAATAATAAGAATACAAAGAATAAGAAGAGAATGAAAAATGATAAAAATAGAGGAAACAACAATATTAAATATTATTGAATATCTTATATATAAAATAAATTGAAAAGGGAGAAACTAACTATGATCCAATATATATTTTTTATATCAAAGAAAATAACGATACAATGTTGTATCCTTTGAATCATTATTCTTGATAATATAAAAACAATAGAAGATTGAGATAAGTTTTTTCTACAATTATTTTATATTCTAAGCGTCAAATAACACAGTATATCCTGACCATCAATTCCTTATATCATAAGGACTGATTTATTGGAAAACAACCCAATGATTTTTGTACAGTAAAGGAAGCTACTTATTTATATTTACAAACTAATGAAGGAAATGATGACATTATATTTAAGAGAAGACCTATTTTTACTTATTAATCACAATTAAAGTAGGTGTTAGTCAAATTATATATTGGTAGATATTTATATAGTTGGTTCTAGAGTCTAGAAAAAGTGTTTCTTTCATGTAACTTGGTTGGAATTGAGATAATAGGTTCAATGATAAACCCTTTACTAGGCTGTTTCATAATAATAAAATATAAGATAAGGATGGGGATAACAATAACCATACATTAGGGACATAATCATCAACATTACAATTGAAAATTATTATCAAATTTTTGATTACCTTGTTGTTTTTGTTTCATTTTTATCATTTCATGCACAAAAACCAAAGGTGGTTAGATTAAATGGGAGTGTGATCGAGTCACTAAATTGGTGTACATGTAAGAGAGGGGAAAAGGTTTTAATTTGTAAAAATTAGAGCATACTGATTCATGCCCCCAACCTCAATATAAACATACACATACACATACACATACACATACAGACACACCTACACACACATAAACATATACATACACATACACCTACACATACACATACACAAACACAAACACCTCCACAGATAGATACACATTCACATACACATACAGATACACATACACATACACAAACACATACACATATACATACACATACACATACACATACACATACACATACACATACACATACACATACACATACACATACACATACACATACACATACACATACACATACACATACACATACACATACACATACACATACACATACACATACACATACACATACACATACACATACACATACACATACACATACACATACACATACACATACACATACACATACACATACACATACACATACACATACACATACACATACACATACATATACACATACACGTACACATACACATAAACATACACAGACACACACACACACACACATAAACATAGACATACACATCATCATACACATACACATATCCAATTTACTCAATTTTTTTTGATAATAAAAACTTATTTGATAATAAATAATCTGTATCTTTAAGTGAAAATATAAATAATCAATAAAAATTACATAATAATTGTTTTAAAGGATTTTTGTAAGGGTAAAATCCCTATTAAAACCAAGGAATATTCTATATAATATTTTTGGTGTTAACTGCTTAGTTAGCATGGGATTCTAAGGCCCATAGAGACTTTGTATTGATAAAATAAAAATAAAAAATATATTATAACATGTAAATTTGAATTTTCCAAAATAATGGAATATCTTTTGAAAAGTGTCTTTGATGGGAAATCAGATACATGCATTAAATCTAGAACATGTCCAAATTGATTACAACTAACATATTCATATTAACCATCAGGCATGGAGCCGAACTATGTACAATAGGGGGTTTGTGATGTCTTGGTTAGTGCATGAACACTCGTTTTTGGATTGATTGTTTATACCATTACATAATTATTATCATTATGAAATACATTTTTATACTTAATCACAATTTTAAAGGTTGAATTGGTGGTTTTCTATAGAGTCTTTTACTTACACTGTACTTAGGAATTTTGGTGTGCTTTTAGATTTCATGAGTGATATAGAGAAGGGAAATGAACATATGGTGGATGGATGAGAAGGGGAACACTGGTAGGTGGTGAAACGGGATAGACACTAGAGAGCCCGAGTTTTTTATTTTATTGTTTATTTATTTACTTATTTCCTATTATAATAGATCATATTTACACATTGGGAGACACTCTAATTTATATGACATGTATTCCATTTATTAGTTTTTTCAAAGTTTCTATGATTATTTTTAAAATTATTTATTGTTTATTATTGATCCTTTGATATGATACTGAGGGTATAGTCTCCCCCCAATGGATTCAAAACCATTATATAAGTCAAAGGCCTCTTGAATATGTGGAGGCACACATGAGTTCATGAGGAACATTGGCTCAGACCTTGTGGTTTAGGTAAGGGCATCACAAAATGGTTTTAGAGCACTGGGATTCACTGACTTTTTTATTCTCTTGTAATGATTTGGGATAGGGTATATAAGAGATTGGATTGCTAGGAAATGGGAATGATAAATATGATAGTCCCTAGAAAGAACTATATAGTGTACCTCTGAGTTTCTGTAAAGCAGGGTAAATTATGTTTTTCTGTTATGATATATCATTATTGGCATTAAGTAGCCAACTGAGCATGTTTTTATAATAGTTTATGTATATGATGAATATTAATAATGTGTTTCTATGGAGATCTAGGTTAGTGATATGTAGGTTAAACCTTGGTTTAAGGGTAGATTTTGAGGAGGAACATGTGTCATCCCATATAACGATTAGGGTTTATCTTTATAATTGTGTTTTTTTAATTGTTTCTTTCACATTATAGAAAATTTCATCTCACTGTAGATTTATGTGACTACCTGGGAAGCTGACCAGAATACATCCAAAAGGGGTAATGATTCTTATTTACCACTATATGTGTATAAGAATTTAGTTTTGAATTATTTCGCACAATATTTGTGGATTAGGTAGTAGGGACTCTTCATTTGGAAATCTTTATCTTAGTTCCTCTTCTAGAAATGGAAGTATAGAACTATGGAATTTTTTTTACCAGATTTGAACACCAAAATTATATATCCTTTGGGGGAACGAGGGTACCTTGGGTTGTTGAATAATGTGTTGAAATATTTGTGGGTTTCTTTGAAATATTAGATACTTTGAATGATCATAAAGTTAATATGAAGACGAGATTATTATAGGTGTGCTACCCATTTCAATACCCCATATCATATGACAACAACTGATCTGAAGGAGCATCATGTTCATCTTGGTGAATTGGAGTGGAAGGGATTTATTAGGATGAGAACTTCACTATGGGGGTGAACGTATGTTTTTCACAAAGTATGAGGATGGTTGTTTTTTAATATACATCGATCACCAAAATTGGAACATGGAGATGGTGATGAAAGGAAACCACTTTTGACAAGATAAATAAACTTTTTGATCAGTTACTAGAAGAATTATGGTTCTCCAAGTTTGATCATCAATTTGGATATCATCATTTTTGATTTAGAGAGGAAAAAAATGTGAGGATGGTGTTTTAGAGTATGTATGGGTTGTATTAGTACTTAGTGATGCTTTTCAGACTTAAAAAAATACTGATAGTGATCATAGATCACTTGTACAAGATCATCCACTCATATATATTCTCAATAATCATCGTGTTAGATAATGAAGTCCGTATCTACTTACTAAAAATAGAGCAACATACTAGACACCTATAGACTGTCCCAATAAGGAATATAACATATCATATTTACCCCATGTTTTTGATGTCTGGCATTTGTGTTGGAGAGGTGATGTTCCTAGGACATGTGGTGTCTCTGACATGTAAATTTGTGGACCTATAGAAAGTTGAGGGAGCTATTTCTTAGATGTTTCCTAAGAATGGATTTTCAGATCAGGAGTTTTTTGGGCCTAGTAGAATATTACTGATGGTTTCTTCCAGGATTCTACTAACTGTCATCACCCATTACAGCATTGAAAAATTAGGTAGTGAAATTAACGTTGTCAAACTTGTGTACAGAGGCATTCCTTGAGCTAAGGATAAGGCTAAAAAAATCTACAGTACACAAACTCTCGATCTTAGGATTGGTTATTCAATGTATTATGTCGCATCATGAATTAGTATGGGAGTAGTGATAATGAATAGGGAGTGGTTAGTATCTTATTGGTCATATTAGTTATGAAACCATGAGTGCAACCACCCTAAACCTAATATTGATCTGGCATAAGTGGTCCATACAATGAATTGTAGGTAACACTATCTTTTTACTGAGTGATTTTTTTTTCATGGACCACAAGAGCCATTTATAAATCTCCATATAGAGGGAAAACCCCCAAGTTAGTGGTGTTGGGTTGATAATTTAAATATGTTTGAATTCACAATTTTTTATGAATTAGGGAAAGTTAATGTCACTGTAGATGATATTATCCATAATATGTAGGTGGTGCAAGAATTTTGTGTGAGGATTTCCATGGACCATTGGTGTTTGGTGAGATTGTTGATTGATTGGTGGATGAAAGATTTTGAGGGCTGAGGATAGTTGATTTGTACTTCCTTTGTGGTATAATTTTCTCACATTTAGACTAAGTTAAGAGTGTTAGGGAGTTATTTGTAGAGTGTGTTGTGTTGATAGAATATCTCACTGGAGGTGAATCAACACTCAGAGAATCATTTGATGATGCCAATATGACTATGGTACATGGGAGAGTAGGATTCCCTACTTCTATTAGAGAAAAGGTGATGATCAATTTTTCATGCCTCTAAATGGTTGGTACATACTGGTGCAATGAATATATTCCAAGATGACATGTGATAGATTGGGTAGCTTGGGGTGAAGGGAGACATTAGTGGGTTTGTATCCTGATTCCCTACATGCCAATGGGTAAAAGTATATAACTTGTGTCCTTGTGGGATTATCTTACCAATTTTAGTTCCATTTTCAATTGAGAGGTTTTCACTATTGAATTTTTGATGGGGGTAACCCAGACAATGGGGAGTCATGTTCTTATCAGGGTGTTGTTGATTTTCTGAATAAGTTTAACACTTTTTTACCTATATGAGATACTCACTCAGTGGATGAGCTAGGAAAGATTATTGTATATGATATTCTATTCTTAAATGATTTTCAATTTAGCATTGTATCAAATAGTGACACCTATTTTATGTATATCATTTGGAGGGGTACATATAAATCTCTAGAGACTTAGTTTAGATTGAGCATCAAATACCATCTTCGAATAGATAGAAAGTCTGATCAGTTGATAAATATATTGAAGTATTTGCTTCAATATTGTATTATAGACATATGTGGGGATTTTAATGATCATATGGACTTGTTTGGGTTCATGTAAAACAATAGTTACAAGATTTTGATTCAGATTCCACCTTATAAGACCATGGAGACCATGTTGGTCACTAATTTGTTGGCATGATGAGGGTAAAGTTGAGGTTGTGCGCCTAGTTTGGTTCCGTAGATCTCTAAGAGAGTGAATGTGATTCAGAAGAGGTGGATCACCACTCATATAAGATAGATATTACATACCAACTATAGAAGGAGACCTTCGAAGTTCAATATGGTGGATTAGGTTTTCTTGACTCTTACTCCTCGGTTAGGTCATCGAAGTCTGAGGGATAACATAAAACGTCCACAATGGTTTTTTGAACCCTTCACGACCACTGAACAGATTGGAACAATGTAATACTATTTTGATGTTCCTTCACATAACCAAGATATACATGATGAATTTCAGGTGTCTCAACTACAAAGCTACATACCCAAACATGTGAATGTCATTGACTATGAGGATATGGAGTCAGAACCTAAATCAATTTATGAGGAGCATCCAATATAGATTATAGACCAGAGAGAGATGGTCTTATGAGTTTATATGGTACCACTTATCTAGATATGGTGGTTTAATGGACACGTCAATGAGGTAACACAAGAGTGTGAGTATGATGAGAAGACGAGTATTTGAGGAATACCACTAGAGATAAGAAGAATAATATTTTGAGATAATGGGGTGTAGTACTAATCTATTTTCTTGAGAAATTGAATGCGATTATTGAGAAGATCAGGTTTCCAAATGTCATTGGATTTTTATATTCCAAACATTAAAATAAATTTCATGTGATTATGTGAAGATAAAAATTAGAATAATAAGAATACCAAGAATAAGAAGAGAATGAAAAATGATAAAAATAGAGTAATATCCAATATTAAATATTGTTGGATATCTTATGTATCAATGAAATTGAAATGGGAGAAACTAACTATGATCCTATATATTTTTTTTATATCAAGGAAAATAATGATACAATGTTGTATCTTTTGAAAAATTATTCTTGATAACTTAAAAACAATAGAAGATTGAGATAAGTTGTTTCTACAACTATTTTATATTCCAAGTGTCAAAAACATAGTATTTTCTGACCTTCAATTCCTTATATCATAAGGACTAATTTAGTGTGCCACTACCCAATGATTTTTGAACAGTAAAGGAAGATAATAATTTATATTTACAAACTAATGAAGGAAATAAGGACATTATTTTGAAGAGAATACATATTTTTTACTTATTAATCACAATTAAAGTAGGTGTTAGTCAAATCCTATATTGGTTGATATTTATATAGTTGTTTCTAGAGTCTAAAAAAATTGTTGATTTCATGTAACTTGGTTGGTTTTCAGATAATAGGTTCAACGATATACCCTTTACTAGGTTGATTCATAATAATAAAATCTGAGATATGGATGGGGATAACAATAACCATACATTAGGGACATAATCATCAACATTGCACCTGAACCTCATTATCAAAGTTTTGATTACCTTGTTTTTTTGTTTCATTTTTATCATTTCATGCACATAAACCAAAGGTGGTTAGATGGAATGGGAGTACGATCCATTCACGAAATTGGTGTAGATGTAAGAGAGGGTAAAAGGTTTTAATTTGGAAAAATTAGAACATATAGATTCATGCCGCCAACCTCAATAAATTAATGAATTGAATTAAAACTAGGAAATTTGTAAAAAAAATCATGTCGAGTCATGATAATCAACTAAGCGATGATTGGATGTAAAGTGTAATCCCATTAAATTTTTATTTATTAGATGATACATTTTGAACTCAATTTAGAGGGAACTATTACATAGATTTGAGACCCAGAATACATGGTCAAAATTATGAGAGTAACAAAGGACTTTTTTTACGTTTTTCATTGACCATAATTCACAAAAACCAAACTCTTTTCCATCACCACTTCAATGTCTGTGCCTATCTCTCCATCAAGAAATGATATAAACATGTCCATTTCCCCAAATAGAGCTGAATATTTAATAAAAACACTGGTATTTCTACAATTTCCCTCCCTATATATTTGTGGTTTTCCCCACAAGGTTACTGGTACAACTCCAATGCATCATCTAGAGGCTGGTCCAGAATATTTGAGCTTCCCTACTTTGATATCCTACAAGACCAGTGGCTTCAAGGCCTAACATATTATTTGAAATCCCAATTTGGGTGAATAAAACTACTAGTATTGAACCCTTATACAACACCTAATACAATATTCATAGTTCAATAGTACTATTAGTATACCTTTGAAAATTATTTCCCACCCTGTTTTTACTCGGGTTTCATACAAGATTATAGGGAGTTTTTTCCACTTGGGTAAGACACAAACTACATTCCATGAACACTTTAGAAGATTATATTTTCTCTAAAATTCCTCAATTATGTTGAAATAATATATTTAGAGAAGAAATTTATAAACATAATGTGAGCTCAAAGAAAATAGTATCAATTTTTCAGAAACCATTTTTTCTACTAATGTCATTATCAAGAATAATATAGGTAACAAAGGAAAATCATGGAATAGATGAGTTGAATAAAATTAGAGGAACCCATAACTAATTATATTGGAAATGGAAGAATTTTTAGAATAATATTTTCCCTAAAATTGAACCAAAATACTAGGTTTTCTACACAAAAAAATTGTAAAGTGAACATGTTGGATATATTTGCATTCAGAGTAAAAGACTAGAATTCGATAGATATTTCTTGAATAGTAAAAGGTTTTGAATAAGTATATTTTCTATTGTTATAATTTTATAATATTTGGTAGTCAAATAAATCCTATATCAATGGGGAAGGTTTAGATGAATTAATGTGCCTAAAATAATGAAAAGTATCTATTCAAGTAAAATAGAGTTTAAAATATTAAAAAATTATATGGAAGCTACAAATAATTTTTCCATGGGAAAGAATCAATTAGGTATAAAATAACAAAGAACATGTAAAATTATTATAAGGAAAGAAGGAAAAAAATTCTATGAAAGAAATCAAGTGAATAAAGAAGACAATTTTCCCTTAGGCTTGATGAAAAAGAAAAATAATAATTCAAGAACATCCATGAATTATATGAATAATGATACCCTTTGGAGATGAAACTTATTCTATTATGGAAGGATAGGAGACACTATGGATTTTTTCCAAAAATATATGATTATAAGTGTTTATGGAATTAAGCTAAAGTAATCAATATGTAAATAAATTCATATTAGAATTAAAATGATTGGTTTAGTGACAATAATTTCTATGAAACCATGTAAAGGTTCTAAGAATGTTGAGCATGATCTCCAAGAATGAGTGATCATTTTTATCAATCAATTAGAAATTAAAATTAATATATAGAAATCACAAAATAAATGAAGTTAAAAGATTACATAAAAGAGGTTTCCACAACATTTTTAATATTTTTAATACCTCTTAATTATAGAAATAATTTCATGTAATGTTGTAAATATGTTTTTACATCAGTTATTTTAACATATGTATGAAATTATTTATTACATTGGTTATTATAAAAAGAAAAATGAACTTAAGAAAATATAAAATTAGTTATAATTTTTACATTCTTTATTTAAAATAAATAATGTAAACAATATGATTTTATGTGGATTATTATATAACTAATGTAAAATATATATTTTTACATCATTTATAAAATTACCAATATTAAAAATTAATAGTCTAATAATTTTAAAAAAAATAGTTTACCTGTACCATGATATATAAAAAAATAGAAAAAACTATACAAATAAAAGTCCATAAAAATATTTATATTTAAACTTTTTCATGTTACAAGAACATTACAATTTGAAATTTAAACCTCAAAATCTACATTAAAAATAAAAATAAACTAAAACTAAATCTTGATTGTATTATAATAAAATAATGTAACTCATATATGATTTACATAATTTCTAGTATAAGTTATAGAGTCATAAAAAATATATAAATTAAATAGGGTAGTATTAAAAATATATTTTTAATTTAACAATAAGATAACAAAGGGTTATAGTAAAATCTAATATTATGAAATTTTATAACTATGTGAGTTGAAATTATTTCAAACATAAATGTTAAAATATAATATGTACATTATGTTATTCCTTCTTATGATGATAATTATTAATGAAAATATTCTCTAAATTGAATATATATTTTTATGTATCTACTAAATTGTATTCATTATTGATGAATTTACTTTTACACATACATATTTTATATTTGATTTATTATTTCTTATTAAATATCTATAGTAATATCATTATCTATTTGAAAATGATATGTATAATAAAAAAATTATAATATCTAACTATTAAAATAATTAAACTTATAACTTCAATACATCTTCAATTTCTTATGAAATGACACTATGTATGGAGAATAATTAATAATTTGTCTTTAAAAAAACACAACATCCAATGGACACTAATACAGAAAAATATAATATCATTGGTTATTTAATTAAGAGAAACAACACTTTATGAAATATTTATTTTCATACCTACCAAGATACAAAAACATCTTAAAATGAATTTGATGATTTGAAAAAAAATGTAATATATATCACTCATTCATTATCCATCATTACCTTTTTTACCAGAGAAATAAATTGTGTGTCCATGAATCCATACACTAACGATGTATCATAATGAGTAAAAATTATATAATGATATCTACTAAAAAAGAATATTTATTATATATTCATATGTTGATAATTTATAAATCTCTTCAGAAAAATTAATATATGAAGTTGATTGGGCCACAAAATTTTGTTTCCTTCAAAAACGTATTTTTTTTTCTTTTAATAAATTAATATATATGTATCAAAATATTAAAAAAAATAACACTAATTTGAAAAATAGTGGTTATAATATATTTATATATCATATATAAGACTTCAAACAAGTCTAGATAACCGATGTAAAAATTATTTCAAATTTTTATACAAATATAAAAACCCTATCTGTAGGGAATGTTACATTAACTTTCACACTAACAATATATTGTATCATTATCCTATGATGATCCATCTCCATGTAATGATAATGTGTGGTATCCATAATATAATATATGGACCCATCTACAATAATATAATACTGTGTATCTTTCACATATAACATAAAATAGATTTGAATATGTGGAGGAGGAGGTGTAGGAGTGAGATAGACATACAAAGGTGGAGTAGTGTGATATATGGCCAAAATCATATTAGTGGGATATATGTAATAGAATTATCATTTTTATTTAAAAAACATAAATTGTACTAAATATATAATCATATTCTCTATTATCTCACCCTTTTTGATAACTGTAGCTTCTATAGAATATATTTTTCATTTATATACATCCTCTAATGATGGAGTCCCCAAAAAAACAAATAATTATTTTAATTGATTCACCCACCTTTTATCATAATTTTCAAACCAAATGGTCATGATTTCCCAATATTGTAGCTAAAATATCATTACTACCCTGATGTATGAAAGTCATGTGTCTTCTATACTATTCAAGGGATTCAATTATAGAGTATTTGAACAACTTTTTAGTGTATTAAAAAAATGTTTAAAAGTTCTTAAATAACTCCTTAAAATATTCTAAGTTATATACTTCACGTATTCAATAATATATGTTTCCTTTTGGTTCATATGGGCCCTCTTTCAATTTTTAATGTCTTTTTTAGGGGTGGAGAGTCAATATTTTTTTGAGCCTGATGACTAAGTACTCAATTTTATGAAAATTTCCCTCTATTATTTCCTATTCCAATTATGGATACCATCCTTGAGATAACATATGGGGGTATACATATTTATATTTTATATCCTAATGATATATCTTCAGTTGATGTTAATTAAGGTAAAACTCATTAATATTATCATTTTTGGAGATTCTAATAAAAAAATCAATAAATTTTCATTGAACATTCTAAGAATTATTCTTTTTATCTACATTAAAAAAATTAATTTCATATTTATTCATCTTGAAAATTATTTATGTCACTTGTATTTTTATTTTTTCTTTCGAAAAAAATGAAATGCGAAGTTTGGGTTGATTTAAATTCCCTCCATAATTTAGTGTAAAAGGATAAAATTTCTTCATGTCTACTTTAGTATATGATGATAAGGAAAAAAATACATTTATTAGTAGAAAAATTTCATGATAAGTAAAATATTAATAAATAATATTGAAAAAATTATCTGCTAAGGGTGAATTAGTGTTGTTTTTTTGACACTTCTATTATTAGATATCAAAATCCTTACTTTTTGTCTAGATTTTATTTCCCTAAACCTTATAAATTTTTTTGAATTTAGAAACCTAGGATTACCGTTATCATCAAACTCAATATATATTGTTTTTTCCATGTTATGTGAATTTGATAATCTAGGTAAACTTGTGATATCATTTTAAATAACCCTAGAATCTTTCTCTATCTCTGTGGAAGTAGAATTATCCTATACAAAAGGATACATGGTCTTCTTAGAAGATGTATTTATAATTTCCTCTGTAGAAGATCAAGGTTAGATATATTGTTGATTTAAAATTATCCTACAAATCATATTAACAAATACTTTGTACAATACTATAAAAATCCAACTATCACATATAAAATTATATATAAATTGAAAAATTATCCAACAATAATTAAAAAAAATAAGACAAATTTTCATTCCTGTTTTTTAAATTAGATAATTAAAATGATGAAAAAATAAAATTAACATTTATAAGACAGGAAATGAAATAAATATAAGAAAAAGAATGTAGGTAAAATATTATGCAAATGTAATTGTTATGTATAAAATTGAATAACAATTGATAATGATATAAAGAGAGCTAAAAAATAAAAAAACACTCTACCATATTGGTTTGAGTAGGTAATAACAATGTTAAAAAATAAAATCATCGTTTATGAAACATTAAATTATTTATAGATAAGAAAACTAATAATAAGTAAAAATTTATGCAAATCAAATAGTAACATATAAAATTAAATACTTAGAAAATGATACAAAAAAATTAAAAATAATATATTAAATATTTTTTAGTTATAATAAAATATTTAAATTATTTAAAAAAGAAAAATTGAAATTGTACATCTAACATTTTATAAAATTTAAAAAGGAAAGTAAGAAATAAATAAATATTACCTATAATATTAGGATATTTTTAAAGGATTATTTTCCCTTATTCCTTTATCATTATCATTATATATAGATGAAAATTGTCTATAGTGTGGTCACCAATATCCTCTAATAATATTTCCATGGAAGTAGGGATCTAAAATAATTCAAATATTTATAATTTTTTTCACTACTGAAATAATTATTTTCGCTTAAAAATTTATAGATCATTGCTTGATCGATGGATGAAGAACCTATAATTTTTTATGCATGTGTTTCCAATAAAAAAACTCATCTATGTATTCTATTATATTTATATTTACTAGTGTCATAAAAAATTAATTGTGTTTATCATTTGTGTTACTATCAACCCATTTATATTTTAACATAAGGACCCATGTAATCAAGCTCCTATATTTCTTCCATAACTCTATACTATGCATATGATGTGGCAATTGGGTTTTTGTATTTTTCACTTGGTGAATGTTTTACTTCAATGAAAAACAATACACACATATATTAAACTACACTTATATTTTCCTAATACTTTTTGTAAAATTCATATCCATTAATTTCATATGTCGGCCATGTTATCACATTTAAACATGGGCCACTCTCTAACCGTCTCAATGTTTTAGATACATTTTATCTACCATGTATGATCTGTTTAAACTATATCAAAAAAGATTTGGCGTGATCATTCATTTCCCACATATCATTCTTCTTATAATAATTATAATTTAACATATTATTATGTGATGTTATATATGGCTAAGCAACATCTATATTATTCAAGATGTATGAATGTTCCAGCATTATTTTTTCACCTGTCAATGATTTCATTTTTAAGCCATGAATCTCATTTCCCCAAAAATAAACTCTCTCATTATGATATATAAGAAAAATGATGTGGTCCACTAAAAATTTTTATACTATAAAAAATATTT
The DNA here is from genome assembly GCA_963277665.1 of Viscum album. NCBI lineage: Eukaryota > Viridiplantae > Streptophyta > Magnoliopsida > Santalales > Viscaceae > Viscum > Viscum album. Next base: position 1,322,362 of record CAUJRU010000106.1, on the reverse strand, counting down.
CAACTTCCATAGAAATATACATCTCTACAATGAATGATAATAGTTGATATTGGTTCTCAACATACTACTTTAATATTATCATGTACCTTTCAAACATATGCATACAATATAGATATATGGGGTAATTAATAATTATTTATTGCACAAATGAACCAATAAATGCACTATTATATCAAATAAATAGTGAAAAGTAAATTTCTTATTGAACATGTATATAAACTACCTCATCCACAAAAAAAATAAATTATGATCTATCAGTTTATTATAAATGGAGTTAATAAAATAAAGAAATTTCATGATAGAAATTCTAACATGGATGGGTGGTATTCCATGCAATGAAAATGTTATGAGTTATTTTATCATAACATTACAATCCTAAAATTTCATTCGTATTTACATAAAATATTTTAAGGAAACCAAATTTTTTACATTCAAATAATAACACTATGGAACTTTCACAGAATGGAGGAACTAATAAAAAATTATTTTATCCCACTTATATAAATTATGAAAATACAAAGGAAAATATATTCATTTTTCTTTAGGATTGGGAGCTAACTACATATATATTATAAGGCATCGGCCTTAAACCTTGCTTAATCTTGAGTTACTTCAAGAATACACATTGAGGATCTTTTTAGGTTTAGAGTTTTAGAGAATTAGATCATAAAACATGCATTACATTCCACATTTAAACAAAGTGGTTTCATAAAAGATAGTACTCATTTTTCCCATCAAAGGAAACATATTTAAAATAAAACATGGATTCTTTCTTAACACTCCCTTGACACTATCATCACATCATGTACCATTCCCTTGACCTGTGAAAAACATTTCAAAAACTTGAGATGAGCATAAAAGGCTCAGTAAGGGATATAAAAATATGGAAAGGAAACATGAGAACATGTATACTTAAGAATAAATGAAATCATACGTTACTCATAAAACATAATCACTTTAACATACCTCATCATATCATGAATAAAACATTGAAATCATAAGACATAAAGGTAACTTGAGGCATTCATAACATTCTTACGTAGGGAGTAACCCTCTTGGTTACGTTTGGAATAACCATCACAGTATATTCCCTAAATATCTTCAGAGAAACATTAATGTTTAACTCCTTCATGGTACCCAATGCATTAGAGATCTATATCAGGCTCACCCACCCTTATTTTATCACGGAACCACCCGTCTTCATTACAATGCCCAAGAACCATAACATAATCGTATCACATAAAACATGCATAAAGGAAACATAACATTTCCACTTTTCAATAAAAAGATATCAATACAACAAATTGATATAAAAAAATTATGAAAACCATTTTCAATACCAAAATAAAAGTAAATTAAGACATGGTATTTATTTTTCATTCAAAAAAGTTATGGCTTTTAGAGGAATTCGAAACTCAAACAATCGTCACGGTGGGGGAGAAGTCGTTGTCACCACATACGTGTGACAAAAAAACATTCCCTTTTGTCGTTTATTAAAGGATTCTTATAAAAATATTCCTTTTGAATAAATGTAAATGTCAAAGGGGTTTATACACCATATAAAAAAAGTTGTGTATAAAACAAAATATGCCTCAATGAAAGGAGATTGAGACGAAATCCCTTACCTCGGGTCTGACTTGACTCGATCGTTCTTTAATCTCCTAAATAATAAACTTGAGGTAATTTATACTTGCTTAAGAACCTTTTTCAAGTTCATTATTCCTTTTATATCACTTATTACCATGTCAAGAACACTATGTAATTATTTAAGTTAATAACGGTCGTTTTAACGATCATTGGTACTTGAGTCAAAATAAACTCTTTATAATTACAAGTTGTTCATGTATCCATTATATCCAGAGTTATAATCATGATTTATATATCATATATATCATATATATCAAGTATATACATGCATTTATAATATTACATAACGTTTAGAGGTAAGAATTGAAATGCACTGTTCATGGAGACGGTAAGCCATACGTACGCATAAACGCTACTTTCATTTCTATTTCATATTTTATGGAATGGAATCATAATGATATAAAGGTATATTATAATTACAGTATAATATCATATATAATATCATTAATTAAATCCTTTATACGTCCCACATATGGCATTAATGAATCAAATCACTTTGAGAGGGCGGTAGTCCGCACTTCCTAAAATGAAGATATCGCGTTTACCCATAATGGTAACTATAAAGGTATGCCATAAATGAAAAATACAGAAGCTTAAGTAAAAAAATAAACATATTATATATCATATATAAATATAGTTTCATCTTAATTTCCACCTTTTAAGGTGTTAAAAGAATATTGAACAATCATCGTTTCGTGAGGCAGAAATTTTCCATCCACGGAAACAGTATGTTCTTTAACCATTAGATGTAGGTGTGTGTAAGTGTAGCTCGAATACTTCTTATAAAAAAATCCTAGTATATGGAAGATAATGGTGTTGTTACAAAAAAAATTAATAAAAAGAGTTTAGGGGGTTGTAGAAGCAAAATAAAACATAAGAACACAAGAGAAGACACTACCTTTTAATCGGGTAACTCTTTTTGATTTGAGCTCAAAGGATTCCTTGGGAAGACTTATGCCCAATTTTAGGCTTATAAGAGTTATAGAGGTATGTGTAGTGACATAATGGGCATGTTTTGGCTGAGCCAAAGGCTTTGGAAGTGTGGGTAAGGTGGTAGAGATGGGGGCCTTTTATAAGAGGAGAGGAGGGGCACTCTTGGAAAGTTATAAAAGGTTACTTTATCATAAAATACTTTTCGGATTTAAAAGTTCCCAAAATTATATATTTCTAGGATAAGGTGGTAGTAGTTCTAAATATACTCATCAAATAGGGTTTTGACATGTGTAGGTCTTAGATTTTACATTATCTTTTCATTTTATTTAAACCATTAAATAATGAGGTAATCGCTGCATCATCATGATGTCATAAATTATTTAATTTATTTAATGTCTAAAAATTATAAAACAAATATCATGATGTTAGAAATCATTTTATCTTTCTAATGAATATTTATAGTAAAAAATATGACATGTATAACCCCATTTAAAAATTGTTTTAGTAAAAGAACTCATGTTTGTGACATTTTTACTTTAACATTAAATAAAAAGATATTAATGTCATTTTCCTTCCAAAGTGGCTCCATGGGGTCCCCAAGTTGACCCATGGATTTTATTTTTTGTCCATGATACATCCAATAAGGGTAGGACATGTTTCAAGTTCATTTCATATTATTCAAACATTATTCTTACCTTAAATTACACTAATTACCTCTAATCGCGATTAAAAACATAAAAGTTACTATTCACCAAATTTTTTTTAATCCCATTGAACCAAATTGTACTTCTTAATTACAATCATTTATATCGTACTTTTGAAATTCAAAACACAGAGGTGGTAAAATTTCATTTAAACGAAAAATCAGTTTTTTTATGTACCACTTAGTGGTTTCACTATTCATAAAAAATTGATGTTTTTCAGAAAAATACCAAAAATTCACCCTAAGCTATATTTGATATTCCAAATTCAAAAATGATGTCTATTTTACCAAATTGAAAACATATAAGTTGAATTAATTAATTTAATAATTAATTCCCACTGTCAAAACAAATAGCGTGTTTTTATGAAACAAAAAGTATCAAAAGATTGACACTAGTTTAAGTCCGATTTCAAAGTGAAATTAATTCCACGACCACTATTGGATTAAATGGTAAAAATATATTCTAATTTCACTTGAAAACCAATTCAAAAGATAATATAATCATATAAATAAATTAGACTAAAAAGAGGTTTTGATTTACAATACAACATTTTTCACTATTCATTAAAAAATGTACTTTATCGGAAAAATACAAAAAATTTCCCCAAAGTAAGTTTCAATGTCCCAATCATAAAGAATAAGTTTATTTTTACAAATAGAGCTTATGAAATTGTCAAAATTTTGATTTAAAAATGGTTTTCCATCAAAAGGCAGTAAAACAATCTTTGAAAAATATTAGTGTATTCCATGATTAAGATTGGATTTATTCTCATTTTATGCCTCTAAAACACTATCGAATTCATTAATAGACATGGATAAAAATATCTATTATTAACTACTTACTAGGGATATTACATCCTCCCCCCCCCCCTTTAGAAAATTGTGTCCCCGCAATTTATTTACTTATCGAATAAGTGGGGGTATTTAGCCCTCATTGCATTTTCAGATTCCCATGTTTCCTCTTCAATCATGTGGTTTTTCCACAAATCCTTTACCTGATGAATCACCTTATTCCATAACACCTGCTCCCTGTGGTCGAGAATCTGGACCAGTTGTTCCTCATAATATAGGTTCTCTTCCAGCTGAACTACCTCTGGACTTAAAACATGAGATGGATCTGGCATGTACTTCCTTAACATTGAAACATGAAAAACATTGTGTACCTGAGATAAACTCGGAGGTAAAGCCACTCGGTAAACAATTGATCCAACTCTCTCCATAATTTCATATGGTCCAATGAACCTTGGACTCAGCTTTACTTTCTTACCAAATCTCATCACACATTTCCATGGTGAGACTTTGAGAAAAACATGATCACCTACCTCGAAAGATAGATCCTTCCTCCTGTTGTCTGCATAACTCTTATGCCTGCTCTGAGCTGTTCTCATGTGTTTCTATATCAGCTGAACTTTTCCTTCCAAATATTATACCAATTCTGGTCCCAATAGCTTCCTTTTACCCACTTCATCCCAGAAAGCTGGAGTTCGACACCGCTTCCCATATAACGCCTCAAATGGTGCCATCTGTATACTGGAATGAAAACTGTTATTATATGAAAATTCAACCAAAGAAAGATGTTGGTCCCAACTTCCCTGATAATCCATAGAACAAGCATGTAGCATATCTTCCAATGTCTGAATTGTTCATTCTAACTTCCCATATGATTGGGGATGAAAAGATGTACTAAAATTTAATTCAGTACCCAACGACTTCTGAAGGCCTTTCCAAAAGTTAGAAGTAAACCTGGGATCACGATCAGATACAATGGAGAGAGGAACTCCATGTAACCTGACTGTCTCTTTAAGATACTAACAGGAAAGTTGATCTAGGGAAAAAGTATCTCGTATAGCAAGGAAATGAGAAGATTTAGTCAAGTGATCAATAATAACCTAGATTGCATTATTACCTCGAGGTGTCTTCAGCAATCCCACAACGAAGTCCATGGATATATTCTCCCATTTCCATTCTGGTACTGGTAAAGGCTGAAGCATCCCTTTCGGTAACTGCCGATCTACATTAACATGTTGACAAGTCAAACACTTCACTGTAAAATCAGCAATATCTCTTTTCATTCCGTCCCACTAGTAATACTCCCGCCGATCTCTATACATCTTAGTACTACCAGGATGAACTGAAAACGGAGAACTATGAGCTTCACATAAAAACTCTCTCTTCAACTGTGAATCACCAAGCACACACAATCTCTTCCCAAATATCAAAACACAATCATTATCAATGATGAATTCAGGAAACTTACCCTTCTGAACCAGCTCTACCTTTTTCTGCAACTCACTGTCTTACTTCTGTGCTTGCATGATTCTGTCTGATAGAGATGATTTCACTGATACCTGAAACAAAACAAAATAAAATCCTGCACCAAAAACTTCTATGCCAAAGTTCATCAAATCCTTAACCAAAGGATCACATTCCAAATGCAACATTGTTAATGAAGCATTACTTTTTTGACTCAAAGCATCAACCACTTTATTTGCTTTTCCCGGATGGTAATTAATTGTACAATCATAATCCTTGATTAATTCTAGACATCTGATCTATCTCATGTTCAATTATTTTTGAGTGAATATATGCTTTAAACTTTTGTGATCGGTATATATTTCACACTTTACTCCAAAAAAATGATGCCTCCCTATTTTTAAAGCGAAAACAATACCAGCTAATTCCAAATCATGTGTAGCGTAATTTACCTCATTAGTTTTCAACTGTCGTGAAGCATAAGTAATTACCTGATCATTCTGCATTAAAACACAACCAAGTCCTTTCAATGAAGCATCACTGTAGATAACAAACTCACCATTCCTGGATGGTAGTGCCAAAACTAGAGCATTCACCAATCTTCTTTTCAATTCCTGAAAACAATCATCACATTCTTTTGTCCAGATAAACTTAACACCCTTCCGAGTTAGCTTAGTCATTAGACTAGATAACCGTGAAAAATTTATAACAATTCTTCGGTAATAGCCTGCCAAACCAAGGAAACTACGAATCTCAATTACATTTGTGGGTCTTGGCCATTCTTTAACAACCTTTATTTTTGCAGGATCAACAGTTATCCCATCTTTAGAAACAATATGACCAAGGAAAGAAATTTGTTGCAACCAAAACTCACACTTGCTGAATTTCCCATACAATTTCTTTTTTTTAAGGTTTGCAGAATAACCCTTAAATGTCTTTCATGCTCCTCTTTACTTTTAGAAAACACCAAAATATCATCAATAAGAACAACCAACATTTTTCACCTAAGTCAACTGAGCCATCACTACAACAAACTGTTTAGTTGTGATTTTGACTATCTCAGGATACTGATTTGAAATGTCATTTCCCTCTGTATGGCTTCCCAGAAAAGCTATTCTATTTCCTCTATGGAAAACCATTCTTAACATATAAATATCTTAGGTGAAGCAACATGGTAATATTCAAATGGTATATCATTTCAATTTGACCATAAATAAAAAATTTTTGGATAATCATTTAATAAAATTCTAACTCCTAAAGTTATCTAAACCGACCTCTAATACCAACTATAAGGCCCCGGCCTTAAACCTTACTTAATCTTGAGTTACGTCAAGAATACACATTGAGGATCTTATCAGGTTTAGAGTTTTAGATAATTAGATCATAAAACATGCATTACATTCCACATTTAAACAAAGTGGTTACATAAAAGGTAGTACTCATTTTTCCCATCAACGGAAACATATTTAAAATAAAACATGGATTCTGTCTTGACACTTCCTTGACACTATCATCACATCATGTACCTTTCCCTTGACCTGTGAAAAACATTTCAAAAACTTGGGATGAGCATAAAAAGCCCAGTAAGGGATATAAAAATATGGAAAGGAAACATGAGTACATGTATACGTAAGAATAAATGAAATCACACTTTACTCATCAAACATAATCACTTTAACATACCTCATCAAATCACGAATAAAACATAGAAATCATAAGACATAAAGGTAACTTGAGGCATTCATAACATTCTTACGTAGGGAGTAACCCTATTGGTTACGTTTGGAATACCCATCATAGTATATTCCCTAAATCTATTCGGAGAAACTTTAACGTTTAACTCCTCCGCGTTACCCAATGCATTGGAGATCTATATCGGGCTCACCCACCCTTATTTTATCATCGAACCACCCATCTTAATAACAATTCTGAAGAACCATAACATAATCATATCACATAAAACATGCATAAAGGAAACATAACATTTCCACTTTTCAATCACAAGATATCAATACAACACATTGATATAAAAACATTATGAAAACCATTTTCAATACCAAAATAAAATAAAAGTAAAACATGGTATTTATTTCTCATTCAAAAAAGTTATGGCTTGTAGAGGAAGCCGAAACTCAAATAATCATCACGACGGTGGAGAAGTCGTTGTCACCGCATACGTACGACAAAAAAAACATTACCTTTTGTCGTTTATTAAAGGATTCATATAAAAATATTCTTTTTGAATAAATGTAAAAGTCAATGGGGTTTATACACCATATAAAAGAAAGTTGTGTATAAAACAAAATATGCCTCAATGAAAGGAGATTGAGAAGAAATCCCTTACCTCAGGTCCGACTTGACTCTATCATTCTATAATCTCCTGAATAATAAACTTGAGTTAATTTATACTTTCTTAAGCACCTTTTTCAAGTTTATTATTCCTTTTATATCACTTACTACCATGTCATGAACACTATGTAATTATTTAAGTTAATAACGGGCGTTTTAACGATCATTGGTACTTGAGTAAAAAATAAAATCTTTATAATTACAAGTTTTTCATGTATCTATTATATCCAGAGTTATAATCATGATGTATATATCATATATATCATATATATCATTTATATACATGAATTTATAATATTACATAACGTTTATAGGTAAGAAATTAAATGCACCGTTCATGGAGACGGTAAGCCGTACGTACGCATGAACGCTACTTTCATTCCTATTTCGTATTTTATGGAATGGAATCATAATGATATAAAGGTATATTATAATTCCAGTATAATATCATATATAATATCATTAATTAAATCCTTTATACATCCCACATATGGCATTAACGAATCAAATTACTTTGAGGGGGCGGTAGTCCCCACTTCCTAAAACGAAGATATCGTGTTTACCCATAATGGTAACCATAAAGGTATGAAATAAATGAAAAATACATAAGATTAAGTAAAAAATAAACATATTATATATGATATATAAATATAGTTTCATATTAATGGCCACCTTTGAAGGTTTTAAAATAATATTGAACAATCATTGTTTTGTGAGGTAGAAATTTTCCATCCAAGGAAACCGTATGTTCTTTAAACATTATATGTAGGTGTGTGTAAGTGTAGCTCGAATAATTCTTATAACAACATAATATTATAGGAAATATACTTGTGTTGTTACAAAATAAATGAATAAAAAGAGTTTAGGGGGTTGGAGAAGCAAAATAAAACACAAGAACACAAGAGAAGACACTACCTTTAAATCAGGTAACTCTTTTTGATTTGAGCTCAAAGGCTTTCTTGGGAAGCCTTCTTCCCAAAGTGAGTCTTCTAAGAGTTAGAGAGGGATATGTAGAGACAAAATGGGCATGGGTGGGCCGAGACAAAGGCTTTGGATGTGTGGGTAAGGTGGTAGAGTTGGGGGCCTTTTATAAGTGGAGAGGATGGGCACTCTTGGAAAGTTATAAAAGGTTACTTTATCATAAAATGATTTTTCGGATTTAAAAGGTCCCAAAATTATATATTTATAGGATAAGGTGATAGGAGTTCTAAATATACTCATAAAATAGGTTTTTTTACATGTGTAGGTCTTGGATTTTAAATTATCTTTTCATTTTATTTAAACCGTTAAATAATGAGGTAATCGCTGCATCATCATGATGTCATAAATAAATTAATGTATTTAATGTCTAAGAATTATAAAACAAATATAATGATGTAGGAAATCTTTATAGATTTATAATGAATATTTTTAGTAAAAAATATGACTTGTATAACCCCATTTAATTTTTTTTAGTAAAACAACTCATGTTTGTGACATTTTTTACTTTAACATTAAATAAAAAGATATTAATGTCATTTTCCTTCCAAAGTGTCTCCATGGGGTCCCCAAGTTGACCCATGGATTTTCTTGGTCAGACATTACACATCCAATAAGGTTATTACATGTGTAAAGTTCATTTCATATTAGTAAAACATTATTCTTACCTTAAATTACACTAATTACCTCTAATCGCGATTAAAAACTTAAAAGTTACAATTCACCAAAAAATTATTTTAATCCCATTGAACCACATTTTAATTCTTAATGACAACCATGTATGTCAGATTTTTGAAATTCAAAACACAGAGGTGGTAAAATTTCAATTAAACGAAAAATCAGTTTTTTTAAGTACCATTTAGTGGTTTCACTATTCATCAAAAATTGAAGTTTTTCAGAAAAATACCAAAAATTCACCCTAAGCTATATTTGATATTCCAAATTCAAAAAAAAATTCTATTTAACCAAATTGAAAACATATAAGTTGCATTAATTAATTTAATAATTAATTCCCACTGTCAAAACAAATAGCGTGTTTTTATGAAACAAAAAGTATCAAAAGATTGACAGTAGTTTAAGTCTGATTTCAAAGTGAAATTAATTCCAAGACCACTATTGGATTAAATGGTAAAAATATATTCTAATTTCACTATAAAACCAATTCAAAAGATAATATAATCATATAAATAAATTAGACTAAAAAGAGGTTTTGAATTAAAATACAACATTTTTTACTATTCATTAAAAAATGAAATATATCGGAAAAATACAAAAAATTCACCCAAAGTAAATTTTAATGTCCCAATCATAAATAATAAGTTTATTTTGACAAATAGAGCTTATAAAAGTTTCAAAAGTTTGATTTAAAAATGGTTTGCCATCAAAAGGCAGTAAAACAATCTTTTAAAAATATTAGTGTATTCAATGCTTAAGATTGGATTTATTCTCATTTTAAGCCTCTAAAACACTATATAATTCATTAATAGACATAGATAAAAATATATATTATTCATAACTTACTTGGGATGTTACATATATTCTCATTGATATTAACTCCAGTCTTGAATTTAAACAAACCCACAACTTTTCTATAATGTATAAAAATGTTCTTATCAAATTTTAATAAAACAATTCTCAACATATATAAGGTCAATGTTATGTTTGATCTAATGATATCACCAATATATATTCTCAAAAAATATTTATCATTTCTTCCATATAATCTTTTCATTATCAGATATCTATGTCTTTCCAAATATGAAATCTATTTTTTCACTCTCTCATAATATTGATCATCTGAAAAAGGAATTATAGTTATATAAAATTATATTAAGATATTGATGGAATTTTTTAATAATTGAAATGATTCATCCATATAAAAATTCTTTCAATAATGTGTAAAATATTTTCCACCCATGTTTTATTGGAAAAATGAATCCTTTTCTTGATAAATTGGATTAGATTTTCCCCTTAACACTATATCTGAAAAAATATCCATTGTATGGGAAGTAATTTATGGTAAACATAATCATTACATGTAATTGAAAATATTTATTTTTCTAATAATCATAAAATTTGATACCTTTCTTTCATAAGTATTTTAAATAAACAATTAATAGTAATAAGTAAACATCAATATCATTTATATGTTGTTTTATTCCAAAAATCATTAAAATAAAAATGATATATTTATGCTTCATAAAAAATTCAACAGATATGCTTTAAATTATTAAAAAAATTATCCAAGAACTCTGTTTAATACTAAGCCATGGATGTGGACTCCTTCCATCCATATTTTATAAACCTTCATCAATATGGCTTTAAATTTAATTAAAAATTTAATTTTTTGATTAGAAAATAGATTGGATTCTAAAAGAGAGTTTGAAATGGAATTATGAAAGTTTTAAAACCACAAATAAGTGTTTTTTTCATTGAATCGAGAAAAAATTCTAGACTATAGGTTTAAGAGATGACAAAAGGTCTCTTAAGGCTCTAATAATAGCCACCGTCTAGCCGCTAATACATTGGTGGGATAGACAATCATATGGAAAGCTACAATAGGACACTGGATTTCCAGAGGCCTAGTATTAGTTTGTTGTTGGCCTAGTAATGTTTATATATTAGGTGTTTTAGTGACAAATTTTAAAATTTCCCCCTTTAATTTTTAGAGTAATATATCCCCTCTTTCCTTCATATTTCCCCCACACAACCTACCCTCGCCCTCCACATATCCTCCCTTTAACCCCATTTATATATTTTGTATTCTCATTTCATTTTGTGGTAATTAATGGTAAGATCTAATTTATATTGATCTACCTCCTCCTTCATATTTATTATTTCCTAATTTTTGTTCATTCAGTTCATGATTATAGTAATGATTCCATCAAATAATGTTGGAATCATACAATGATGATTGGTATTTCCTGAAACCAAGCTAGAGGGCATCTCGAGACATGGTCTGCACCCTATCACCCATCATTTTAATGGAGGTATGTCTCTGAATGAGCTTTTTACATGTTTTGAGTTCAATTAAATTAATTTATTATAAAATTGTTTCTTGTTGATATGTATTTGAACCAGGTTAGTGTTGGGAGCATGGAGCAGACATCCTAAAGATCATTACTCATGGTTTAGGTGTGGAAGGAGCACCAGTTGAGTAATTTGGTTTTTATGCTTACCTGAAATTAATTTATTACATTTTTTTATCATTTTATTAATTGTAAATTTATTTTAATTTGGTAAATTGGTTTTGTGATGTGATATAGGGCCTCAAACAGTTGTATGATGATCGGTTGTATTTGGACAGTCTTAGTAGGAGTTTTCAGGCTACATTAATAATGGAAATGGATTAAAATTGAGGTTGGTGGTTCTAGTACTATCCCTTTGGCATATTATTATTGTTGTATGTATGTTATATGTGGTCTCTCCTCGTTTGGGTAACTATAATTTATATTTAATGGAATTCCTTTTAAATTTAATGGGGTCTATTACTAGTCCTATAGAATTATTTAATTAATGTCTTGAAGAATTCCACATGTTCCAAGGGTGACGTCGGAACCTTGGGATGTGTCATCATGCCTCTATCATAGATGGACTATCATGTGATTATTATCTCTTTTACATGATATATGGAACCCCATTTATAGGTGGAAATTTAACGAATTTAAAGTAGTGAATGTAGTGGCCTTCTGTATAGTGCTATAGTGTCCCCTTAGTAGCGGTGCATAATGATCAGAAACATGTGGCCTTTTAGAAGGATTATATAAACCATTACATTCCCTATATATATATTATCATTCTGATAACCATGGAGTGAACGATCCTTAACCTTACATATTTTTTTAGATTAAGTGGATATATCCTGGGTAGGATATATATAGGTTGGGTAAGTTGACCAAGTTAGTGAGACATAAGTAATTAAGATAGTCGTTATGCCATTACTCAAGAGTGATGCCTATTAGGTTTAACCCATGTGTCCCAAAAAGGTTCTTTACATGATTTTAGTTGTATTAAGATACATGGGTCCCCTAAGTGGCGAGTGTTGGACCTATGTTTTTGAATTGGGATTAATTACCCTAATTAGGGTACCATTATTATGATATTATGGGAGTGGCCCATGTTCGGTGGCCATGTTATCTTGATATCAAGAGAAACATTTTAGGGTGGCATTTATATGTTTCAACATAGCATAAATTTGTATATTCTCAGTTATATTATAATCTGGTAATGGGTGGTGAAGATTTCAAGTGTCACCTTAGAACCTTGATCGATGTTTTGGGCTTGTTTGATTGTGGTGTGTTGGTCTATGCTCATGGGAGGCAAACATTATATTCCTGAAAGGATAGGAAGATGGAAACCCATGTATGAGTTTTATCTTTAGAAATTTTTGATACTTTATATGGAATATTCCCTTAGGGTGGTTTTGATATGAAATAGAAAACAACCATGGGGTGATGTTTATATTTTTTTGAAAATAAAACACCCTTATGGGTGGTTGTGAAAACTCCTTACAAGGAGTCCATGAAAACTCCCCACATGGAGGTTGTGATAACTACATATGATGAGGTTGTGATACTAAATAAAACAATTTTTATAGGGTTGTATTCATACTACATTTTGGGAAGCCATAGATTTGGATATGAGATTATTGTTTCCCAGAAGAAGAGAGAGTTCCTTCCATAAGCTATTTTCTATATTTTTATCTATGTTCAGTGGGTTTGATTGATTCTCTAACACTACTCAGGCACTAAATCTAGGAAAAATGTTTTAATGGGATAGAGAATCCCAAGGATGATCTTATAGTATGGATCAATCCTTTTGTTGTTATATTGGATTTTGGGGTGGATTAGGCTTGTGGTTTGTCATCTATATACCAGGTTGAAAGTCCCTTGAGTCATTATTATGGTTGTAATAATCTACAAAATGGTCTTATATACACTCTAGTATTGGATGAAGTAGTTATGGAAAATACATGTTGCATAATTTTGGATCAATAGTGGGTTATTTACTAATTAATTTGTTTATTTATATCAGTTGTTTATTTATTCTAAGATAGTATTGGCACCCACCAAATAAGAATAAACAATTATATAATTAAATAAATTCATGAATCAAGGGTATTTTTTCTCCTAAAGGAAAAGGAAGGAGTATTATGGCTATATAAGGATTAGATTTATGTATCATGTGGTTTCATAACCCTGGAATGAACACACAAATAGATAATGTGCTTAACATGATCTATGGATGATCAAGTGAATCTATTTTTCCAAGTACCTGTGATAATTCAAATAACAACTAAAAATCCCTATTATTCAAATGAATATGTTTATTAAACCACTGATGATCATACAAAGGCATCCCTATAATTCACCTTGAGCATGCAAAAACCTCCTCAATAGAAAATTTTTTCTAGTGGAGACTCTCAACCCTGTAATATCGGTCTCATTGAATCCCTTTAACATGTCAATTTGATCATGTGGTGGGTAATTGAAATGAAATATGATTGTTCATTAAAAGTGTCAGAATATATTGCAAAATTATCTATTTATCATGTGATTCCCTTAAGGAAAAAAATAGGAAAAGTCCAAAAGGCATGTAAAATAAGTAATAAAAAATTGACAATATAGAATCTTATCATGAAGGGAAGATATTATGATATTAATGATAAAGGGTTTATCTCCATCGTGTGATCACCATAGATCATAAAAATATCCTTTGATATGTCAACCTGATCTCATGGATACCCCTTTGACAACCCAACATAATATCATAGAGGTCCCCCTGAAAATCCATCTTGGTTTCATGAATGGCCTCAAGAAAGACAACATGATCTTGCAAAGGCCCCTCCAAAAATCTCCCTTGATCATGTGAAGGACTTTAAAAAGTTGACATGATATAGAAAATAATCCTAGAAAAGTAAGGATATACTCGAAAGGGGTATTTGACATGTCAACAAGATCATGTGAAATCCCTTTTATAAACCATGTGCCTAATAAATATGGTGATGAAAGATTGTTCTCACGGTAATTTTTTGTAATTAAATTCCATGAGGGACCCAAATCAGGATCATGTGAATTGTGTTATGTGTTATGTGATACTCACTCCCCCAACTCAAGCCCATATCTATATGATATGAGACATGCAATGTAATGTTGAACTGGGTTGGATCGGCCTATAAATTTCTGCTCATCAATATAATAAAAGGTACATTTCACCATAGTTATACACCTATGGGATCATATAAGAGCATATTTATCAGTGGGGAAATCCACATGAGCACAACGGTCTTCCACCAGGTAAAATCTAGGTAACTTCTTAAGGAATTATGTGACATTAAAATGGGATTTTCTTGATCACCTTGATGATAACATGAAATACCTATAGTGTTCCGGCTTGAATATGTGAAGGAATTTCTGCATTTCGACATGGTAACAAGAAACCCTTAATAAGATAATTCATGAAAAACATTGGGGAATATACGCAATAAATCCTTAGAAATAAGTATGACTTATATTAACACATTTATTCTAATTTTTATTTAAAGATATCATGTGCTTCACATGACCTATCTTGAACATGGTCAATACCCAATCATTTCATCCTAGTCTTTGTAATTCCTCATGACATGTTGGGTAAGTCAGGGAAAATTATGTAAACATACTAGCCTATTCATGTGATTCCCTATAAAATTTTCAGAAAATTATTATGAAATACTATTAACAATTTTTATTCAATCATTTAACACACTCTAGTAAATTTCAAGCTTTTTAGAAAAACAATCCAGACATGTTAGATGGCCAATCATGATATGTCAGGATAAAACTTGTGAAATGACAGGCATAGAACCTCCAACATTCCTAGCATTCCAAGAAGACACCCTAATATATGATAACCTTTTCTATTATACATATTAATACATACACTAAACTGAACTATAAGGTCTCAAATTCCTGTCCGGATTGGATACGCATGATGCCTTCCTTGGGCATGATCCCCAACTGGGTGTGCACCTCTGTGTAAGTCCCTAAATACATTAAACACTCTAAACCCATGGGACCAAAACTCACATATGGGATTATCATTATTTCTCATCAATTGGTGGATTTTAATGAAAATGGAACTACCAGAACTCTTATTCCTATTATAAACAGGATACATATGATTCCTTCCAAAGACTATATCTTCATATCAAACAACCTTTATGGTCTCCCTATTTAATAAGTCTTATATCAATATATAGTGAGACTGATCACTTTCTATCCCTTTTTTCTCACACTAAGCATGGAATATGTGGGATTATATATTTGAAGTAATCATCTCATTTGTATTATAAATTTCTCTTAACTAGGGAAGCCATAGTGTGTAATCCTCATTCAATTACATGATATGATTTCCCTTATATAAGAGAATCTATCTCATTGTAATTACCAAAGTAATTCCCATATTGATAAACCCTAGGGAAATAAATTTATTATTTATTAGTTATTTATTATCTCCCATCAATGGGTTGTGGTTGGATAGAACTATAATGACTATGATTCTTGTTATAAAAGAATATATTGGACACCTTACAAAGGCTTAAGATCCATTCCCAATGCCTAGTTTCCCTCATATATATATTTTATGCATGATGGAAAACTACATGGTTTAAATTAACTATGTGGATTTTGATTCATTATATACATAGGAATTATAGGACACCTTAGGAAGGTTCAATCCAATTCTTGAAATATAAATCTTATACCTGGATGGAAGTAAAATCCTTAGTGCTTGTTTATATGGATTCAAAATAAAGTAGCTACCCATTTATAATAAATAAAGGGAAGAAAAAGAATAACCTTAGATCAATATATATGGTTTCATTAATATAAATCACTATTGAACATAATATTATTCGACCCATGGTCATTTTCTTAAGGTAACTAGTCCCATATCAGGATATGGAATAGATTCATGAACATTTCTTAAATCAATAAGTTGGTCCTAAAATATGAAATAATTATCCCTAAAAGTGTGAAATGAGAAAAAATACAATCCCATTAACCCATGTCTGTTCCTAAGTTCCATTGGGTCTAAAACACCAAATGACCTTTTCTGTTAGAAAGAAATTTTGTACCTGGTTATAGATGTCGGAACTGTTCGGAGTTTATATGTTAGATAGAAATGGTAAACATGATGTTAATGATTGTGCTACTATGAACTCCCAAAAATCAACCCTAATATAGGGAACAATTTTGGTGAACTAAGTATGAAATAATGTAATTAAAAAACTGAATCATTATAAAGATTAGGTATCTTGTCTCCTGAACCCTGGGGAAACCATATACCCTTCATCATCCTAGGGCAAAAATGGTGAACCTGATGTGAATCTACAAAATAATAAATATGATTGATTGATATTTAATAAGGACATTTATTTTTTCATCTCCTATAAAAATTAAAATGGTATGACTGATATGAAATGCTCTAGGGTTCCTATGAAATAGGAAATTCTCCCCATGAAAGTTATGTGTGAGTAAAATGGACAAACTAAGAATAATAAGGGATAATTATGTTATCTATGAATTGATGATTGAGTATGTTTCAAATTTGAGAGGATGAAATGATTGGTGACCATATTCCTTATTGTCTTTGTTTCTTTGGAAACTGATATAATAGACATCTTTTCCTAAGATAAAGTCTTCATTAAGTGACTATTCTGGAACATTAGCTATAAATAAATGGAAAGGAAAGTAATCCTACCTTGAAGAGAAACCATGTTGAACACTTGATACCTAACGATTTTGATAATGACAATGATCAAATCAACCTTGAACACACATACATTACTATATATATATACCCTTTAAACCTATTTAAACATTACCCCCTCCATGATGGAACATTTATATGGGATACATATATATATATATATATATATGTATACACATACCAGTGTATGTGTGAAAAAGAGTTCAAGGAGCCACTAAACGGTCTACAAATAATTCCAAGAACCGTAAAACCAAATAAAGACCCTAAATAAAATAGGTGAAACCATGTAGTGCATATTAGCCCATACCTATGATGGTATTTGAAAATTGAATCAACCAAAAACACATCGCCTTTGGAGACAAACATCAAAACAAGCATGAAGGTGTCATGGGGGACCCACTACATAAACTAACCCTAGAGGAAACAACAAAAATCCTCCTTACCCCTTGAACTAGGGTTTGGATAAACCTCAAAGGGCATTGGGGGAGGCCAAAATTGGCTAGATTAAGGGAAGATAGGGGTGGAAAAGGATTTTACATAACGATTCAATGAGAAATACGATGTAAAATGATGCATCAGAGGTGGATGTGAGGGGGTGCATTGTGCACCTTGGGAGTTGAAGGGGGTGGGTCATGTTGTGCACTTAGCATTGGAGGTTGGTAAATGGGGGAGACACCTTGGGTCTCTAAAAATATAAATCTAACCTAAATATAATAATAATAATAATAATAGTAATCATAATAATAATCATAATTATAATCATAATCATAATAATTATAATATTAATATCAACAAGACAATTATTATTATTATCAAAACATTTTTTTATTTTTTTACATACCATTTATTTTCATTTAATTTTTATTTAATACATTTAAATTATTTAATTAAAATGAATTGTAGTGTTCCATCTCTTGAAAACCCATTCTGAAACTCAGTCTAAAAAATGTTGTGTATGGTAAATGAAAAATTAAAATTTCATTGGGTTTTCATGTAATTCCAAAACACGGGATGAAACAACCATCCCAACATAGAAATTATCATCTTTGATAATCCTTTGGGAACAACATAAATGTCAATTGACATACAAGGTTCATGAAGCTTCGCTCAAATGGTCATGTTGCATTTCCAAACAACCAATGCACGTCCAAGCACCGTTTAAGAACATGACACCGTAAGCTGCTAAAATCCAATCCAACACTTATTCTCCAACTAAAACAACGAGATGACTTTTACCAAAGAAAATTTATCTAGATACATGATAACATCAATGTATTATTAAAAATCTAGACAAAGGTACTTCCCAGATCAGGATTTAGAATTAAATAGGTCCAATTCAGAGCCATGACATTTCTAACCATTAGAATTTCTTAAAAGACACACCCTTATGTGTTCTAGAGGTGATTCTCATGTGATTTTGGAAATGGTAAAATGGTTCATAATCCACTTACCTTATTTATCCCGGTTGATCCAGTTCCCTATGAAAAGCCATGGTTGACACAAACTACACTCATCTAACCTGATGACGTGCCAAAAAAGGCCCTTGAATGATCGTTCCACTGAACAGTAGAGACAACTACTTGAGCCACACTGTATAATCATTCAAGAAGATTCATGGATCGGATGGACAATATTTTTCAAACTGATCTATGATTCCTTCTCCCCATAAATATTTCATTCACCATTGAAATTCTCACCAGAGTCCTTACCCAGCTTCCAGTGTTGTTCCTTGGTTAGAACACCACGTCCAAGCCTAATGGAATGTTCCTGATAACCTTGAATTGAAATGACTGGAGTGTAAGGAAATAACTCAAGGTAGTCCATACTCCATGTTTACGAGTGATACATTGGTACAAATCCATGATGTCTACATAAAACATTGAATATCCTAGAGAAGCATCAACCTAGCATTCAAGTCACAATAAATAGATGACTTGAAAGAGTTCATTCAAGTAATTCCTACACCGGAAACCAAGGGTCACTCATGAATAACCAAGCCTTGATAAAAACAAGGTGTTTAGCATGAAACACTGGGATTCTAATTAAACCACTGAACAATAATTAAACTACAACATGAAATATGACCACCTCAATCTTACTGAGTCATGGAAGATCTCAAGATAGGGATCATGCTCATCACTCATGGAAGAGTACACTAATGGGATTTGAATAGTTTCCAAGAAGATATATCAACCCACTACAGGTCAACCACTTGGAATAATTTTGGATTAAACTATCGATGTATAACAACCCTACTCTTTATTTCTTATGTAAACATGATTTATTACATAAAATTTCACTTAATAAAACTTAGAAGATCAAGAGGTTTAGTTTATTTTGGTATTAGGAACATTACATAACAAATTAAAACATTAAATACACATCTTTATTGAAAATGTCTTTTACATGATCATAAAATTCTTTTATAATTTGCAATGCATGGGATAACCTAAGGAAATACATAAGAGAATGGGGATCTATAAAGCCTAGTAAGGGAATAAACAGGGAATAACATGTGGAATACAATACCTGTTAGTCAATTGGAATATCAATGGAGTGAAAAATATACATGAACATAAAGGCATGATATAGCATGATATATATAACATGGAAATGTGGCGACAACACACCACATGATATGAGCAAGACCCAAGGCCTATTGCACATGAATTAACATGATTAAACCCTCATTTCCAATGGATTAGTACGATTGAACCCTAATTTAAAATGAATTATCATGAGTAAACCCACATTGAACATGTAATATCATGATACCAAACATTACCCAATCCATTTGAGTTCTATTAGGGTGAAACCTTCATAATCAATTTTTTTTCATGTATAAGTGTGACACATATATCATACTACATGGATTCATTAAGAATCATAATTTATTCTAGAAACATGGAATGTAAAATACAAACATGTAAGTCCCCAATCAATAAGTACATGTGAATAAATATGAATACCCTCGATAGGGAAATGGTAATGGTATTCACTACATTATGATTTTGGCATGGAAAATCATGGGTCAATTTCAGTAGTATAACGATGATAAATAGGAATTCGTAAAATGGGTAGATGGGAGTAGAAGGAAATTATCATCATTTATGGACAGTAAGGAGGTATGGAAGAAGATATCCCAAATCATGAAAATGGAAATTAAAAGGCATGACATAAAAGAGGTGTGTGATGAAATAGGAGAGAGGGAGATCCCTTGCAGAATTTCAGCATAGTAACGGCTTAGGTAAGGGACCAAATGAGGGAGAATAAATGATCCCTAATTCACATAAATTAAAATTTGTAGTAGTTAATTGATGATAAAGGGATGAAAAAAATAACCAATTGAAATTAAAAAGGCTAATTTCCAATAAGGTTCTTCAATTGAACGGGAGAGAAAAAGGTGAGGATCCCTTACTTGGATGTGTGATGCAAAAGGCTTGTGGGAGGATTCTTGTGGGCTTGGGGGTACCTTGGGAGGTCTCTAGGGAGTAGGGGGAATAGGGAGATCGATCTTCAAAGTGACTTAGAGAAGATAAGTGGGAGATTGGGTGGGTTTATATAAGAAATCATCGGGAATTTTTTTATTACTTTACTTTTGGAAGCTTCACACTAAAATATTCAAAACCACAAACCCTCCCATGGATTTTTCACATTGTTTTTGGAAAATGGTAGTGGTCTACATTATTTTTAAGGATAAAGGACACATATATTAAATTATTTTCCTTTTTTCAATGTAGGTGAGTCACACTTTCAAGAAATGATTTTTAAATCATAAAATATTTTATATGTCTAAGAGGATTCACTAAGGCTTTATAAAATAAATAAAATAAATTTGAAATTACATTATTTTAGGTCAAAACATATATTTTACTGAATATATATTTTATTGTATTTTATTAAATAACTACTGGGTCATTATGATGTCATAAAACACATTATATATTTATATGATATTTAACTTTTTCCCAAAAATTCAACTATCTCAAAAAATTATGAAAAAATACCCATTGTATAATTTTTAAATCTTGATCAGAAAAAATAATATTCCTTTTACTTAAATAATATTTAAAATATGTGAATTTTGACATCTAAAATAAAAATTGACATTTGTCGAAAATTGATGAGTTTTGACAAAAATAGTTTTCAAACCATAATAATATTTATATTTGACTTCATGGAAATTATATGATCATTTATAATTAATAAAATTATTTAATAATAATATTTTATTAAAATATTATTTAATTCGAAAATCCATTAATTCATAAAAATAATTTTTTTGATTGAATTGTAATATTAACAAAAAAATATTATTTCAGATTTTGTAATTATTTAAAAAGTAAAAATAATAAAATGAATGTATATTAATTATTATATACAAAAATAATGAAGATAATCATAATTTTAGGTTCTTGTTACATATCCCTTTATTAGAACATCATATGCTCGAAGAGTAAGGTGTGCGATGGTGGGGATTTCAGGGGGGGTCGTTCGGTGAACATGGTTTGGGCCATGATCTCAATGAGCATGAAATTACCCCTTAAATGGTATCTCTCCTGATTAAGTTGTTGGATATCAACATGGGATTGTTATATGGAAAATCCCAGAAATTCTATCTCCCTTCGAAGCACTGATAAATGGGCTTTATAAGGTACAATCTTATAGGTTAAGGCCATCACTTCCATTGTCGGTGTCAAAAGGATTTATTAAAACCATATATTTATATTAGTAATGTTATCACTATTAAATAGTTATATTATCAACAGTAAGTATACTTAATGGTCATTTGAATCCAATTGTATAAAACAAAAGGAGTTCACGTTTTTTCAATATCAATAAAACATTTAATTAAAATAAAGGCAATTTTATTCATAAATGTTCAGGCCATTACCACCTTCCCCCCTTAAGAAATCTTCAGCTTGAAATTTCCTTTTCCCATACTAAGATATATGAGGGTAACTCTTACTTCTTCACTTCCTATGGTTCCCACATCACTTCTTCAAACTTGTGGTTTCTCCACAACAGTTTGACAAAGGGAATTGTCTTATTTAGTAGTTCCTTTTCATTATGATCTAATATCTTCACCGACTTCTCCTAATAAGAGAGTTCATTCTCCAATGGTACCACCACTGGATTGAGTATATGTGATGGTTATAGTATGTACTTATTTAGAGTGATACATGGAATACATCATGGACTTGAGATAGGTTAGGTGGGAGTAATAGTCGATAGGTCATTGCTTCGATCGATCAAGGATCTCAAAAGGGATTATTTACCTTTGAATAAGCTTTCCCTTCTTTCTAAATCTCATAAATCTCTTCCATTGAAATATATAGAGTAACGCCATGTCTCCAACATCAATCTATATGTATCTTAAATGATTTTCAACATAGCTCTTTTATCGACTCTAGGCTACATTGATGTGATGATGGATGGTCATAACCATCTCCACCATTTATTCAACCATTTTTGAACCAAGAAGTTTTCATTACCTAACTGCATCTAAACATGTCAGTGTTATACACCTCTTTCGATAAAGGGCTTTATAAGGATCCATTTGGATGCTTGAGTGGAAAATATTGTTACAAGAGAAATCCACCAAAGGAAGAGGTTGGTCCCATCTGCCTTTAAAGTAGATTGACAAAGCTCTCAACATGTCCTCAAGTGTCTTGATATTCCACTCAGATTGTACATCAGTATGAGGGTGATAGTTTGTGCTTAACTTCAACTCAGTGTTCATATCATATTGAAGACTCTTTCAGAACATAGAGGATAATATTGGATCTCAATCAGACACAATTGTTAGTGGTACTCCATGCAGCCTTACCACTTATAAAATGTATATCTATTCTAGTTTATCCCAAGAGAAATACTATAGAATTATAATGAAGTGTGAAGTATTTGTAAGGTGATCCACAAGAACCCAGATATCACTGTTTCCCTTGGATGTCTTCGAATGTCCGATGAAAAAGTCCATGGTGGTATTTACAAATTTCCATGTTGGTATGAGTAATGGTTGCATCATCCCCTTAGAATTCTACCTATCAACAATTACTTACTGACATACCAAGCATATTAAGGTATATTTAGAAATATCCTTCTTCATGTTATAACATAGATAATTCTCATAGAGATCTCGATAAATAGTTTTGTAACATGGGTTAATGGATAAATTCAAAATATGTGCATCATCCAAAAGATCATTCTTTAACTCCAGTTTTTATAGAACACATAGTTTTGACCCAACACTCATAATTACTTATTAATTAACATTGAAATCTGAGGATTAACCTTTTCTGTTAGTTTCCACTCTCTTTTTAATTCCCACATTATCTTTTTGAGCATCCTTCGGCCATTATAAAAGAGATAGATGCGCAAACATTTGTGAACGGATTTATGATGTTTCCTTCTTTATGATCCCCATGTACATATTCATCAAATCTAAGAATATTGGATCATTTTTAATTTTTATAAATGATTGAATTGTTGGGTCCTTTTGGCTTAAAGAATCCTCCACTGTGTTCACTTTCCCAGGGTGGTAATGGATTGAGTCATAATCCTTGAATAACTCTAACCATCTTTGTAGACTCATATTTATATCTTTCTATGTGAATATATATTTGAGAATTTTTTTATCCAAATATATTTCAAACTTCTCCCCAAAGTTATAATTCCACAAAAATTTCAAAGAAAATATCACAATTTCCAGCTCCATATCATGCGTGGGATAGTTTTTCTCATGAATTTTCAGCTACCTTGTGGCATAGACAATTACTTTGTCATTATACATCAACACAAAGCCCATGAACTTCTTCGAAGCATCCCAAAAGATTGGGAACGGTACCCAATTTTGGGTAGTGTGAGCATATGGGTAGCGGCAAGGATTTTCTTCAACTCCACGATCCATTCCTCAAATTCATAATTATAAGGAAACAAGATTCTATTTTGAGTTAGATTGTTTAGAGGTTCTGATAGTCATGTGACATTTCTCACAAATTGATGATAATATCCAGCTAACCCCAAGAGCTACGAATATCCATCGCAGACGATGGAATCTTCCATCACTCAATTTCTTTTTTTTGGAAGGATCCATAGATGTCCCTTTTCTTATGATTATATTACCCAATAATGAGGCTTCCTTCAACTAGAACTCACACTTGTTGTACTTTTCATAGAGATTCTTCTTTCGCAAGGTGTCTGGAACAATTATCTAATGCTTCTCATGCTCCTCCTTGGTTTTGGATTATATTAGAATATAGTCTATAAAGACTACCACAAATTTTTTGAGGTAATCTATAAAGACTATATTCATCAAGTCAATGATGATTTTTGGAGTGTTGGTGTGTTCGATTAGCATCACTATGAACTCATAATGATCGTACCTCGTATGAAAAGTGGTCTTGGGGATATCCTACTTCTTCACCTTAAATTGGGGATATCCCAATCAAACATCCAACATAGAGATGTTTTGTGCTCCATGTAGTTGATCAAACAAGTCATCAATTAATTGAAAAGGATAGTTTTTTTATCAGGATTTTTTTTAAGATCACGATAATTAATTCATATGCGCATTGAACCATCCTTTTTCTTGAAGAAGGGGACTGGTGCACCCCATGGTGAAGCACTTGGGTGTATAAACCCTTTATCCAGATTCACCTTTAGTTTTTTCATTATCTCATCAAGCTTCATAATATCCATTATATATAGATTCCATGATACTTTAAATTCCCTAGGTATAAGATCAATCAACAATTCAACATCTATTCTAGGAGGAAGAAAAGGAATTTACTTGGGAAAAACATTAGAATATTCTCTCACAATAGGCATGTCTTTGAGGATGGTTCTTTCCATAGACTCAATAATATGAGAATGATCTACATGCTCATAGGGTAGTTATATCCTTTCCTGAGATGAAAGTGATAAAGAAGATTCATCCTCCTTCTTTAACTTGTATAGAATTAGGGGTTCATTCACCATATGGAGAGTGATTTCCCTCTTAAAACAAATTATGTTAGATCTATATAGAGAAATAAAATCAATTGAAAGAATTTAAAAAATTACACTAGAGGGAGTATGATGGGGTTCATTGGGAAGTTCAATCTACAAATTATGATAGGGGTAGTTATATAC
Organism: Viscum album; assembly: GCA_963277665.1. Lineage (NCBI taxonomy): Eukaryota > Viridiplantae > Streptophyta > Magnoliopsida > Santalales > Viscaceae > Viscum > Viscum album. The sequence continues at coordinate 1,296,615 of CAUJRU010000106.1, read as the reverse complement.
ATAAGATGAAATAATTTCACCATTTTTTGTTTTCACTGACATCTCCACTTCAATGTTTTCCTGTGCTGTTTGGATGGCTCATGAGTCTCTTGTTTCACTACCTAATCACACTAGAGTTTCCCAGCACCTCCCCTCCCTCCCTCTCATCTACATCTCAGGGTGAGAATCCTCTGGCATCCCTACTAATCTTTCCCATCCTCTCGTCCCCTAGCTCGGATGCTTCCAGCGAGCTTCCCCATTTCTCTACCATCTTTCTCATCCTCCAATACCATTATACATTATTATTATTCTTCCTCCTTCTTACTTCCTTTCCCACTTAGTTTTTATGGAACTCTGGTTATATTATACGACGACGACATCTGATTTCAGGATGGTTTTGTGAGCCAGATGTTGGTTTTGTGTTGAAGAGCTCTTGGTCCGCTCAACTATGCTTCCTACGAGCTTCCCCATTTCTTTACCATATCTCTCCTCATCTAGTACCATTAATCTTTATTATCCTTATTCAACCTTCATAATTTTTTTCCCACTCATTTTTTATGGTGATTCAGTTCTATTATACGATGACGACATCTGATTTCATGATGGTTTCGTGAGCCCGACATCGGTTTTTTGTTGAAGAGATCTTGGTCCGCTGAACTTTCTCTAACCTTGAGTGCCTGTGAACCTCTCCTAGATGGATCTAGTGTATAGGTAACTACTAGGTTTTGGTATTTGTGGTTCATCATTATAAGGGCTTCAAGGTTCTTCTGAAGTTGGAGTGTTTTTTTGTTGGATTTGTTTTTATTTATTTTCTTCTCTGTTTCTATGGTTTTTTTGTTTTATAGTTTCTATTTCTATGGAAATGGAGATTTGGTTCCCTTTTGGGTCATCAAAGACTGTATTAAAGAAGGTTCACTGGGCCCGAAGATTTGTGTGTGATGAATCTCAAGGGTTTCTCAACCTGCTCTCACTGCAAGTTTCTATTCGACTCTCCTACTTAGATAAGTCACAATGGAAACTACGCGGTTTTAGGATTTGTGGTTCAGCATTTGATGGGATTAAAGATGCTATCAGAGCTGGTTTTCGTTGATTAGTTGTCTTCGGTTTAAATTGTATTTTTCCTTAGTGTTATGTTTTGTTTTTTTCTTTCCATTGATGATGGTTTCTTGCAACTGGTTGTCTTTGGCCTTGATGATTTTTCATGGAGATGGTTAATGTTGGGGTTGTTTGTTGTAGCTTTTAGTGGTGGATATTGTTGATGATGGAGAGATGACAAGATGATTGTGACAAAATATATACTGTATTTGACCTTACTTAATGCAGTCGATGCACATCATTCCACTTGCGGGATTGGCATGATTTGCAGTGATGATTTTTGAATTTTGAAACTGGGTGCATGATGAAGGATGACATGGTGACTTGACTCTGTTTTACTATTTTGATTTTTGAATTCTTTAATGTGGGTGTGACTTGATGTGAAGGAATGGTTCAATAGGGGTTCCCATGAACCCTCAAAGTGGTTTTTTAATAAAAAATTGATTTTTGAGTTGTTGTGGTGTTTGGAATATTTTACTAAATATTCAGGATATAAAATGAAGGTGTAGAATCATAATTAAAAATTATTTTTTTCTATTATTGAATGAATAACCAGTGTACCTACCTTTGCTTTTTTCTCAAGATTCACTTTAGCGGTAGTGATGGAAATTTTTTACCCTTACTACCTTGCAAGTTGTGGGTTACTGCAATTACCCTTGGCTTAGGGAACTGGTTCACAAAGTTCCCTAGTTCATTGAAGTTATATAAATAAACAATGTGTTGAGGGTTGCCTAGATCATTCCCTTCCTCTGACACATTGAGAGGTTTATCTTGTTGTAAATTATTATCTTGGTACCCTTATATTCCACACCAATACCATTTCCTTGATCCCCTTATGCAATTTTAGGGGTGCTTGTTTCCAAAATTGTGACAAATGGGGTGTTGTAATTTATTAGCATCATTGGATTTATCCATCAGACTGCCATAATTAATGTACACTTTCTACTTCTTATCCCTATGATACCCATGAAATTCTCTGATCTCCATATAGAATTTGAAGTCATGTTGGAAAATTTTCTCATATCTATCAACGTCATAGATTTACAAGAATTTTCATAGACTAGGCTTTAGCCCACCAAATAAGCGGTCAAAATTACATTGGGGGTGCTGACAAAACCAGAGGTGTACCATGGAAATATTTTGAATTTTGACTCATATGGTCTAATTAATTCATCATCTTTTTTCTTGAGGGAAAGGAATTCTCTTTCTATATTAAGTTTGAGGGTGCAGAGAAAATATTTATCTAAAAACATTTTCTTGAAATCCATCCATTCCATCAACTCGATCTCCTCCTCAGGCTATATATTAATGATGAATTTCCACCATTGATCAGCTTCAGCCTCCACACAATAAGAATCTATAAGAATGTTCTCTTGTTCATAGAATTGAAATATGGAGAAGATATTATCAATGGAGTTGATCCATAATTCGGTGATTGAGGGATCAGATGATCCATTGAATGTAGGAGGACTTTGTCTCATGAAGCTCTTGATTGTGACTTGTTCTTTCTTGGGGGGGGGGGAATTCCTCTTGACCTATGTTTCTATTAAAAACTTTTGTTAACTGAGAGATTATCATGATAATATTTTTGATTCCTTCTCTCATTGGATTTGGCATCTCATTGGGGAAGTCATCAAATTGATCATCACATTGGTTGATATCCTCATTCCTCTTTTTACCGTCCATTGGATAGAATAAAATAGAAATTAGGGATGAGTATATGAAATAGATAAAAACATAAAGGTTAATATAATGACATTAAAGGGATAACTTATAAATTACATTTATCTCCTTAACTTCTGAATTTCTAGGCTTTGATCTAAGTTATTAATGATCTACATCCTACTATGTATTATTATGGGCTTATTTTTGTTCCATTAATAATGGTTTATACTATCATTATGAATTTACCTAATCATATACCTCGAGAGTGTCGAACCAAGATTGAAGGAAGGCCTATTGTCATTATTTAGTTCCCATTTGAGGCAAGCTTAAAGTGGTGTTTTTGGGTGTTACCCCTAGATATATCTATGCCACGACCACCTCTATATATTTGTATCCAAAAAAGGATGTATTTTCTAGAAAAACCACAAACTCTATACTACCCAAAAATTAGTAATTCTTTTCTTATACTTAGTATTATCCCTAAGGCTTTCACTAGAGTTTTATAATCCAGATCCCAAAAATAATTAAACCTATCCTCTGATACCAACTATAACAAACCATCTCTTTATTTTAAACTTAAACACAATTCATTACATAAAATTTCCCTTAATACAACTTGGAAGATCGATAGGTCTAGTGTATTTGGGGATTAGGATCATTTAATAATAACTTAAACAAGGAATAAATAGATTTTTTAAAAACTTATTTTACATGATCACAAAATTCTATCATACATAGAAATTCATGGGATAACCTCGGGACATACATATTAAAAGGGTGAGATATATATCCATGTAATAAATAAATATTTAATATCATTAAAAATACAATACATATTAGTCAATAGGAATATCAAGGGACCACAAAAGAGACATGAACATAAAGACATGATATAACATGATATTCATAACATGGAAATGAGGCAATAACATAAAACATGATATTTTCTTAAGACAAAGATCATTGCACATGTATTTGGATGAGTAAACCATCATTTCACATGAATTAGCATCATTAACCCCTCATAGAACATGAATTAACATGTGTAAACCCTCATTTTACATGGTGTATGATGATAACAAATATTACCCAATGCATTGGAGCGCTATCAGGGCGCACCCTTCATTATCATTTCATTTTCATATTTAAGTTTTCCACATAGATCATTTAACAAGGATTAATTAAGAATCATAATTTATTAAATGAACAAGGAATGTGGAATATATATATTTAAGTCCCCAATCAATAATTATATGATCATAAAAGTAAATACCCTTGATATAGTAACAGGTATGGTATTCACTATATAATGATTTTGGCAGGGAAATTTGTTGTGCAATTTCGGTAGCATAACAATGTCATATAGAAATTCATAAAATGTAACGATGATAGTGGAAGGAATATGTTGTCAATTATGGGTAGTTAGTAGGTATGTATGAATATATCCCAAATCAAGAAAATCGAAATTAAATGGCATGACATAAATAGGTTCTTGAAGAAAGAGGAGAGAGGGATATCCCTTACAGAATTTCGGCAAAGTAACAGCTTAGGTAAGGGTCCAAATGAGGGGGAATAAATGATCCCACATTAACACTACATAAAATAGACAGTAGGAAATTGATTATAAAGGGATGAAAAAAACAAATTGAAATTAAAAGGACTAATTTTAAACAAGGTTATTGAATTGGAAGGAAGTGATAAAGGTGAGGATCCCGTACATGGATGTATGATACTAATGGCTTGGAGAAGGCTTCCAAGGTGCTTTTGGGTTCCTTGGGGGGACTCTATGGAGTTTTGGAAGAGGGTGGTCACACTTTGAAGATATTTAGTGAAGATAAATGCGAGCTTTGGTGGGTTTATATAGGAATGGTGGGGGAATTATTCATTAGTTTTGTTTTGGACACTACATATTAAAATATTCAAAACTGAAAACCATCCCATGGTTTTTTCATATGGTCTCTAGAAAAGGGGAGTGTTATAAAGTATTTTATAAGGATAAGGGACAATTATATTAAAATATTTCCCTTTCTTATGTGGAGGTGTGTTACACTTTCAAGGAATGATTTTAAAATCTTAAAATATTTTATATGTCTTGGTTGATTCCCTAAGGATTTATAAAATAAATCAAATAAACCTTAAATTACATTATTTTAAAGAAAAACATATATTTTTAGGAATATACCTTTTATAGTATTCCATTACATCACTATTGGGTCATTATAATGTCATAAAAACATTATATATTTATACGATATTTAATTTTTACACAAAAATTTGATTGTCTCATAAAATTATTAAAAATTACCCATTGGTTGATTTCACATCTTGATTCGAAAAATAATTTTAATTTTATCAATATAATTTTCTATATAATTTAATTTTCACTTTTAAATAAAAACCGACATTTATTGAAAAAATGACGAGTTTTGACCAAAACAGTTTTCAAACCTCAATAAAATTTATATTTGACTTCATAAAATTTATTTGATCATTTATATTAGAAAAATGTAATTTAATAATAATATTTTATTAAAAAATATTTTAATTCAAAAATATATTAGTTAATTAAATTTTATTTCTTAATTGAATTTGAATATTAACTAAAAATACTATTTATTCTTTTAAAATCATTTAAAATGTAAAAATAATAAAATGAAAGTACAGTCATTATTTATACAAAAATAAAGAACATAATAATAATTCTAGGTTCTTTTAATATATCCTTTTTTTATACCAGCATACACTCTATGAGTAAGGTGTGTGTTGGTGGGGATTTCATGGGCCCATTCGATGAACATGGTTTGGGTTGTCATCTCGATGATTTTAAACATCTCTTGTAAATGGTTTCACTCATGCTTTTGTTTTTTGGATATAGGTTTGGGCTTGGTCTAGGGAAAATCATTGAAATTATATCTCCCTATAAAGATCTACTAAATTTGCATCATAGGGTATGGTCCTATAGGTTGAGTCTATCACATTGTTTGTTTGTGTCAAAAGGATTTGTTAAAAACCTATATTTATACTAGTCATGTGATCACTGTTAAATAACTATATCATAAATGGTAATTATATATAATGGAAATTTTAATCTATTTGGATAAAAAATAAGTTCATATTTTTTCTATATCCATAAAACATTTATTTGAAAGAAAGATAATTTTATTCATAAATGTTCAGGTTGTTACACGACGCGTCATCATTAACCGATCACAAGCCTTCACGACCTGAAGAATCTTTGTTTCCACCCAAGATTAAGAACTGATGTTCTCCATGACCAATTTTTTTTCAAGGTTTGTATATCCATCCAAAAACTTCAACATCATGTTACCAAGAAAACACTGATATTATTCAAAGCTTGTAATCCTGAAAGGAATTTGAGAAAAACTAATCATTTCCCGATGGCCCTATTAAGTTGTTCTCATAGCCACAAAAATAATAGAGAGGTAAAACACTCATAATATAGGTAGAATAAAACTACCATAAACACACATGTGTGTCTCCTTTGAGTATTTATCACACATATCAATGTGTTTGGAATAAAAACAAAAACAAACATGGATGGCAGGTCAAAACACCATAGCCTCTTTAAATTCATCCTAAGAATTGGGATTAATGTTGATTCTTTTAACTAAAAAATCACTCTATTATGAAGCTTAACCAAGATTGAGTCAATAACACAATTATCTTCAATTAAACAAAACTTAACTGGTTTTCTACAACATTTAACAACTCAATGAGGACCCCATATATCCACACATACTACCACAAGGTTCAGAAGTAAACAACCAATCTAGTATAATATCAATAGGATTTCCTCCCTAGCCATTCAAGTATCATATGTTCTGTATAAGATATTTAGATCTGATTTGTATTGCCCCATACAACTTTAAAACTAGTGGTGACCACTTAGGCCACTGAATGAAAAAGAAAGGGTTAAAAACCCCTACTAAGTGGCCGACCATTCCCGATTCATGTCTAACCTGATAAAACAAACCATTACCTGATGATCACACCCATAACTAGGGTAAAATAGAAAACATGAATACCCCTTTGAATATGGTTATAATTTAGAAACAAAGAGTCCTACCAGGGAAAATGACACCTAAACGATACATATAATCAGAATTCTCATGGTATTTTTCATGGAATTTAAACTCAAGGGTGATACCTACCACGAGATAGCCCCTTATGAGAGTATAAGTGCCAAATCAAGAACTAGGTTATACAGAATATAAATTTACTGGTCTTACTATCCTACCATCTAATAAATTTCTAAAAAGAAATAAGGCCAATGTAAAATGCTCATGTTTCCATTCCAAGTCAACATAAATAATCTCAGGCTACCTTTGCATGAGGGTTTTAAATAAAGGAAACCAATATATGTTCCATTTGGAATCCATTTCATTTATTAACATTTTAATTGTTAAAAATTTAAAATATTTAAATAACACCTCAAGGACAATGAAGAATGTCTCAAAAAAATCCTTTTCAAAAACATATTACACTTCTTAACATTTAGTAAAGATTATGAAATTTTTCAAAATAAATTCCTTTTAATAGAGAAGGCAACCTAAGAGGTTCCCAAAAAGACAACCTGGTTTATTATCATGAAACCAAAAATTAGTTCCCTAGCATTGAAATATAAAAACATAGTAAGGTTTACCTCATAAGAACTTTAACCCAACTAACCAAATTGGGTCTAATTGAGAATTTAGATGTTTAACCAATTAATTTTAGATTAATGTTGAAAAACCTATACATTTAAAACCATTTCATAATACAACATGCTCATGTTAAAATTTCCAATCATATGGGCAACCATCTACTAATCCATAAATCTCTCATAAATTTATATGTTTTAAATTGGGTCTTATTTTAATCAAAACCAATTACATTTAGTCCATTCCATCAATTATATATTTAAAACATAGCGAAGCATGTCACAACAAAAGCTAACACAAAGAAATATTCTGATATCACACAAACATGGCATACTAAATAGGGAAGTAATTATAAATAATAAGGTAACATGGCATATAAAATGATAAGCATGTTATAATAACAATCATTCCATGTAACTCAAGGCACAAAATCAAAACAACATGAATCCTATATAGGACACTACATGGCATGGAATATGCATAGAATTTGAATAATCATTGTGCCTAATATGATGCATGTAAATATTCATCCTTATTATATCTAGACAAGGGTAAAATTCCATAAATTCATAAATCAATATGCAATTGAAAGTACACCATTCACCCAAGGTAAAATCATATCAACTGTAACATTGAACAATATGAACAAAAATCCCTTCCCTGGACACATGGTCATTTCTTCATATATGGGGTGATCAGTCCCATAAATTACTATTTAAGAAGAACAAGCGTATTCCTACTCTCTGGTCTACTAGACCAAATTAGTAATAAAAAATAAAAATAATCCTCCGATACCACTTTGTAACATCTTGACCCGACTCACCACTAAGACAGTGGCATGTCCCAGTGGGTCACATGGACTCAAGCACGACTCCATGTATGCTAGAAGATTCTGGCTGGTGGTGAGGGTGTATAGGTGGTTCATTGGGTAGATTATACCCTCATAATCAGAGTTTCACAATTTTTTTGACAATATATAAAAAATAGATACAGCGGATGTAGTAAATAAGTGAAATACAAGAAGTAGAAGAATAATACAATATCGGAATAAAAATAAAATGGCCCATGCCAATTCCAAATAATTATATATATAATGTTAGGTTTCAAAACAAGGTAAAAGAAATAAAAAAACAATATAAAATAAAAAAATGGTAAAATCCGTCAGGATCCTGAGAAAGAGTCCAATCTTGTGTTCCCCAGCTACAATGCACACAGAACAACACAATAAATGAATACAAAGACATTTGAGAAATATGATCTACTCAGGTTCAAAATGGCTCCTGATCTCGATGTGAGATAATAATCTCAGTAGGAAGCCACCCATGGTGTGTATCTCAGTCAATTACATGATATATAATATAAACCAATGAGAATTTATAAGTAGAAAAATAAACAAGAAGTTATGAGTAAATAAAAAACAACCCACCTAGGTTCAAATGGGACACATGGCAGCAATACCTAATTTAGTACCCTGTCGGTTATCTATGTTTGTGGGTAGATCCTCCTACATTTGGATGGATCTCCCAAATTGGTGGTATATTATACCGTTTAAGATGAATCACTCTTAAAATACCATAAACATATGGCCTCTTCCCTTATGCTAACAAAAATATCACCCACCGGAATAACTAGAATCTCACCCCCGGGCATCATTTGGATGTGTATCTAGACCTAAAGAATCCGAAATAAACATATAAACTACCCTCTAACATTCAGTACTAGTGTTCCTATCCCTCAAGAAGTACCAAAACATGCACCAAGCCCTCATGAATAACTAGAATCCCTCCCTCATACATAACTAGAATCTCTCCCTAAGGAATCTTGTGACTGTGCATCTATCTCTCAGGAATCTGATATAAAAAACTAATCTTCCCTTAGGAATCATCTACACGAGCATCCTTCCCTCAGGCGGTATGTTAGATCATGCATGTATCCCTCAAGAATCCACATTAATCATGAGTCATATCCAGACAAACATAACATTCCAAATAGTATCAAATCCTTAGGTATAAATCACATTGATATCACATAAGGTCAAAATTTGAGAAGTAAAACTCACAATTATAGTATCAAACAAACAATATTTATCATTATAAAACAAAATGATCAATTTATATAAAATAACAATCATTCAAACTAATTCATTTCACTAATCTAGGTTCTTAATAATCATCATAAATATTTCAGACCTAATTGATTAATCTTTTGACCATAAGGTCCTTAATATATTAATTAACCTGACTAGCCAAGGTGATGATACTGTAATAAATCAAAAAACTTATTATTATGAAAATCCAAAAATCTACACCGACAATCAAACAATTTATCCAAATTTGTAGGGAATTAAAGTCAAACAGGCTTGATCAAAATTAAAGACATGGATGACGCACGTATCAGTTTTCCATAGGTTTTAGTGTCCTTTCTTATAGATCTAAAGGGATTCCATAGAATTTTTAAAAAATCGATATTATATTTTAACAGATGTTACCCAGTTTATCTAGTCCTTCCCACCATATTCCTACATGATCAAACATATCAAATATAATATAAATATTGTTATCATATAGAAAGGATTTAGTTTAGGCCACCCATGACAATTCCTTTCAAGGAATTCAACCTCCATGAAGCATGATATTGAATATATTAAAGTCATATCAATGAAATAATTTATGTAAACTATTCTTATTAAATCATAACATGTGTTGTTGTTGTACCACCCTAGTATGTTCCATATAAATTAATTCAGGCAAAAAAATTATGTGTGGAAAGCCATCATGTCAAACATTATATTCAATTCCTTATTTTTCTAGACAATTCGAGGCAATTCCTTTATCAAGGTTCATGTGGTGCTTAGAAGATACCTAGGGAAAATAAGGAAAATACCAACATTGGAATTACTTTTTATTAATAGTTCCAATCCTTTATGAAGATTTTTGTACATTAATCAATTATAATGGAGTAGACGGGCTATGAACTTAATAGGTACATTGGTTACATGAACATTTATGTAGAAAAAGGGGAATCTCTGTTCATAACTTCATTGAATTATATGTCTCATCATGCTATATACAAAATTGTAATATCATTTTATAAAAGGAGAACCATGAAAATATGGAACGAAAAAAATAAAATTATAAACACTACTATTTATCCTGAATACAACACCCTCCATTGGAGGGAATTTATTATTAAGTAATGTAATTGTTCCTAAAACAATTAATTTACCATATTTAACATTTCATTCATGAACAAACTCAATTAACATATAATTAAAATTATATCTGAAAAATAATAATAGATTAATTAAAATATATGTATGTTACAATAAGTTAATTAATTAATGCATTCATAAAATAAAAGGGTAAGGAAGGGGATCCTGCCTCGAAGAGAAACCAAGATGAACACTCAGCATTGGATAATTATGATGAAAAAAATGATCGATTCACCGTTAGAGACACATAAATTTCTTATATATATATACCCTTTAAACCCATGTACATATTCCACTTTACATAAGGTAACATGTACAAGGGGGATACATGTATACATATGTAAACACATACCAGTTTATGTGTGTGAAAGTCTTAGAGGAGCAACCAAAAAGTCTATATATAATTCCAAAAACAATAAAAACAACCTAAATCCCCTACATAAAATACTAAAAAATGAGAAGCCTATTAAAAACCATACATCGGGTAGTGGCGCCAAACCGAATCAACCCGAAACACATCACCTTCAATGGTGAACATCAAAACAAGCACGAAGGAGTTCTTAAAAACCCACTATATAACTTAACACTTGATGGAACATAAATAATATACCTTAATCCTTGACCTATCCATCAACCGAACCACGCTGGGTGATAGGGAGACCAAAATCAGCCAATCAAAGGGAAGAGATGTGTGGAGAGGTACTTGTCATGATGATTCAAAGAGAAATTTGGAAGAAATCTAGTCGAAAATGATGCACTAGAGGATGCTAAGAAGGGGTTAATCACATACCTAAACTGGGGAAGGGGTGGGGGTCACACCATGCTCTAGAGGAAGGGGAAAGGGGATACTCCTTGGGTATCTTAAAAAACTAACTTATATATGATAATAATAATAATAATAATATTATTATTATAATTAATACTTTTCTTTTTTTAGACACCATTTATTTTCACTTAATTTAAATTTATTTCATTTAAATTCATTAATTAAATCACATCATAGTGTTTGAGCTTTTGAAAAATTGTTTTGAAACTCAATCTCAAAAATGGCCCATCCAGTAAATAGAAAATTCTAGTTTCTGTGGGTTTTCATCTAGTTCAAAAATAGAGAACATCACATACCAATACAAGTATTGGAAAATATGGAGTATTTTAGTTCACTATATCCCCCGAATTCAAATCCACCCTGGGTAAAAAATTATTGTAACTTAATAGTCTTAAGAGAAATCAGGGGACTAGGTAATGTACATGAATTTTGGCCAATTCAATGAAATAACATCTTTTTAAAGATACAAAGTTATCATGAATAGATATGGACGAATGTCTATGTATTCTTAAGTATCCCCTTGAATAAATGGGAACTCATTTTAGAAATGGAAGTTGAAGTTGTGGCCAACCCAAATAATATTACTAAAAATAGCTCTCATTATAGGATAAAATTTCTCCCAGATCACACACGTGGGAAATTGAACCAAATCAAACATAACAAAATAGAAGTTTCCAAAGAAACATTCTAGGATTGAACCCCTTTCATAGGGATGGGTTAATATTTATGACCACCTCCACCCCTTGGGTCATAAATCCTTGTGAAAATTCAATATAATATTGTTGGAAGCTGGAAACCAACCCCATCCTAGAGAGATAGGGTAATTTTATCTCCATTTATATCACTAGGTTCATAACACCCTATGACGGTCCTAAGGTAATCAATATTGGTTCTAAAATAACCCCATATTGTGTGGATGGGGGAATTTATATCTCAATTTATATTTAAAGAGTCATAAAATCCCCATCTAGAATCATCATATCCTCAAAAATGGGATCAACAAGTACCTATACAATCCCCCAATAGTCCCAATCCCATATTTATATGGGAATTATTATCATTGTTAATACCATATAAGGGATTAGTCTTATTTTGTTTGGGAGGTAAATTTTGATGATCAACATCCAATCTATTCCACCAATTTCAAGAAAAAACTTTCATATGTGGGGCCCATTCATCAAACATGACCAAAAAATCCCTCAGGGTTATTATTAATTATCCAGTATATGATAAATGTATAGAGAAGGAAATTAAACCCTATGAGGGTCTAATGAAAAAATTGACCAATGTGTGAAAGGGCTATAAAATTGATGCCAACACAACCCTTGAAGGAGGAGTAAGATTCAATGAATCAACCTCTCATATAGAGATTAATTGGATAATTAGCATTTCCCAACACACCTCAGTGAATGTTTTCCCCATCAATACAATAGATGATTTAGATCAAGATCAAAATATATAAGGATGAAATACAAAAACCATGCCTCAAGAGGAAGGTTACCTTAATGCACCAACAATGGTTGCATGTACATGGAATTAGAATATGAGCCTAAATTTGGAACTCTTATACAATTAATCTACACCTCTTTGTCAAAAAACATCCAAGCCTAAAGGGAAAGGTGTGCCTATATCCCACTCATCACCTAGTGTCACTAAAATTAAATTCGTTAGGATCTCCTGAATAAAATACGAGAATAATTTACAAAATATCAGAGATCTCAATGAGGAACTACTCAAGGAAACATCCCTGTTGGGTATCATCTTCAGATAAAGTCAATTATCCATCCTCCCACACATTACGAAAGTTCTAATATGCCAAAAAGGGTGTAGTTTTATCAGGATTCTGGATCATGTTGAGGAAACTAGTCTATATAAATGTGGATGTCAAATATTATCATGAATTACCTCTATTACATGGAAACCATATCCTATACTATTATGATAATTCAGTCCTAGTAGGGATTGAAAATTATCGGTATATAAAAATGGGGATGCCTCATCAGGCCCCACCCACTCCTTATATATTGAATGATTCTCATTATGAGGTACCTATATAAGTGCTCAATTCCATTTAATCTCTGGATTCTTGATTAGAAGTGTAACAACCTAACCTTATTAAATGATAATAACTCCCTAAAAATGTGTGTTATATTATTTTATACACACAAAAAAACCAAATCTATATAATAATGAAGTTAATATAAAAGAAAATGTGACAATACGGTTTCAACCATTATATAAATATTCAGAAATTATGACTGTAGGATAATATGAATATTGGGATCTATACTATTGATAATAATTTTATCATTATAATTTATGTTTATAAGTAAAATTTTATAGAGAATAATTAATATGTAACACCCCAAGCTTCCACGGTACGCTTCTTTTTGAATAATACTGTAGTGTGTGTTGTACGCAACTTCGAGTTCTAACAAACACCACAACCAATCAAACTAGCCATTATGAATAGTAATACCCACTTTTTGAAAACTTATACATTATATATTTCAAAATGGACTTCATTTTTGGATTCGGAATATCAAAATAAGCTAAGGGTGAATTTTTGGTACTTTTTAGACAACTTTCATATTTTGATGAATAGTGAAAATTACTAAATTTTAAATAAAAACAACTTTTTTAATCGAAATAATTAATAGTGATAAATTATTAATTTGAGTGATTTTAGAGTATAATTAGATTATATTTTTACCATTTAATCCAATTTTGTTCATTAGACATAATTTCACATTTAAACTGGACATAAGCAAGTGTCAATCCTTTGATAGTTATTATCTCTTAAAAACACGCTTTTTTATTTTTAACAATGGGAATTAATTTTAAATTAATTTCTGCCACTTATGTATTTTGAATTTAGAAAAATGGATTCTATATTTAGAATTAGGATTCCAAATTGTGTAAATAGGTATCTTTTATTTTTATACATTTTGAATAATTCGGTAAATATTTTATTTACCATGGTTAAAGGGTAAATCTGATAAATACGGGTAAACAAATAATATAATAATAATAATAAATTACCCTAAAACGTGTCCTAACCCTATCTGTTGAAACTTTACGGATGATGGGCATCTTTGGGCCGATTTTGGGACCCCATGGATCCACTTGTAATTGATAATGACACTATATATTAATTAAGTTAAAGTAAATACAAAAAAGACATAAGCATATATCTTTTAGAAAAAAACATTACATAGGGTTAGATATGTTATATTTTCGACTATAAATATTCATTAGAAATCTAAAAATATTTCTACATAATGGTATTTTATTTATAATTTTAAGACATTGAATAATTAAATTTATTTATGACACAATAATGATGCAATATTTTCCTTATTAATGAAAGAATCAAATAATTAGTATTATAAATTTAAAAATAAGTAGAATTTGAATGTTTTGATGATATAAAAAAATTTATTGGTTACTATGACATGTTATAATTGTTGAAATGAATTTGGTTCGAATTAATAAAGTTTTTATGACTTAATCAAAAATAAATTATTAAATAGTGTCAAAATTGTCATAAATGAGTTTCTAAACAAATATTATATTATTAATTGATATTATATTCCAAAATATCTAAGGTTCAACAAAAGAACATATATAATTATAGGTTTATCATTAATGAACCAAATGGGGTTTGCATGGAAGTATATAGTATGTTTATTAACCCTATAATATAAAAATACAAAGAGACATGGTAAATGTAAAACTATTTAACTAAGCGTTAAATATAAATGATAAGGTTAATATAGTGACATAAACCTATCTAAAATATATTGGTTGAAATGATTTCGACCCATACCCACCTTAACATTTAAATAATCCACTTTGGAGCCATTATAAATCGAATATAAATTTATTATAAAATAACATTTCTAGATTTTCCAAAGGTACCCCTCTCCCCTCTTATAAAAAGTCACTCCCACTTCTCTCTAATTAATACCTTCGAAGCGATTTTCTTCACCAAATCCTACCCAATTATCCTCCCAAATTCCCTCACTTCAACCTAGAGGACTTAGTTTGAACAGAAATCCATCCTATGGATCCCTTTTGATCAAATCAAAAGGAAGAACCAGAAGAAGAGGTAATGTTTTCACCACCCTCTTTCAAGTTCATTTCTTCTTCGACTTCTTCTTTCTTTGTTATTTCCATTATAAAATAATAACTATAGTATATTATATGTACTGTGATTTTATTATAAATATGGTACAACCATATTTATTATTCTATCCATCCTTTGAATGACATGTCATCACACATGCGTACGTACGGCTTACCGTCTCCACGTCGTGGTGTAATTGTTATTCAAAACATTATTATTTGGATGGGTATGATAATGACATGTAATTGAATTAAATAATAAATATAACATCATAATGATTATGTATATATGATATAACATCCAATTATATATTATTTTAATATCAAAAGAATGATATTGTCGCTTGTGCGTACATACAGACTACCGTCTCCACGAACACGATGAGATTCATTCTCCATCGTATACATTCAAGTATAATTCTCATTTTATGATTAAAAATAATGTTTAAGGACTTGATATAATTCTGGATATCAATAAGATACAACCTATCCATAAAAAACAAAGATTATGTAACAAAACATATAAAAGAAAATGAGCAAGTTTACACCTGAAACGACGATAATACTAAGATATTATTAACAAAGCATTGTTAAAAGATCATATATGATATCATATTAATGTATATTATTCGTGTATAATTTAATAAAAACTATTTAACCATTATACAGGTGGTTAAACTACCGTAAACTAAGGAAAATTATAAGGTAAGGGTTTATTTCACAATCTCTTCATTATCCGAGGTTGTTTATACGTAATTATCTACTGGGACCTCTTTATCATACACATCCATGTTTCTTAAAAATGTATTTCAAATCATTCTGAATATTTTATAGAATATGGGTTAAATTCATTTATACCCTTGATGAATTTTTATAAGATGTTTATAAAGGAATCTTTTCATCATTTTTTGAACAAGGTCCTTTTAACCATTTCGACAGAATTAAGGTAAGAATGTCTTTTTTTAACATATACAGCATGTGCAACTATTTTCAACCATTATAAGATCATCAAAGCTTCCCTTAAAATATTATAATAATATTTTCAAATTAAATGTTTTAATTAATAATTACGTGACTTTTAAATTATTACAAAAAAAGGAGACAATTCTCTCAAATAATTTTGATTTCCTCTATGTCAACATCATTTGATGGATTTTAAGCTTATATGAAGTTGATTTATTATGATACAAAAATTCCATATTGTATTGAAGGTTTTGTGATATTTTTGATTGTGGATGTGTTATTTTTATACCATTCACGGTTTATGGAGAAATTATTGACATTATGTATGCTAGTTTTAATACGAATGTTTCTGTTATACTTAAATTTGTTCATACGAGAAATGAATTGGACTTAATAAGTGATGGGTGGAGCCCGCTATAGCTCCTCGATGCATCGGTAGGTCTCATGAGACAAACTACTATCTTGGCAAAAGTCCTTGAAAAAATTTTATTTGTAGTCTTGGCACAAGGCCTTGACTATGTGGTTATGATAGTCTAGCATTATGCATTCCATAATTATGTAAGTGGTTATTGATATTGCATGTGATTATTCAACTAATAGATTATTCATGTGAATAAGTAAATGGAATTATTTAATTTTATTTCTACCATATTATAATGAAGTTCAATTTTAATAGCCTTTTTTTAGTTATACATTTCCTTAAATGTTTATGCTTATTTATGAAAGTTTCCTCTGTATTGTTATCCTTACTGGGCATCTGAGCTCACCCGTTTCTATGTTTTATTTATCCTAGGATGTGAAGAAGTATTTTATGAATGACCTGCAGGGATAGTATAAGGGGATATGAGTGTGGAGACAAGATGCTGTTGTAGTTTTCACTTTATGATGTATTGTAAACTTTATGAATGTATCTAGTGATTCAAAGGCTACTAAACTAATCAGTCATTAGAGACTTGATCTTTTGTAATCATGCCAATGTTATGCAACAATGCACCGACTATGGGTAACTGGGGTCGGGGCGTTGTAGTTGGTATCAGAAGAAGTTTAGTACAAACGTTGGAAACTATATTTTGATAAACACTGATTAGAGCACACAACCATAAGAGAGACATTGATGATTAGTATATAATAACTTCCTAGACTTTTCATATTGTAGATATTTTGTGAGTTTTCTGAGAAATACGTCCCTGTCTGGATACGAGCAGGTAGAGACGGCTCTGGTACAGATGTACCTAGGGGTAAAGCCTGAAAACATTGCTTTGAGCTAAACTCGAACGATAACTGGTGCACGGCAACGGTCCTTGCTACACTCTTGGTTACGACACTCCCGGGGGATATGATTAGGATAATTCTCATTTTCTTTACAAACCATTATGAAGTGTTTATGAGTATATACTTCCTCAAAGAAATTTTTTTTGGATTATGGATTATATCCATAAACTGTTTAATTTATGTTAAGTGTTTTCCAAGTTTGGTTTTAAGTATTGCAATTCATAAACTAATCTAGCCCATTGTTTAGAAATGGAACCTAGTGAAAGAAATGGAAACTGTATCAATGCATGCAATCCATGTAGAGATTTCCCTCCTACTCAAGATAATTATAGTGGAGTTGGTGATGCAACTGGTGCAGATCAACTAATCACCATACTAGTAAAACTCACTCAGGTTATGAAAAATAACCTTACCCGTATGGAGAACCACGATCCACAGCGTGGAGGATCAATGTTAGATTCATTCATGAGGAAACAACCACCAACTTTAAATGGGATTATAAATAATTTAGTATCTGAGAAATGGATTAATTCTTTAGAGAAAATATTCCATCCCTTGGTGAGTAGTGAAAGCGAAAAAGTTATCATGGCAGTTTACCGCCTCACTAGAGATGTTGACCAATGGTGATCATTGATTCAAAACACAAAGGAATATGATCAAGTATCAATATGGAATTGAGGGAGTTCAAAGAGATTTTCATAGAAAAATACATTCCTTGTGACCATTGAGCAGATATGGAAGGGAAATTTCTGAGTATGAGACAAAAGGAGGATGAGAATGTTGCAAATTATGAGGCTAACTTTACAAGGTTAGCAAGGTATTCTGCAGATTATATACGTAAACCTAGAAGTAATATCGATCATTTCTTTAATGGGTTAAAACCATTTCTTTGTCGAGAATTAGTGTCACAATCCTTCTCATCGTATGAAAATATTGTCTCATGTGCTATCAAGATAGAAAAAGAAATCTATATGTCTTATGACTTTATAGAAAAGCAAGAGAAGAAGAGATCTGCTGATCACTTTGGAAATGGAAATAAAGGGAAGAAGGGAAAAGTTGATTATCCATCCTACAGTAAATGTGGGAAGAAACACCTCAGTACTTGCTTGAATGGAATGGGAGTCTGTTACAAGTGTGGTGATAAAGTCCACCAAGATCATGATTTCAAGGGGAAGAAAGAAGCTATCAATGTTCAATGCTACAACTGCAGGGAGATGGGACATTATGAAAATGAATTTCCTAAGCGTAAGGGGAACATACCTCAGAAAAGGCCAAGGGATCAAGGCCAAGATTATGATATCACTACTATAGAGGTAGACGCTCCGAAAGACGTGGTGGAAGGTAATTTAATCTTTTCCTCAAGTTTAGAAAATGCATTATTTGATTCAGGATCATCACATTGTGTCATATCTTCCCAATTTTTTAATAAAATTAGATATTTCCAATTTGATCTAATAAGGGAGTTGTCAGTTAAAACTCCCAAGGGAAGTATCATTGCTACAAAGTTCTATGGATCCGTCCCCAATAGGGCATATAAAAGTTCTTTATCTACTGATCTCATCGTTATACCCATGATTGAATTTGATATAATCCTCACTATGGATTGGCTTTTGGACCATGATGCGAAAATTTACAGTAAAAAGGAGGTTACGATTTTTGAAAATGATGATAAAGAACACATTATCTTTAGAGAAGAATCATCACCACCTGAATCTTTTCTAGATCCACCCACAGTAGCTCAAATAATTCAATTATTGGGGAGGAAGAGAATGATATAACTGTGGGTAAGGAAAGGAATGTTGAAATAGAGGATGTACCTATTGTTAAAGAATATATAGATGTGTTTCCGGAAGATTTACCTGGACATCCTCCAGAATGAGAAATTGAGTTTTCCATTGATTTAATTCTGGGTTCAAGGCACATATCGAATACCCCTTATAGAATGGACACTGTGGAATTAGTTTAACTAAAGAAACAACTAGAGGAATTGAGTAATAAGGGATTTATACTCCCTAGTGTTTCTCCATGGGGAGCACCTATCCTTTTTGTTAAGAAGAAAGATGGATATAGGAATCACCATGGAAGGTGAAACATCAATACTTTTTCAAATGGTTTCCAAATCATCTTTACTAGAAAGGATAAAGAGTTCTCAGACCGATGATGAAGAGTTTAGAAAGAAGATTAAAGCTGTGAATAATGGGAGATTGAGTGACTTTGTGTATGAATATGGAATTTTGAAATTTGGTAAGAGACATCATGTTCCCAATATACCTAATCTGAAAAGGGAATTCTTTGATGATGCTCATAGGTCCAATTTCCCTATACACCCTGGGTTCACCAAAATTTATATAGATTTAAAGGAACATTTTTGTTGGGACAACATGAAGAGGGAGATTGCTGATTTTGTGTCAAGATGTATGGTTTGTCAACAAGTGAAAGTTGGAAGGAAAAATCTTGGAGGAGTCATGAAACCTCTTCTCACACATGAGTGTAAATGGGATAATATCACGATGGACTTTGTAATGGGACTACCAAAGACTCCTAGAAGGAACGATGCAATATGAGTCATTATTGATCGTCTTACCAAGTCATCACATTTTCTTGATATAAAGTAAGATTTACCACTTGAATGTCTAGAAAGACTATATATTAATGAAGTTTTGATACTTCATGGAGTACCCCTATTGATTGTTTCTGATCATGATCCTCGTTTTACTTCAAGATTCTAGAAGATTCTTCAGAAGTCCTTGGATACTGAACTTCATTTGAGAACTACCTACCACCTTCAAATATTTGGACAATCAGAATGAACTATTCAAACCTTAAAAGACATGTTTAGATCATGCTCACTTGACTTTCAGGTTATGTGGGATCAATATTTACCTATGATAGAATTTTCCTATAACAATAGCTTCCATTAAAGTATTTGGATGGCATCTTATGAAGCATTATACGGAAAGAGATGTCGCACACCAACCTGTTGGGATTATGTTGGTGAAATAAAACTCGTTGGCCCATAACTGGTGGAGGAAACGATGAAAAAGGTGAAGGTAATCCAAAACCACATCAAAGCGGCTCAATGTAGATAGAGGAGCTATGCTGAAAACTGAAGGAAGGATTTGAAATTTCAGGTTGGATATCATGTTTTCTTGAAGGTATCTCTGTGGAAGGGTGTTATACGTTTTGGTAGGAAGGGAAAATTGAGTCCCATGTACATCGGACCATTCTAGATTCTAGAATGAATTGGGGCTGTAGCTTACCATTTGGCAATGTCGCCAAGTCTCTCTGAAGTTCATGATGTGTTCCACATATCACTGTTGAGAAAATACATGCCTGACCCAATGCATGTACTCACCTATGAGGAATTAGAACTAGAACCTGACCTGTCTTATTTTGAAGATCCTATCAAGATTATTGATATGAGAGAAAAAGTGCTGAGAAACCATACAACTCGTCTGGTAAAAGTTCTACGGAGAAACCTTAATATGGAAGAGGCAATGTGGGAACCTGAGGAACATATGATGAATAACCACCCAAGTCTTTTCATGCAGTATTATT
Source organism: Viscum album (assembly GCA_963277665.1). NCBI lineage: Eukaryota > Viridiplantae > Streptophyta > Magnoliopsida > Santalales > Viscaceae > Viscum > Viscum album. The sequence continues at coordinate 1,275,257 of CAUJRU010000106.1, read as the reverse complement.
CTAGAAATTTCTAGGATGAAATTATTTGAAAGAGGGTAGAATGTAACACCCCAATCTTCATCGTTATGCTTCTCTTTGAATAATACAGTAGTGTGTATCGTACGCAACTTCGAGTTCTAACACACAGCACAACCAATCAAACTAGCCGTTATGAATAGTAATACCCACTTTTTGAAATTGTATACATTTTATAATTCAAAATAGACTTCATTTTTAGATTTGTAATATCGAAATTAGCTTATGGTGAATTTTTGGTACTTTTCGGATAACTTTCTAATTTTGATGAATAGTGAAAATTACTAAATATTAATTAAGAATAACTTTTTTAATAGAAATAATTAATCGTGATAAATTATGAATTTGATTTATATTATAGTATAATTAGATTATATTTTTACAATTTAATCCAATTTTGGTCATTGGACATAATTTCACATTTAAACTGGACATAAGTAAGTGCCAATATTTTTATAGTTATTATCTCTTAAAAACACTCTTTTTTATTTTAAGAACGAGAATTAATTTTAAATTAATTTCTACCACTTATGTGTTTTGAATTTAGAGAAATGGATTCCATATTTAGAATCAAGAGGTCCAAATTTTGTAAATAGGTAACTTTTATTTTTAGACATTTTGAATAATTACTTCAGTAAATATTTTATTTACCATGGTTAAAGGGTAAATCCGGTAAATAAGGGTAAACAAATAATATTATAATAATAATAAATTACCCTTAAACGTGTCATAACCCTATTGGTGGAAACACGTATGACCATGGGCATCTTTGGGTCGATTTTGGGACCCCATGGATCCACTTGTAAGTGATAATGACACTTTATATTAATTAAGTTAAAGTAAATACAAAAATGACAAAAGCATATATATTTTAGAAAAACAATTTTTACATAGCGTTATATATGTTATATTTTCGACTATAAATATTACATATAAATCTAAAAATATTTCCTACATAATGGTATTTTATTTATAATTTTTAGACATTGAATAATTAAATTTATTTATGACACAATAATGATGTAGTATTTTCTTTATTAATGAAAGAATAAAATTTTAGTAGTATAAATGTTAAAATAAATATAATTTGAATGTTTTGATGACATCCAAGACTTTTATTGGTTAATATGACATTTTATTATTTCTTAAATGAATTCGGTCCGAATTAATAAAGTTTTCCAGACTTTAAAAAATCAAGTATTAAATAGTGTCAAAATTGACAAAAAGGAGTTTTTAAAACAAATATTATATTATTAATTGGTATTCTATTCCTAAAAATATAAGGTTCAGCCAAATTACTTATATAATAATAGGTGTATCATTAATTATCCACTTGGGGTTCTCTTTAAAGTATATAGTAATTTTATTGACCATATAATATAAAAATACAAAGAGACATGGTAAATGTCAAACTATTTAACTAAGAGTTAAATATAAATGATAAGGTTAATATAGCGACCCAAACCTGTCAAAAATCTATTGGTTGAAATGATTTATACCCATACCCACATTAACCTTTAAATAATCTACTTTTTATCCATTATAAACTGAATATTAATTTATTATAAAATAATATTTCTATCTTTTTGAAAGGTACCCCTCACCCCTCTTAAAAAAAGGCACTCCCCCTTCTCTCTAATTCATACCCTCAAAGCCATTTGGTTGGGCCAAAACCTGACCAATTATCCTCTCAACTTACCTCAATTCAACCTATAGGCATTATTTTTATCATAAATCCAACCTAAGGAGCCCTTTTGATCAAATCCAAAGGAAGAAATCGAAGAAGAGGTGATGTTTTCACCACCCTCTTTCAAGTTCCATTCTTCTTCAACTTCTTCTTTCTTTGTTATTTCCATTATAAAATAATAAATCCAATATCTTATATATACTATGATATTATTATAAATATTGTACAACCATATTTAGTATTCTATCCATCCTTTGAGTGACATGTCATCATACGTGCGTACATACGACTTACAGTCTCCACGTCATGGTGTAATTGTTATTCAAAACATTATTATTTGGATGGGTATGATAATGATGTTTAATTGAAGTAAATAATAAATATAACATTATAATGATTCTGTATATATGATATAACATCCAATTATATATTATTTTAATATCAAAATAATGATATTGTTGCTCATGCGTACGTACGGACTACCGTCTCCACGAACACGATGAGATTCATTACCCATCATATCCATTCAAGTATAATTCTCATTTGATGATTAAAAATTATGTTTAAGGACTTTATATCATTCTGGATATAAATAAGATACAACATATCCATAACAAACGTGGCTTATGTAACAAAACTTATAAAATAAAACGAGCAAGTTAACACCTGAAACGACAATAATGGTAAGATATTATTAACAAAGAAATGTTAAAAGATCATATATGATATCATATTAATTTATATGATTCTTGTATAATTTAATAAAAAATATTTAACCATTATACAAGAGGTTAAACTACCCTCAACTAAGGAAAAGTATATGGTAAGGGTTTATTTCACAATCTCTTCATTATCTGAGGTTGTTTATACGTAATTATCTACTGGGACCTCTTTATCATCCACATACATGTTTATTGAAAATGTATTTCAAATCATTCTTACTATTTTATAGAATATGGGTTAAATTCAATTATATCCTTGTTGACTTTTTATAAGATGTTTATAAAGGAATCTTTCTGTCGTTTTCCAAACGAGGTCCTTTTAACCTTTTCGACAGAATTAAGGTTATAATGTCTTTTTTAACTTATACGGCGTGTGCGACTATTTTCTACAATTATAAAATCGTCAAAGCTTCCCTTACAAGCTTATAAAAATATTTTCAAAGTAAAATTTTTATTTTATAATTATTTGACTTTTAAATGATTTGAATAAGAGGAGACATTTCTCTCAAATAGTTTTGATTTCATCTATGTCAACATCATTTTATGGGTTTTAAGCTTATTTGATGTTTATTTATTATGAAACAAAACTTCCATATTGTATTGAAGGTTTTGTGATATGTTTGACAGTGGATGTGTTATTTTTATACCATTCAGGGTTTATGGAGAAAATATTGACATTTCTTATGCTAGTTTTAATGCGAATGTTAATGTTATACTTAAACATATTCATATGAGGAATGCATTTGACTTAATAAGTGACAGGTGGAGCCCGCTATAGCTCCGCGATGCATCGGTAGGTCTCATGAGACAAACTAGTGTCTTGGAACAAGGCCTTGACAAAATCTTATTTTTAGTCTTGGCATAATCCCTTGACTATGTGGTTATGATAGTCTGGAATTATGCATTCCATCATTATGAAAGTGGTTATTGATATTTAATGTGATTATTCAACGAGTAGAATATCCATGTGAATAAGTAAATGGCATTATTTAATTTTATTTCTGCCATATTATGCTAAAGTTCAAGTTTAAAAGGATTTTTTAGTTATACATTGCCTTAAATGTTTATGCTTATTTATGAAAATTTCTGCTATATTGTTATCATTACTAGGAATCTGAGCTCACCCATTTTTATGTTTTATTTTTCACAGGATGTGAAGAAGTATTTTATGAATGACCTACAGGGATATTATAAGGGGATATGAGTGTGGAGACGAGATTTTGTTGTAGTTTTCACTTTATGATGTAATGTAAACTTTATGAATGAATCTAGTGATTCCAAGGTTACTAAACTAATCGGTCTTTCGAGACTTGATCTTTTGTGATCATGCCAATGATATGTAATAATGCACCGACTCTGGGTAACTGGGGTCGGGGAATTACATAATACATAAAGAAGATTTGGGGGACTCAACCAGTATATTCATGTTTTTTATGCTCATTTTCCAAATATTGGGAGGGAGGTTTCATCACTAGGGTTCACCATTGAACATTTCCAAGACAAGCTTCAACTAGTGAATCTTGAATGATATTTATTACAGGAAAAGTTCAAATTAACGGAGATTACCACTACATCGATGTTATTTGAGGAACCATAGGAAACAACCACAATCAAACACTTTACTCTTAGGCAATACATGGGTGTAATAATTGGTTGCATGTCCCTTCCTTATGTTGTAATAACTTTTATTAAATAAAACTTTTATTGCATCATTTCTATTTTAAGAATTGTTTTTCTTAATAAAATTTAGATGGAATTTTGTAAATTGATTTTTTAGATAGAGAATGTTCTTTACAAAAGTGAAATAATTAGTATAATATACTATGGTATTATGAATATTTATTATTTTAATTATATAGTATGATTAAAAGACTCTTATTTAAAAATAAATGATAAAATATTTGCTTTCAAGTGTTAGTAATTTTTCTATGCATTTTCAATTCCATATTATTTTTAATAAATTAGAATTTTTATATTTAAAAGTTAAAAATCCCATATTTATAGAATTATTTTGATAAAATTAATATCATTTTTTAATCATAATTTTGAAATTACCTTTGGGAAAATTTATGAGAATTTTCTAAAATAATTTATTTTTTCATGATAGTAAAAATACACTTTGAGTTTTTCAGTATGTTAATGACATCATAATTATGTCATAGTAATATTATAACTAATTAACCACAATATATGACTTAAAATATTTTATTTAATTATTATCAATTATTTTAATATATTTTAATCAACATAAGAATATATAGTTTACTTTTGAAATTCTAAAATGGAAGCGTTACCTTTAAAAATGTTATTTTATGAGAACATTAATTTCCCTCTCCAAAATAAGTAAAATAAAATTTGGATCGACACTTGTGAATTAAAATAACAAAATAAGTGTCCTAAGTGACTAATACCATTGGAAATTACCTTGGTTAATCCCATGATTTCTCTTTTACCACTACCTAGGATTCCAAAGAATTCATTTAGAAATTAATAAAAAAATCCATCCTCTTTTTATATAAATACCGACCCACTTCCCCATTTATATTCACTACCATTCATCCTCTATGAATATAGGATATTTTTTACCTCCCAATGAGTCCTACCAAGGTTTAATCAATCCACCAAGGCCCCAATCATCATGTTTAAGTGTTACTCTTCATGTTAAGGGAAATTCCAACTTTTTTTCCTTTAACGTTCCATTTTTATGTGGTACATCATTCATATATTCAAACTACTTTCTTCAATCCAATTTATTATATACCATTGATATATTAATATTATATTATGAATGGGAAAACATTTTACCCTCTCTAATTTTACCATTTTGTTAAACCATGTTTCTTCCTGTTATACAGCTGAATTTTCTTCTCAAAAGTTTTCTTCTTTCATAATAAAACTCTTTCTTTTTTTAATACCCAAAACACTTTATTTTATAGGTTTATTAAACTATATGTAAAAATGATATATTTTATTCATCTATCAACACACATGAATCCATAATTTTTTGTATATGGGTCAAAAATGACATAAAGATCTCGCCTCTAAGTAATTTTTTAAATAACATAATGATTTTTATATGAAACCCATTTCTATAATTCTCCATGGGTTATTTATGAAATGTTTAATTATGATCTATGTGGATCGCATTAATTAATACATATTATGTTTTGACCTTGATAGTGATCCAATGCATTTGGTAAAGAATTTAATCATTAGAGATGACATATTTTATGATCCCCTGGTGAACAGCCATGGTAATTTTTATGACACCTTGGTGAAAAACATTGGTGATATTCTTATGAATTTATCATTTAAATTTGATATCCCCATATTGAAGTTATGATTAATGTTTTTTATTTATGTTATTCCTTATGTTCTCTAATTTATTCCATAATGATATTACTTGAAAATCCCTAACCCCAGTTTCCTAGAGTCAGTTCATTATTACATAATATTGTCATGATAAAAAGGGATAAAATCCCAAAAGACTGATCAATTTAGTAGCCTTGGAAGTACTAGATACATTAATAAGTTTTAGATTACATTATAAAATGAAAAACAAGAACAAAATTTTATTCATTAACTACATTCATATCCCTTATTATATCCCTACAGGTCAATCATATTATACTTCTTTGCATCCAAGGAAAAATAAAACATAGAAAGGGGTGAGCTCAGATGCTTAGTAAGGATAACAATATAGCGGAAATTTTCATAAATAAGCATAATCATTTAAGGAAATGTATAATACTAAAACACAATAATTTTAAAAATAATGCTCATCATAATATGAAAACGATAAATCAAATAATTCTATTTACTTATTCACATTGATATTATACTATTCAAATAATCACATGTAATACCAATAGCTGATTTCATTATGTTGGAATTTATAATGCCATACTTCATAGCCACAAAGTCAAGGCCTTGTGCCAAGAATACTAATAATATTTTTTCAAGGCCTTGTGTCAAGACACTAGTTTGTCTCATGATACCTACTGATGCATCAAAGAGCAATAGCGGGCTCCTCCCGTCACTTACCAAGTCTAATGCATTCCTCATATGAAAAGGTTTAAACATAACATAAACATTTGTTTTAAAACTAGCATAAGAAATGTAAATAATTTATCCATAAACCATGAATGGTGTAAAAAGGACACATCCAAAGTAAAACATATCATAAAACCTTCAATACAATATTGAAGATTTGTATCATAATAAATCAACTTCAAACAAGCTTAAAATCCATCAAAGGATATTGACATAGATGGAATCAAAACTTTTTTTAGAGAAATATCTCTTTTTATTTTGAAATCATTTAAAAGTAATATATTTATAAAAGAAAACATTTATTTTGGAATTATTCTTATAAGCTTGTATGTGATGCTACGAAGATGTTATAGCGGCATAAAATAGCCGCACCCACCGTATAAGATAAAAAAAAGACATTCTTACCTTAATTTTGTCGAGATGTTTATAAGGTACCCTGTTTGAAAAATGATGGAATGATTCCTTTAGAAACATATACGGTCAAATAAGGGTATAAATTACTTTAACACATAGTCTAGTAAATTGTAAAAATATTTTGAATTACATTTTTAAGAAAACATGGATGTGGATGATAAATAGGTCCAAGTGGATACTTACATATTAACAACCTCAGATAAGTAAAGAGATTGTGGAATTAACCCTTACCTTGTACTTTTCCTTGGTCGATGGTATGTTAAACTATTTTAAAATAGTTAAAACATTGTTATAAAATTATAAAATAACTATAAACATAAATATGAGATCATATATGATCCTCTAATATTTCTTTATTCATAATATTTCAGTAGTATCATCATTTCAGGTGTTAAGTGATTCGTTTTCCTTTATATGATTGGTTACGTAATACATGTTTGTTATGGATAGGATTCCATTGATTCATATAAAGGAGTATACTATGTTCAAAAATATTTTTTTAATCATAAAAAGAAAATTATTCTTGAATGATTATGATGGTGAATGAATCTTATCGTGTTCGTGGAGATGGTAATCTGTACGTACGCATGAGCGACAATATCAATATATTGATGGTGAAATCATATTTAATTGGATGGTATATCATATATAAAGAATAATTAACATGTTATATTTATTATTTACATAAGTTATATTCATTATTATACCCATCCAAATAATGAAGTGTTTGAATAACAAACTACACCAAGACGTGAAGACGGTAAGCCATACGTACGCACGTAGAGTGACTTTGTTGTTTATAGGATGGATAGAATAAAGAATAGGGTCATACCATATTTATAATAAAATCAAAGTGTATAGAAGTTACTGGAGTTATTATTTTGGTATGGAAACGACAAATTAAGGGGAAGTGTAAGAAGAAAATAACTTGAGAGAGGGCGGTGAAATTATTACCTCTTGTTCAGGTGTTTCCTTTTGATTTTATCAAAATGGCGCTGTAGGATGGATTTATGATCAATGTAAGGAATTTAGGTTGAAGTGAGCTAAGTTTTTAAGGTTTTTGGGTAGGTTTTGGTCAATCCAAATGGCATTGGAGGTGTGAAATTAAGTGAAGGGGAAGTACCCTTTATAAGGGAGGTGAGTGTAACTTTAGGAAAAGTGTGAAATATTATTTTATAATAAAATAATTTTCGGTTTACAATGGATCCAAAATTATTTATTTCAAAGATAAGGTAGGGATGGGTCGAAAAACTCTCAACAAATAGGTTTCAGAGAGGATAAGGTAAACATATTAACATTAACTTTTATATTTAACTCTTAGTTAAATTATTTGACATTACCATATCTCTTTGTATTTTTATATTATATGGTTAACAAACTTATTATAAACATCCAAGAAAACCCCGAAAAGTTTATTATTAACATATATAAAATTATATAAGTCCTTTTTTTAATATTTATATTTTTTAGAAATATTATAACAATTAATAATATAGTATTTGTTTTAAAAACTCAATTATGTCAATTTTGCCACAATTTAGTATTTGATTTTTTTGAAAGTCATAAAAACTTTATAACTTAGAATTAAATTTATTTAATCAACCCTGACATGTATAATTAACCAATAAAATTATTTTAATTCATCATATTTTTCAATTTATATTTATTTGGATACTTATAATATCAATTATTTTAATATTTCATTATTATGGTAATTACTACATCATCATTGTGTCATAAATAAATTAAACTATTTACTGTCTAAAAATTATAAATAAAACACCATTTTGTAGGAAATATTTTTAGATTTTTAACGAATATTCATATTCGAATTTATATTGTGTGTAACCCTATATTAAAAATGGTTTAGTTATTAAACATTAAATTTAACTCTTTTAACTCTTCTTTCAATAAAATAATAATAGATGTTATAATCTAATAAAAGTGGACCAAAAGAATCAAATATTATTCCTAAGGTTTTTTATGATAGAATTAAACTTATCCAATAGAATTAGGACATTTGTTAGGGTAATTATAATATCAATTTTACCCTTATTTACCCTCTTTACTTTTAATCGTGGTAAATAAAAGTCAAAAGTTACTATTCACCAAAAATTATTTTCATCTTATTGAACTATATTTTACTTACCGATGTTAACCATTTCTCTCATATTTTTGAAATTCAATTCACAGAAGTGGTAAAATTAAGTTTTATTCAAATTTATAATGCTCCTAGAAGGTGGGTAAAAGACAGTAAAAAGTTCAATAAAATTTTATATATCTAAACTTATTATAAAATGACTCCAATTAATTACATTTAATATATATAGGTATTATGTATATATTTTTACCTAAAAGAAATTAAAATAAAATAACTAATGTCTTAAATAAAAAGTCAATTTTAAAAGATAACACAGTATTTTTCACTATTCATCAAAAATTGAAAGTTTTCAGAAAAATACCAAAATTTCACCGTAAGCTAATTTCTATATTACAAATTCAAAAATTAAGTCCATTTTGAAAAATAAAATTTATAAAATTTCAAAATGTGGGTATTACTATTCATAATGTCAAGTTTGATGGGTCATGGTGTGTTAAAACTCCATGTTGTGTACAATACAGGCTACTGCATTATTCAAAGGGAAACGTGTCATGGATGCCTAGGGTGTTACATTTTCCCCTCCATAAAATAATTTCGTCCTTGAAATTTCTAGAATATTATTTCATAAAAAGATTTGGGTGGTTCTTCATCATAAGTTCATCGGGATCCAACGTTGCCTCTTCCATCTTAAGGTTTCTCCACATATCTTTTACCTGAGGAGTCATCCATTTTCTCATCACCTTTTCATTGGTATCAAGAATCTGGACAGGCACTTCACAATAAGACAGATTAGGTTCCAGTTCAATTTCCTCATAGGTGAGTACATGCATTGGGTCAGCCATATATTTTATGAACAATGATATGTGAAAAACATCATGAACATTGGAGAGACTTGGAGTCATTTCCAAACAATAATCCACAAATCCAATTCGTTCTACAATTTCAAAAGGTCTGATGTACCTGGGACTAAATTTACCCTTATTAACGAATTGTATAACACCCTTCCATAGAGATACCTTCAAGAAAATAAGATCACCTATAAGAAATTCCAAATCCTTCCTCCTATTATTTGCATATATATTTTGCCTACATTAAGCTGCTTTGATGTTGGTTTGGATAATCTTCACCTTTTCCTTTATTTCCTCAAAATGTTCTGGGCCTACATGTTTTCTTTCACCAACAGCATCCCAACAAGTTTGTTGGTGACATCTCCTTCCATATAACAATTCATATGGTGCCATCTAAATACTTAAATGTAATCTATTGTTATAGAAAATTATACTAGAGGTAAATATTGATCCCACATACCTTGAAAGTCAAGTGACCTAGACATAAACATGTCTTATAAGGTTTTAATAGTTCATTCTGATTGTCCATCGGTTTGAGGGTGGTATGCAGTGCTCAAAAGAAGATCAGTATCCAAGCCCTTCTGAAGACATTTCCCAAATCTTGATGTAAAATGGGGATTTCGATCAGAAAAAATCGATAGGGGTACACCATGGAGTCTTACAACTTCATTAATATATAGTCTGGCTAGACGTTCAAGTGTTAAATCCGCTCTTATATCAAGAAAATGTGCTGACTTGGTAAGATGATCAACAATAACCCATATTCCATCATTACATCTAGTAGTATTTGGTTGACCCATGAAAAATTCCATCATAATATTATCCCATTTCCACTCAGGTATGGGAATAGGTTGCATGACTTCACCAGGTTGTTGCCTTCCAGCTTTCACTTGTAGAAAAACCATACATCTTCACACAAAATCATTAATCTCCCTCTTCATGTTGTCCAACCAAAAACTTTTCCTTCAAATCACTATACAACTTGGTGCTCCCATGGTGTATAAAGAATTTCAGCTATGAGAATCATCCAATAATTCCCTTTTTAGATCAGGTATGTTGGGAACACAATGTCTTTTCTCAAATTTTAAATATCCATCTTCATATATGAAGTCATTCAATCCCCCATCATTGACAGCTTTAATCTTTTTTGGAAACTACTCTTCATCATTATGAGAACTCTTTATCCTTTCTAGTAAATATTGATTGGGAAACGTTTGAAACAGTATCGATGTTTCACCTTCCATGGTTATTCCCATATCCATCTTTACTAGATCCACGAAAAACGGATCCCTTTCAACACTCATCTAGTTCAAAACTCCATGATTCTTTCTTCTCAAATCACATGACACCATATTTTCTTTCCCCAAGTGGTAGTGTTTTGTGAAATCGTGATCCTTGAGTAGTTCAATCCATCTCCTTTGACTCATGTTGAGTTCTTCTTGTGAGAAAATATACTTCAAACTATTGTGATCAATATAAATCTCACATTTTCACCATAGAGATTGTTTCTCCATATCTTCATAGAAAAGATTACAGTTTCTAACTCAATATCATGAGTGGGATAGTTTTTCTCAAGAATTTTTAGCTATCATGATGCATAGGAAATAACTCCATCATTATTCATAAGGATACAACCAAGTCCTTTATTTGAAGCATCACTATAAATAACAAACCCATCGTTACCTGATGGTAGAGTCAAGATAAGAGCATTGACTAATCTTCTCTTCAGTTCATCAAAATATTTTTCACACTCTTTTGTCCAAACAAATTTAACCCCTTTACCTATGATCTTGGTTAATGGGCTAGCCAACTGGACAAAATTAAAGAAAAAATGTCGATAATAACCTACTAAACAAGTAAAATTATGTACCTTAGTTATACTCGTCAGTAATAGCCATTTTTGGATTTCTATTGTCTTTAAAAGATCAACAGATATTCCATCCATATAGACAATATGGACTAGAAAAGAAATCTCTTGAAATCAGAAGTCACACTTGCTAAACTTCTCATATAATTCATTTCTTCTGAGAGTTTTCAGAATAGTACGCAAGTGATTTTCAGGATATTTGTATCTTATTTAGTATAGATTGATATAATAAATAAATACCGCTACAACGTCATTAATATATTCCTTTAAATCTCTATTCATTAGATCCATGAAAAAAGTGGGTGCATTAGTCAGTTCAAAAGGCATTATAGTAAACTCATAATGCCTATACCTAGTTCAAAATGCTATTTTCGGAATGTCTTCCTTCTTCAAACACAACTGATGATATCCATATCGAAGGTCAATATTTTAAAAATATTGAGCTCCATGAAGTTGGTCGAATAAATCATCAATGAAACGTAGTGGATACCTTTTCATTATTGTTGTAGCATTGATCTCCATGTAGTCAATGCACAACCTCATAGATCCATCTTTCTTCTTAACAAAAAGGATAGGGGATCCCCAAAGAGAAACACTAGGTCGAATAAATCACTTATTACTCAATTTATCTAGTTGTTTCATTAGTTCCACAAATTCCACAGTGGCCATTCTTTATGGGGTCTTCGATATGGTCCTTGAACTATGAATTAAATCAATTGAAAACTCAATTTCTTGTTCTAGAGGATGTCCAGGTAAATCCTCTAGAAACACATCAACATATTCTTTCACAATAGGTATGTCCTCTATTCAAACAATTTTTTCCTCACCCATAATTATTTCATTCTCTTCCTCCCCAATAATTTATTTTAGTAATGCTACTAGGGGTGGATTTGGATAAGAATCAGGAGATGACATTTCTGATCTAATGATAAGTTACTTCTTATCACCATCGAAAATTGTAACCTCCTTCTTCTTACAATAAATTTTCGCATCATGGTCTGAAAGGAAATACATTCTAAGGATTATATCAAATGAAATCATAGGTATGATGATGAGATCAGCAGATAAAGAACATTTATATGCCCTAATGGGAATGGATTTTCAAAACTCAGTTGTGATGATACTTCCCTTAGGAATTTTGACTAAAAAATCCCTTATTAAGTCAAACTGAAAATATTTAATTTTCATAGAAAAGTGGGTTGATATGAAATAATGAAATGATCCACAATCAAATAAATCATTGGATAACCTTGAAGAAACACTTAAATTACCTGCTACCGTATCATTCAAAACTTCAACCTCAACATTAGTGATTGCATAAGATTGGTCTTGCTCCCTTGGACTTTTATGAGGTATTTTCACTTGGCACTTACTGTATTCATTTGCATAATTTCCCTTTTCTCTACAATTGTAGTATTCAACCTTGAAATCCTCTTTCATCCCCTTACAATCAAGAGCATGGTGGACTTTTTCACCACACGTGTAATAGACTCACATTCCCTTCAGGCAAGTACTAGGGAGTTTCTTCCCACATTTACTGTACGATAGATATTCAACTTTTCCATTCTTCCACTTATTTCCATTTCCAGATTGTTAAGTAGATCTCTTTTTCTCTTTCTTTGCTTTAAAGTTGTAAGACTTAGAGAATTCTTTTTCTGTCTTGATAGCGCATGAGACAATATCTTATTATGATGAAAAGGATTGTGAGCCTAATGCTCGATGGAGAAATTGTTTTAACCAATCAAATAATTGATCAATTTTAATCCTTGGATTATTTATATAATCTATTTCATGACTTGATAACCATGTAAAGTTAGCCTCATACTTTTCGACATTCGCATCCTCTTTTTTCCCCAAACTCAGAAATTTCCATTCCATATTCCCTCGACAGTCATGAGGAAAGTATTTTTCAAAGAAAAACTATTTAAACTCCCTCCATTCCATGTTCGATACACCATAATCTTCCTTTTTGTTTTGGATTAATGACCACCATTGATATGAATCTCCCGTGAGGCGAAAAAATTCCATGGAAAATTTCTCCCTTTCGCTACTCCCCAATGTTTGAAATATTTTCTCTAAGGAACTTATCCATTGCTAAACTACCAATGGATTTGTACTCCCATTAAATTTTGGTGGTTGTTTCCTCCTGAAGCAGTCTAACATTGATCCTTCACATTGTAGGTCATGGTGCCTCATATGGGTAAGGTTATTATTCATAACCTGAGTTTGTTGTCCTGGTATGGTGATAATCTGATCCTAACAAGTTGCATCACCAACTCCACTATAATTATCATGATTAGGAGGGAAGTCCCTACATGGATTACGTGAATTGATACTATTTTCATTCCTTCAATTAGGCGCCATTTCTAAATAATGGAATACATTAAATTAGTTTATGAATCACAATACATAATTCCAAACTTGTAAAACACTTAACATAAATTGAATAGTATATGAATATAATCCATAATCTTAAAAAAATTCATTGAGGAGGTATATACTCATAAATCCTTTATAATGGTTTAGAAAGAAAATGTGAATTATCCTAAGCATATCCCCCAGGAGGGTCGTAACCAAGAGTGCAGCAAGGCTCTTTTTCATGTACTAGTATACCCCGGGTCAAGCCCGAAACTCCTTGTTGGAGTTTTCACTCCTAGGTACATATGTGCCAGAGTTTCCTCTACCTGCTCATATCTAGACACAGATGTATTTCATGGATAATACACAAAATCTCTACATTACCAAAATTCTAGTAAGTTCTTCTATACAAATCCTCAAAGTCTATATTACGGTCATGCGCTCTAATCTGAGTTTATCTACCTCTAGTTTCCAATGTTTGTACTAAACATTCTCTAATACCAACTGTAATGCCCCGACCCCAGTTACCCAGAGTCGGTTCATTATTACATAACATTTTCTTGATCACAAGGGATCAAATCCCAAAATACCGACCAGTTTAGTATCCCTGATGTACTGGATACATTTATAAGTTTTACATTACATTATTAAATGTAAAACCACAACAACATTGTCTCCATTTACTGTATTCATATCCCTTAGACTATCCATGCAGGTCAGTTATAATATACTTCTTTGTATCCTGGTAAAAAAAACATAGAAAGGGGTGAGCTCAAATACTTAGTAAGGATAACAATATCGTGGAATCTTTCATAAATAAACATAAACATTTAAGGAAATGTATAAGAATAAAACACGAGCCATTGAAAATTAAACTTCATCATAATATGGAAAAGATAAATCAAATAATTCCATTTACTTATTCACATGAATATTCTTCTAGTCAAATAATCACATGTAATATCAATAGCCAATTTCATAATGTAGGAATGCATAATTCCTAACATCATAACCACATAGTCAAGGCCTTGTGACAAGACTACAAATAAGATTTTTTCAAGGCCATATGTCATGAAACTAGTTTGTCTCATGAGACCTTATGATGCATCGAGGAGCTATAGAGGGCTCCACCTGTCACTTATAATGTCCAATGCATTCCTCGTATGAAAAGGCTTAAACATAACATAAACATTCGTTTTAAAACTAGAATAAGAAATGCCAACACTTTATCTATAAACCATGAATGGTGTAAAAATAACATACCCATAGTCAAACATATCACAAAAAAATTCAATACAATATGTAAGATTTGTATTATAATAAATCAACTTCAAACAAGCTTAAAATCCATCAAAGGATGTTGACATATATGAAATCTAATCTTTTTTAGAGAAAAATCTCTTTCTATTTTGAAATTATTTAAAAGACATATAATTATAAAAGAAAACATTTATATTGAAATTATTCTTATAAGCTTGTATGGGAAGCTTCGACGATTTTATAATTGTAGAAAATAGCCGCACCCGCTGTATAAGTTAAAACATACATTCTTACCTTAATTTTGTCGAGAAGGTCATAAAGTAACTTGTTTGGAAAACGATGAAAAGATTCCATTAAAAACATATATGGTTAAATAAGGGTATAAATTACATTATCCCATAGTCTAGTAAATAGTAAAAAATGTTTTGAATTACATTTTAAAGAAAACATAGATGTGGATGATTAAGAGGTCCAAGTAGATACATATTAACAACCTCAGATATGTAAAGAGATTGTATAATAAACCCTAACGTTGTACTTTTCCGTAGTAGACGGTGTGTTAACCTTCATTATAATAGTTAAAACATTGTTATTAAATTATACAAGAACAATATACATAAATATGATATCATATTTGATCTTCTAATATTTCTTTGTTAATAATATTATAGTAGTATCATCGTTTCGGGTATTAACTCATTCATTTCTCTTTATATGATTGGTTACATAAGTCAAGTTTGAATGAAATTATGTTCATAAAAATTATTTTTAATCATAAAATGAAAATTATTCTTGAATAATTACGATGGGGAATGAATCTCAGCACATTTGTGGAGACGGTAATCCGTACGTACGCATGAGCAACAATATAATTATATTGATGGTGAAATATTATGTAATTGGATGTTATATCATATATAAAAAATAATTAACATGTTATATTTATTATTTACATTAGTTATACTCATTATTATACCCATTCAAATAATGAAGTGTTTGAATAACAAATTACACCACGACGTGGAGACGATAAGCCGTACATACGCGCGTATGGTGACTTTGTCATTTATAAGATGGATAGAATAAGGAATATGGTTATACCATATTTATAATAACATCACAATATGTATAAGGTACTGGAGTTATTATTTTGGTATGATAACAACAAATAAAGAAGAAGTGGAAGAAGAAAAGAACTTGAAAGAGAGTGTTGAAATTATTATCTCTTCTTTGGGTGTTTCCTTTTGAGTTGATGAAATGGGCTCCATAGGAAGGCTTTTTAATCAAATTAAGGACTCTAGATTGATGTGAGGTATGTTTTGAATGTATTTTCAAAGGGTTTGTCCAACCAAAATGGCTTTGTTGGTGTGGAATTATGAGAAGGGTAAGTACCCTTTATAAGAGAGGTGAGGGTCACTTTAAAAAAGCATGAAATATGATTTTATAATAAAATAATTTTCAGTTTTTAATGGATCCAAAATGATTTATTTCGGGGATAAGGAGGGTATGGGTAGAAAACCAAACCAACATGTTTTAGATAGGTTTAGGTCACCATATTAACCTTATCTTTTAGATTTAACTCTTAGATAAATAGTTTGACATTTACCATGTCTCTTTGTATTTTTATATTATATAGTTAATAAATAGACTATAAACTACCAAGAACACCCCTAGTAGTTTAGTATTGATATATATAACATTATATAAGTCTTTTGTTAGAACCTTATATTTTTTGGAATATAATATCAATCAATAATATAGTATTTGTTTTAAAAACTCAATTACGTCAATTTTGACACTATTTAGTAATTGCTTTTTTTGAAATCCATAAATACTTTATCACTTCAAATAAAATTTATTTAATCAACCCTACCATATCATATTAACCTATAAAATTTGTGTAATTCATCATAAATCTCAATATACATTTATTTGGATATTTAAAATACAATTATTTTAATATTTCACTATTAAAGTAATTACTGCATCATCATTGTGTCGTAAATAAATTAAATTATTTAATTTCTAAAAATTATAAATAAAATACCATTATATAGGAAATAGTTTTATATTTTTAATTAATATTTATTGTTGAATTTATAGTGTGTGTAACCCTATATTAAAAATGGGTTAGTTATTAAACATTGAATTTAACTCTTTTTACTCTTCTTTAAATAAAATAATAATAAATGTCCTAATATAATCCATGTGGACAAAAAGTATCATATTTTTTTCTAAGGTTGTTTTTTATCGAATTACACTTATCCAATACAATTTGGACATGTGTTAGTGTAATTACAATATCATTTTTACCCTTAATTTCCCTATTTACTTTTAACAGTGGTAAATAAAAGTCAAAAGTTAATATTCACCAAAAAATATTTTTGTCATATTGAAACAAATTTTATTTACTGATTCAAAAAATTTCTCTCATATTTGTTAAATTCAACTCACAGAAGTGGTAAAATTGTGTTTTATGTAAATTTGTAAGTGCTCCTAGAATGTGGGTAAAAGACGGTAAAAAGTTCAATAAAATTTTATATATCTAAAATTTTTATTAAATGACTCCAATGAATTACATTGAACATATATAGGTATTATTTATCTATTTTGACGTAAAATAAATTAAAATAAACTAACTAGTTACTAAAATAAAAAGTCAGTTTTAAACAAAAATGCAGTGTTTTTCACTATTCATAAAAAATTGAATGTTTTCAGAAAAATACAAAAAATTCAACCTAGCCTAATTTCGATATTCTGAATTCAAAAATGAAGTCCATTTTGAAAAATAAAATTTATAAAATTTCAAAAATGGGTATTACTATTCATATCAGCTAGTTTGATTGGTTGTGTTGTGTTAAAACTCCAAGCTGTATACAATGCTAACTAATGCAATATTACAAGGGAATCGTACCATGGAAGCTTGGGGTGTTACATTCCTCTTGTCCTTACGGATTTTTCCTCAAAATATCATGTAAACAATTTCCCTTATTGCCCCTAAGTGGGACTTATGGTCAACCTTTACATTGTTGTATTATCCAAGGTTCTAAGATTCCATAAAATTATTTATGTTGATCCAATTAATAATCCTTTCTCATTGTTTGTAATATTTTTTATGTTTTCATTTATTATGTATATTGTTTCTGAGAAACTAAAATTTAAAAGATCGTATGTTTTGTGCAATGTAAGGAATAGTTTATGTAATATAAAATAAGGATTCCAAATTTAGTATAAAAGGAAGGTATAGTTACTATTGGAAATTATTATTTGAAAAATTTAGGAATAACATTAGGTGTAACACCCTATGCTTAAACAGTATGATTCTCTTTGAATAATATAGTAGCATGTGTTGTACGCAACTTCGAGTTCTAACACACCACAACCAATTAAACTAGCAATTATAAATAGTAATACACACTTTTTGAAATTTTATAAGTTTTATCTTTCAAAATGGACTTCATTTTTGGATTCAGAATATCGAAATTATCTTAGGGTGAATTTTTGGTATTTTTCTGAAAAATTTCATTTTTTTATGAATAGTGAAAAACACTGAGTTATGATTTAAAACTGAATTATTATTTAAATTATTATCTATTTTATTTAAATTTATTTTAGGTCAAAATATATACATAATACCTATATAAGTTCATTGTAATTCATTGAATTTAGTTTATAATAATTTCAGATATATAAAAACTTTATTAAACTTTTCACCGTCTTTTACCCACCTCCTTAGAGAATTTGAAAATTGACATAAAACTAAATTACCACTTCTGTGAGTGAAATTTCAAAAATCTGAGAGTCACGGTTGATATCAGTATGAAAAGTGTGGTTCAATAAGAAGAAAATAGTTTTTGGTGAATAGTAACTTTTTACTTTTGTTTACCGCGGTTAAAAGTAAATAGGGTATTTAAGGGTAAAAATGATATTATTGTTACCCTAACATTGTTCTAATTCTATTGTATAAGTATAATTTGACCCAAAAAAAACTTAATAATAAAATATTAACCTCTTTGGTCCACTTGTATTAGATTAGGACACTTATTATTATTTTATTTACAGAAGAGTTAAAAGAGTTAAAATCAATGTTTAATAACTAAAATATTTTTAATATAGGGTTATACATAAGATAATTTCAACTATAAATTTTCTTTAGAAATTTAAAAATATTTCCTACATATTTGTATTTTATTTATATTTTTTAGACGTTAAATAATTTAATTTATTTACGACACAATGATGATGCAATAATTACATAATTAATAAAATATTAAAATAATTGATATTATAAATATCCAAATAAATGTAATTTGAGACTTTTTATGAATTAAAATAATTTTCTAGGTTAATATGACATAATAGGGTTGGTTATAGTTTTTTTTTTGAAGTAATAATGTTGTTATAGATTTATCAAAAACAAAATACCAAATAGTGTCAAAATTGATATAAAAGAGTTTTTAAAACAAATATTTTATTATTAATTGATATTATATTCTAAAAAATATAAGTTTTGGTAAAAGGACTTATATAATGATAGGTGTATCATTAATGAACCACTTGGCACTCTCTTGGTAGTATATAGTATGTTTATAAACCATATAATATAAAAATACAAAGAGACATGGTAAATGTCAAACTATTTAACTAAGAGTTAAATAAAAAAGATAAAGTTAATATAATGTACCAAACCTGTCTAAAACCTATTGTTTGTGTGGTTTTCTACCCATCCCCACCTTATAATTTAAATTATCCATTTTGAATCCATTAGAAACTGATAATGATTTTATTATAAAATAATATTTCTAGCTTTTCCTAAGGTGTCCCTCACCCCTCTTATAAAAGGGAACTCCCCCTTTTATCTAATTCACACCTTCAAAGCCATTTGTATCTAAAAAGCTCATCCCAAATAACCTCTAAAATATCATCAATTCATCTTAGATGCCTTTATTTTGTCAGAAATCCAACCTAAATATCCCTTTTGATCAAATCAAAAGGAAGAACACAAAGAAGAGGTAAATATTTCATCACCTCTTTCAAGTTCCTTTCTTCTTACACTTCATTTTTCTTTGTTGTTTACATTCTAAAATAATAACTCCAGTGTATTCTATATAATTTTATGTTTTTATAAATATTTAACAACAAAATTCATTACTCTATCCAAACTTTTAATGACATTTCACCATACGTGTGTACGTACAACTTACTGTCTCCACGTCGTGGTGTAATTATTATTAAATACATTATTCTTTGGATGAGTATAATAATGATGTGTAATTGATGTAAATAATAAATATAACATGATAATGATTCTTTATATAATATATACCTTCCAATTATATATTATTTTAATATCAAAAGAAAGATATTGTCGCTCGTGCGTATGTACGGATTACCGTCTCCACGAACGCGATGAGATTCATTCCCCATCGTATCAATTCAAGACTAATTTTCATTAGATGGTTAAAAATAATGTTTAAAGACTTGATATCATTATGAATATGAATAAGATACTTCCCAAACATAAAAAATATGACTCACATAACAAATAATATAAAGGAAAATGAATCTATTTACACCTAAAATAACAATAATACTAAGATATTATTAACAAAGAAATGTTAAAAGATCATATATGAAATCATATTAATGTATATGATTCTTTTATAATTTAATAACAATTATTTCACCAATATAAAGGAGGTTAACCTACCCTATACCAAGGAAAATTACAAGTTAATGGTTAATTCTAGAATCTCTTCATTATCCGTGGTTGTCTATACGTAATTATCTACTGGGACCTCTTTATCATCCAGATCCATGTTTTTAAAAATCTATTTCAAAACATTCTTACTATTTACTATATTATGGGTTAAATTAATTTATACCTTTTTTTGACTTTTATAATATGTTTATAAATGAATATTTCCATCGTTTTTAAACAAGGTCCTTTATAACCTTTTCGACAAAATTAAGGTAAGAATGTATTTTTTTAACTTATACGGTGGGTGCATCTATTTTCTGCTATTATACCATCATCAAAGTTTCCCTTATAATATTATAAGAAAATTTCCAAAATAAATGTTTTCATTTATAATTATATGGATTTTAAATGATATCAAAATATAAAGAGATATTTATCTAAAAAAGGTTTTGATTTCATCTATGTCAACATCCTTTAAAATATTTTAAGCTTATTTGAAGTTGATTTATTATGATACAAAACATCCATATTGTATTGAAGGTTTTGTGATATGTTTGACTGTGGATCTGTTATTTTTATAACAGTTGTAGTTTATGGATAAATTATTGACATTTTGTATTCTAGTTTTAATACAAATGTTTATGTTATGTTTAAACCTTTTCATATGAAAAATGAATTGGACATATTAAGAGATGGGTGGAGCCCTCTATATCTCCTCGATGCATCGGTAGGTCTCATGAGACATACTAGTGTCTTGGAACAAGGCCTTGAAAAAAATCTTATTTGTAGTCTTGGCACAAGGCCTTGACTATGGGGTTATGAAAGTCTGGCATTATGCATTCCATCATTATGAAAGTTTCTATTGATATTGCATGTGATTGTTCGACTAGTAGAATATCCCTGTGAGTAAGTAAATGGACTTATTTGATTTTATCTTTGCCATATTATGCTGAAGTTAATGTTTAATTTTTTTTGTTTTAGTCTTATACATTGCCTTAAATGTTTGTGCTAATTTATGAATGTTTCCGCTATATTGTTATCTTTTCTGAGCATCTGAGGTCACCGCTTTCTATGTTTTATTTTTCCCAGGATGTAAAGATTTATATTATGAATGAATTACAGGGATAGTCTATGGGATCTCAGTGTTGTCTTTGGAAACAAGTTGTTGTAGTTTTCTATTTTATGATGTAATGTAAACCCTATGAATATATCTAGTACTTCCAAAGCTACAAAACTAATCGGTATTTCAAGATTTTATATTTTGTGATCATTCCAATGATACATAATAATGCACCGAATCTGGGTAATAGGGGTTGGTGTGTTATCATTTGAATCATAGGAAGTTTAGTACTAACTTTGGAAACTAGATTTAGATAGACTCGGATTAGAGCACATTACCCTAAGATAGAATTTGAGGACTAGTATATGAGAACACCCTAGAATTTTGGTAATGTAGAGATTTTTTGTATATTCCGAGAAACACAACCCTCTCTGGATATGAGCTGGTAGATGTGGATTTGTCACCGATGTACCTAGGGGTGAAAACTCGAACAAGGAGTTTCGGGCTTGACACGGGGTATCCTAGTACACGACAACGGGCCTTACTGCACTCTTGGTTACGATACTCTCGGGGGATATGCTCAGGATAATTCTCATTTTCCTTAAAAACCATTATGAAGGGTTTTTGAGTATATAATTCCTCAAAGAAAACATTTTTTATGATTATGGATTATATCCATAAACTGTTCAATTTATGTTAAGTGTTTTACAAGTTTGGATTTATGTATTGTGATTCATAATCTAATCAAGTTTATGCCATTTTTTATAAATGGTGCCTAGTGGAAGGAATGGAAACCGTATCACTGGACGAACTCCATGTAGGGATTTCCCTCCTACCTAGGATAATTATAGTGGAGTTGATGATACAACTGGTGCTGATCAGCTTATCACTATATTGGGACAACTCACTCAGGTTATGAATAATAACATTTCCCGTATAGAGCACCCTAATCTGCAGTGTGGAGGATCAATGTTAGATCTCTCCATGAGGCAACAACCATCAAAATTCAATGGGTGTAAAAATCCATTAGTAGCTGATCAATGGATAACTTCCTTAGAGAAAATATTCCACGCCTTGGGAAGTAGCGAAATGGAAAAAGTTGTCCGAGCTGTTTAACACCTCATTGGGGATATTGTTTAATGGTGGTCATTGATCCAAAACACAAAGGAAGATGGTTAGGTATCCAATATGTAATGGATGGAGTTTTAAGATCTTTTCTTAGGAAAACACTTTCCTCGTGACCATCGAGCATATACAGAAATTCAATTTTTGAGTCTGAGGAAAAAGGAGGATGAGAATGTCACAAAGTATGAGGATAACTTTACAAGGTTAGTGAGGCATGCTTCAGAATATATACATAACCTAATAAGTAATATTGATCATTTCTTTGATGGGTTAAAACCTTTCCTCTATTGAAAATTTGTCTCACAATCCTTCTCATTGTATGAAGATATTGTCTCATGTGCTATCACGACAGAAAAATAATTCTCTAAGTCTTACGACCTTAAAGCAAAGTAAGAGAAGAAGAGATCTCTTGAACAATTTATAAATGGAAATAAGGGGAAGAAGGGAAAAGTTTAATATCCATCCTGTAGTAAATGTGGTAAGAAACACCCTGGTACTTGCCTGAAGGGAATGAGAGTCTATTACAAGTGTGGTGAAAAAGGCCACCAAGATCATGATTCTAAGGGGAAGAAAGAGGATGTCGATGTTGAATGATACAATTATAGATAAAGGGGGAATTATTCAAATTAATGTCCTAAGCGTTAGGGGAACATACCTCAGAAAAGGCCAAGGGATCAAGGAAAAGCTTATGTTATCACTACTACTGAGGTTGAATCTCCAAAAGACGTAGTGGAAGGTAATTTAATGGTTTTTTCAAGTTTAGAAAATTCTTTATTTGATTCTGGATCATCACACTATTTCATATCTTCTCAGTTTGCTAAGAAAATTAGATATTTTTAATTTTATTTAACAAATGAGTTGTCAATCAGAACTCCTAAGGGAAGTATCCTCGCAACAAAGTTTTGTGAATCAGTTTCCATTAGGGCATATAAATGTTCTTTATCTACTGATCTCATCGTCATAACCATGATTGAATTTGATATAATCCTCAGTATGTATTGGTTTTTGGAGCATGATGCAAAAATTTACTGCAAGAAGAAGGAGGTTACTATTTTTGATGATGTCGATAAAGAACACCTTATCTTTAGAGTATAATTCTCACCACCTGATTCTTATCTTGATCCACCCCCAGTATCTCAAATAAATTCAATTATTGGGGAGGAAGAGAATTAAATAACTATGGGTGAGGAATGTAATGTTCAAATAGAGGATGTACCTATTGTGAAAGGATACGTTGATGTGTTTCTAGAATATTTACCTGGACATCCTCCCGAATGAGAAATTGAGGTTGCCATTGATTTATTTCCTGGTTCAAGGCCCATATCGAAGACCCCTTATAAAATGGCCACTGTGGAATTAGTGGAACTAAATAAAAAACTAGAGGAATTGAGTAATAAGGTATTTATTCACCCTAGTGTTTCACCATGGAGAGCCCCTGCCTTTTTTGTAAAAAGAAATATGGATCTATGAGGTTGTGCATTGACTACAGAAAGATCAATGCTATAACAACAAAGAACAAGTATCCCCTACCTCGCATTGATGATTAATTTGACCAACTGCATGGAGCTCAATACTTTTCAAAGATTGAACTTCGATTTGGATATCATCATTTGTGTGTGAAGAAGGAAGACATTCTGAAAAATTCATTTCGAACTAGGTATGGGCATTACGAGTTAACAATAATGCCTTTTGGATTGACTAATGAGACCTCTATCTTCATGGATCAACTGAATAGAGTTTTCAAGGAATTTCTCGACGATTTTTTAGTGGTATTTACTGATGATATCTTGGTATACTCAAAAATCTACGAAGATCATGAAAATCACATGTGCATTATCCTGAAGATTCTTAGTAGACATGAATTATATGGGAAGTTTAGAAAGTGTGAATTCTGGCCTCAGGAGATTTCTTTTCTTGGCCATATTGTCTCTAAGGATGGAATCTCTGTTGATCCTTCAAAGACTAAGGCCATCCAAGAATTTCCAGCAACGAAGAGTATAACTGAGGTACACATTTTTATTGATTTGGAAGGTTATTATCAATGTTTCATCCAGAATTTTTCCCAATTGGCTAACCCTTTAACAAATCTCACATGAAATGGGGTTAAATTTGTTTGGACAAAAGAGTGTGAATAATGTTTTGAAGAACTGAAGAGAATATTAGTCAATGATCCTATATTGACTCTACCATCTGGGAATGATTACTTTGTTATTTATAGTGATGCATCAAAGAAAGGACTTGGTTGTGTCCTTATGTAGAATGATAGTGTTATTACCTATGCATCACGATAGCTAAAAAATCATGAGAAAAACTATCCTACAAATGATATTGAGTTATCAACTGTAATCTTTGCTTTAAATATTTGGAGAAACTATATCTATGTTGAAAAATGTGAGATATATACCGATCACAAGAGTTTGAAGTATATTTTCTCACAAAAAGAACTCAACATGAGGCAAAGATGATGGTTTGATCTACTCAAGGATTATGATTGCACTATACACTACCACCCGAGGAAGGTAAATAAGGTAGAAGATGCTTTGAGTAGAAAGGATCGTGGAGTTTTGAACAAGATGAGAGTTGAAAAGAATCCTATATACATCGATCTAGTAATGATGGATATGAGAATATCCATGGAAGGTAAAACATAAATTATTTTTCACATGGTTTCCAAACCATCTTTACTAGAAAGGATAAAGAGTTCTCAGACCAATGATGAAGTGTTTCAAAAGAAGATTAAAGCTGTGAATGATGGGAGATTGAGAGACATTGTGTATGAAGATGGAATTTTGAAATTTGGGAAGAGACTTTGTGTTACCGATATACCTGATCTAAAAAGGGAATTGTGGGATGATGCTCATAGTTCCAATTTCTCTATACACCCTGGGAGTACCAAAATGTATAGAAATTTGAAGGAAAATTTTTGGTGGGACAACATAAAGGGGGAGATTTCTGATTTTTTGTCATGATTTATGGTTTTTCAACAAGTAAAAGCTAGAAGGAAACAACATGTAGGAGTCTTGCAACCTCTTCCCATACCGGAGTGGAATTGGGATAATATTATGATGGACTTTTTTATGGGACTACCCAAGACTCCAGGAAGGAACAATCCAATATGGGTCATTGTTGATCGTCTTACCAAGTCAGCAAATTTTCTTTCTATAAGAGAAGATTTACCACTTGAACATCTAGCAAGACTATATATTAATGAATTTGTAAGTCTTCATGGAGTACCCCTATCAATTGTTTCTGATCGTGATCCATGTTTTACATCAATATTCTAGAAAAGTCTTCGGAAAGCCCTGGATACTGAACATCATTTGAGCACTGCCTACCACCCCCAAACTGATGGACAATCAGAACAGAATATTCAAACTGTAGAAGACATGTTGAGATCATGCTCACTTGACTTTCAAGGTATGTGGGATCAATATTTACATCTGGTTGAATTTTCCTATAACAATATCTTCCATTAAAGTCTTCAAATGGCACCATATGAAGTGCTATATAGAATGAGAAGTCGCACACCAACCTTTTGGGATGATGTTGGTGAAAGAAAACTCGTAGGCCCAGAACTGGTGGAGGAAATGATGGAAAAGGAGAATGTAAATCAAAACTGCATCAAAGAAGCTCAAAGTAGGTAGAAGAGCTATACCAATTACCGAAAGAAGGATTTAGAATTTCTGGTAGGAGATCATCTTTTCTTAACTATATCTCCATGGAAGGGTGTTATAAGTTTTGGTAAGAAGGGAAAATTTAGTCCCATGTACATCGGACCATTCGAAATTCTTGAACAAATTGGGGGTGTAGCTTATCGTTTGGCAATGCCACCATGTCTCTCAAAATTTGACGATGTATTCCACATATCACTGTTAAGAAAATACATGTCTGACCTAACACATGTACTTACCTATGAGGAATTAGAACTAGAACCTGATCTGTCTTACTGCGAAGATCCTATCAGGATTCTTGATAGAAGAGAACAAGTGCTGAGAAACTGGACAACTCATCTGGAAAAAGATCTATGGAGAAACCATATGATGGAAGAGGAAACATGGGAACCCGAGGAACATAAGATATAGAACCACCCAAGTCTTTTTATGTAGTAATATTCTAGAAATTTTGAGGATGAAATTATTTGAAGTAGGGGAGAATGTAACACATCAAGCTTCCACGATACACTTATCTTTGAGTAATATATTAGCATGTGTTGTATGCAACTTCGAGTTCTAACACACCACAACCAATGAAACTAGCCGTTATGAATAGTAATGCCCACTTTTTGAAATTTTATAAATTTTACCTTTCAGAATGGACTTCATTTTTGGATTCAGAATATTGAAATTAGCTTAGGGTTATTTTTTAGTATTTTTCTAAAAACTTTTAATTTTTGATGAATAGTGAAAAACACTAGGTTATGGTTTAAAACGGAATTTTTATTTAAATAATTATTTAATTTATTTAAATTTACTTTAGGTCAAAATATATACATAATACTTATATAAGTTCAATGTAATTCATTGAATTTAGTTTATAATAATTATATATATATAAAATTTTTATTGAACTTTTCAACGTCTTTTACCCACCTCCTAAGAGAATTTGCAAATTCACATAAAACTTAATTTTACCTCTTCTATGGGTGTAATTTCAAAAATATGAGAGACATGGTTGATATCATTAAGAAAAATTTCATTCAATAAGATGAAAATAATTTTTGGTGAATAATAACTTTCTAGTTTTATTTACCATGGTTAAAAGTAAATAAGGTATTTAAAGGTAAATATGATATTATTGTTACCCTAAAACATGTCCTAATTCTATTTTATAGGTATAATTCGACCCAAAACAACATTAGGAATAAAATAGGAACTTCTTTGGTCCACATGGATTAGATTAGGACAGTTATTATTATTTTATTTAAAGAAGAGTTAAAAGAGTTAAAATCAAAGTTTAATAACTAAAAAAAATTTAATATAGGCTTATACAAAATATATATTCAACTATAAATATTAATTAAAAAGAAAAAAATATTTCCTATATAATGGAATTTTTCTTTATTTTTTAGAAATTATATAATTTATTTTATTTTTGACTTAATGATGATGCAATAATTACCAAATTAATAAAATATTAAAATAATTGATATTATAAACATCCAAATAAATTTAATTTGAGACCTTTTATGAATTAAACAAATTTTATAGGTTAATATGACATATAATGGTTGGTTATATGATTTTATTTTAATGTAATAATTCTATTATGAATTTATCAAAAAGAAAATACCAAATAGTGTCAAAATTGAAGAAAAAGAGTTTTTAAAACAAATATTATATTATTAATTGATATTCTATTCCTAAAAATCTAAGGATCAATGAAAGGATGTATATAATTATAGGTGTATTATTAATGAACCACTTTGTGTTCTCTTGGAAGTATATAGTATGTTTATTAACTATATAATATAAAAATACAAAGAGACATGGTAAATGTCAAACTATTTAACTTAGAGTTAAATCTAAAAGATAAAGTTAATATAGTGATCCAAACCTATCTAAAACCTATTGGTTGAGTGGTTTTTGACCCATACCCACCTTATAATTTAAATAATACATTTTGGAGCCATTAGAAACCGAAAATGAGTTTATTATAAAATAATATTTCTAGCTTTTCCTAAGGTGGCCCTCACCCCTCTTATAAAAGGGCACTCCCCCTTCCCTCTAATTCACACCTTCAAAGCCATTTGGCTTGGAAAAACTCCACCCAAATACCCTATAAACTTAATACCTTCATCCTAGAGTCATTATTTTAGTAAGAAAGCCAACTTAAGGAGCCATTTGATCAATTCAAATGGAAGAACACAAAGCATAGGTAAATATTTCATCACTTCTTTCAAGTTCCTTTCTTCTTCCACTTCCTTTTTCTTTGTTGTTTCCATTCTAAAATAATAACTCTAGTATCTTCTATATACTATGATTTTATTGTAAATATGGTAACCCAAATTCATTACTCTAACCATCCTTTGAATGACATGTCACCTTACGTGTGTACGTATGGCTTACCGTCTCCACGTCGTGGTGTAATTGTTAATTAATACATTTTTATTTGGACAGGTATAATAATGATGTTTAATTGATATAGATAATAAATATAACATGATAATTATTCTGTATATATGATATACCATCCAATTATATATTATTTTAATATCAAAAGAATTATATTGTCGCTCGTGCATACGTACGGATTACGTTTCCACGAACGTAATGAGATTCATTCCCCATCGTATCCATTCAAGACTAATTTTCATTAGATGATTAAAAATAATGTTTAAATACTTGATATAATTATGGATATGTATAATATACTTCTCATACATAACAAATATGACTCAAAAAACAAATAATATAAAGGAAAACGAATCAGTTAAAACCCGAAACAACAATAATACTAAGATATTATTAACAAAGAAATTTTAAAAGATCATATATGATATCATATTAATGTATATGATTATTGTATAATTTAATAACAATTATTTGACCATTATACATTATTTTATCCTACCCTCAACCAAGTAAAATTACAAGGTAAGGGTTAATTCTACAATCTCTTCATTATCTGAGGTTGTTTATACGTAATTATCTACTGGGACATCTTTATCATCCACATACATGTTTTTAAAAATGTATTTCAAAACATTATTACTATTTAATATATTATGGGTTAAATTAATTTATACCTTTTTTGACTTTTATAAGATGTTTATAAAGGTATCTTTCCATCGTTTTCCAAACAAGTTCATTTATAACCTTTTTGACAAAATTAGGGTAAGAATGTCTTTTTTTAACTTATACAGTGGGTGCATCTATTTTCCGTCATTATAGCATTGTTGAAGTTTCCCTTACAAGATTAAAATAATATTTCTAAAACAAAGGATTTCTTTTATAATTATATGGATTTTAAATGATTTCAAAATAGAAAGAGATATTTCTCTAAAAAAGTTTTCAATTTCATCTATGTCAATAGCCTTTGATGGATTTTAAGCTTATTTGAAGTTGATTTATTATGATACAAAACTTCCATATTGTATTGTAGGTTTTCTGATATGATTGACTGTGGATGTGTTATTTTTATACCATTCATAGTTTATGGATAATGTATTGACATGTAATATTCTAATTATAAAATAAATGTTTATGTTATGTTTAAACCTTTTCATATGAGGAATGCATTGGACTTTGTAAGTGACGGGTGGAGCCCGCTATAGCACTTCGATGCATCAGTAGGTCTAATGAGAAAAACTACTGTCTTGGCACAAGGCCTTGAAAAAATATTATTTTTAGTCTTGGCACAAGGCCTTGACTATGTGGTTATGAAAGTATGGCATTACGCATTCCATCATTATGAAAGTGGTTGTTGATATTGCATGTGATTATTCGACTATTAGAATAACCATGTGAGTTAGTAAATGGAATTATTTTATTTTACCCTTACCATATTATGATTAAGTTCATTTTTAAAATGGATTTTTCTTTAGTCTTATACATTTCCATTAATTTTTATGCTTATTTATGAAAGTTCCCACTATATTGTTATCCTTACTTAGCATCTGAGCTCACCCCTTTCTATGTTTTATTTTTCCCAGAATGTGAATAAGTATATTATGACTCACCTATAGGGATAGTCAATGGGATATCATTGTTTTATTTGGAAAAAATTTGTTGTAGTTTTCCATTTTATGATGTAATTTAATCCTTATGAATGTATCTAGTACTTCCAAGGCTACAAAACAAATCGGTCTTTTGAGATTTGACCTTTTGTGATCATGATAATAATACATAATAATGCACTGACTCTGGGTAACTGGGGTTAAGGTGTTACATTGGGGACATGTTAAAATATAGGAAAACATCCTGGTATTTTATTGAAATATTATGTAATTGGTTTCTAAAAAAATAAACATCTATTTGGATACAAAAAGTGGATGTTCCATTATAAAAGATATATTTATGAACAAAACCTTAGAATACCACTTTAATATTGAATCAAATTGGAATTGGTTCATGAAAATGTTCTTTGTTACACTATTAGTGTCACAATCTTAGGAGATATTCATTGTTAATCACAAGCTTTTTATGAACTATTTAGAAGGACTTATAAAAAATGTAATTTTGGTTAAGTAATAACATATTTAAGCTTGATGTTTTAAGACATAAAATTACTTATGAGTTATAATATTATTAAGATAAAAAAATTTATCATTGTGGTTTTATTATTCTGGAAAATTGTGGGAAATATGAGAAATTGCGTAAATGGTGAGCATAATGGAAAATGAACTGAAGACACTTTGATGGAAACCATAATGAAAAAATTCATAAGAAAGATGAATCAAATAACATAATTTATAAGAAATAACATGAATCAAGATGAATGACTAAATTCAGCTCAATGGGAACAACTTTATGTTGAGTCGTGTCTATTTCAACATCCACCTTCTTTAATTGGATTTACCTACCCATTGATCGCAGGACATTTGATAAGATCTATATAAAAGATCTTTTTGTACTCTATTGTTTAGAGTAAGATAAATTTACCCTATATATGTACCCCATAGAGGTAGAAGCTGATCAATGATTGAATATAATTAAAAACATGATTCTAAGAAGTGAAATTGAAGATATAGAGTGGGTAGTGTTCAAGTGAACATTTTTTAAAAAATATTCCCCCTATTAGATGAAAACAAAAATAGATAATGAATTAATAAAACTAAAGTGGAAGGATAATGTATCTATGGGATGTTATGATATGAACATTACAATCCTTTCTTGTTACACCTGTAGCTTTTTCAAGGACCTTAATGGAATGGTTGATGGAATCTTCAGTGGAATAAGAACACATATACAGAAGAATCTCGACAATCATGATTATGAAAGCTATTAAGAGATAGTGGGAAGTGAATTGAAGGTTGAACTGGAGTTTGGAGAGACAAAATGGTCCCATAGATCAAATGAAAATAATATATCTTTAGAGAAAAACTTAGGGATGATCTATGATCATAGAAGAGGAGAAAAACAAATTCATCCTCCCACATGCAATAAATGTGGAATGAAGCACTCAGGGAACTAATTTCTCAGGTGTAAGAAATGTTACATTTCTGGAAGAGATGGAAATATTTCTTAAAACTATCGTAGTGATGTGAAGCCGAAATTTATTAACACATAGACAAGGGGAAGATGTTGCGGGCCTATCCTTATGTCCAATTATTCAAGTATAGAAAACATTGCAACTTTTCTAATTACTATTCAAATATAAAGATAGTGGATGGGAAACACCATGAACTTCAGCATAGTCCAAGGGAGAAAGGTCATGATTTTTCCATCAATAAGGATAATGTTGAATATACAAATGATGGTGTGGAAGGTACTCTCTTTGTTCCCTCAAAGTATTAAAGTAGATTATTTTATTCTAGTTCTATGCATTCCTTTTTTTCTCCTAGTTTTCAATGAATACATAATATATCCCTAAACTTCAAGAAGTATAATTATTAGTCAAGCCTCTTGAAGGGAATATCCAAAAATCAAATGTTTATAAAAAAGCCAGTATTTAATTTGGAGAGCATAATCTCATCCCAAATCTAGTAGTCATTCCCATGTTGGAATTCACCATTATACTTTGAATGGACTATCTCTCAAAGTATAATGCTAAGACAAACTACAAAATCAATGAAATGTCAGTAGTATTGAAGGGACATTATACAGTTGGTTCACTAGGAGAGATATCTCAACCTAAGAATTTTCTAGAAGCCCCTCCCATAGCCTTATTTACGAAAATGATATGTGAAGATGAAGAAATAAATTAATGTAAATGAATTGAAAATATTCCCATAATTAAAGAATACAATGATGTATTCCGTGAGGATTTACCTAAAACTTCCCAAGAAACAGAGGTAGATTTTTCCATTGAACTCATTCCTAGATCTAAGACAACATCAAAGAACCTATAGAGAATGGAAAATGTGGAGCTTAAGGAATTAAAGAAACAAATCCAAGATATTTTGGAGAAAGGGTGTATTTGGAAAAGTGTGTCTCCATGGGGAGCACCAATATTCTTTGTAAATGATATGTATGGATCAATGAAGATACGCACTGTATTGTAGATCTCAATGGTATCAATGTGAAGAACATAAAACCTCTTATAAATAATTATTATTTATTTGTATAGCTTCATGGTGCTCAATTTTTCTCCCAGATTAATCTTTAATCTGGTTATCATCAATTGAGGGTGAATAAAGAAGGTATTTCAAAGAAAACATTCTGATCAAGATATGGATATTATGAGTTTTTATGACATTTTTCATCACTAATTCTATTTCAATATTTCAGTATTTTATAAATATATCCTTTAAGGACTAACATTATAACTTTTTGGTAGTTTTTATAAAGGTTGTTATGATATATTCTAAATTTCATGATGAGCTTTTGGATTATAAAAGTGTTATATTACAAAATCTAAGGAAGTATAGGTTATCTGGAAACTATAGAAAATGTAAATTTTTGTTGAAATACGTTGATTTCATGGGGTACATTGTATCCAATGAAGTAATCTCAATTCACCATACCATGGAAACTCTTTGTAAGAGTGGCCTTATCCAACAATAGTAACCAAGATTCACAGTTTCTTGGTTTATTAGGATTTTATATGATGTTTGTGAAAAACTTTTCATGAATTTCTAATAGAATAAAAATGCTAACATGAAATGAGGACATGTTATTTAGGAGAAAATAATGTGAATAATTTTTCTAGGAGATGAAAAATGGTTGGTTGTTGCACACATGTTAACTCTGACCTCAATTGTTGAAGGACTCATTATTCTTAGGGAAACATATCTGAAAGATATTGGGTGTGTAACCATGAAAAATGAAATGGTTATTTCTTAAGCATCATGATAGTTGAAGACTCTTGAGTACAATTATCATACACCTACCTTGGAGATAGTTTTGGTTGTTTTTTCTCTAAAGATATGGAGGCTCTATCTTTATGGGAAGAAATGGTATATATACATAGACCACCAAAGTGTGAAGAATATTTTCACAAAAAAGAATTTAACATGAGATAGAGGATATGGTTGGAACTTATTTTTTTAAAAGGTTGGGGTTGAAGCCTCATTTATTATTAAAGTAAAGGAAATACCTCTTTTAACTAGGTAGAGGGAGACCCATTATATAGCCCGAGGGCCCATGGGGAATTTATCCCATTACATGGCCCATAGGTCCATGTTTTTTCCCTAAGGCCCATTTTGTTAATAGTACTGCTACAGTACCCGCATGTTATGGTACTTCATAGCACCCGTAGTAGCTACAATTCCCTGCCACCACTATAGTGTCTAGCATTTCTACAGTATCCACCGTTGCTACAATGCGCTACAGTCTACTATAGTCCATGTGCTCAATGGGTTTTGAACCCCTGTTTTTCATGTAGGATTACGGGGTGCTTACCACTAAGACAAACCCCAACTATGTTGGAACTTCTTAAGTACTATTATTGTACTATTCATTATCATTCGGGAAGATAAAACATAGTTGTTGATTCCTTAAGTAGGAAATACCATATGGTTCTAGTAGTGATGATGATTCAAGGAAATCCTTTGATCCAATATCTAGTATAATTAGACATAGGAATCATAAGGGAAGGTACATCATCAACCCTATTCCAAATTATTTCTCAATCATTATTACTAGATAATATTAAGAAATATCATATATAATATCCTTGGTTATATAAGAAGATAGAAAATGTAAAGAATGGGAAGTTTCCTATGTTCAATATTGATCAAGAAGGGTTAATAAAATTTCTTTCATGGATATGTATTTCATCTATTATATAATTAAAGAAAGAGTTGAAGGATGAAGCTCATAGCTATATATTCTCTATACATAATGTACGTACTAAAATGTATAGGGACCTTCAAGATCAATATTGGTTAGATAACATGAAAAGGGATATTATTGACTACACTTCATGTTTCATGGTGTGTCAACATGTGAATGAAGATAGACAACTTCATAAATTGGCTTTTGAAAACTACCCATATCACCATGGAAGTGGGATAATATAACTGTGGAATTTGTCACTGGTATCCCAAAACCATCCCCATGAAATTATGCGATTTGGGTTGTAGTGGATCACCACAACAATAATTTCATTTTATCTCTATTCAGGAATATTTCTCTCTTGACCAAAATTCCAAGATATACATGAAGGAATGTGTAAGGCCGAATGGGGTACCACTCTCTATCGTATTTGATTGTGATCCAAGGTTCACATCAAAATTATGGATAATTCATCAACATGCTCTGAGTACCGAATTGAATTTTAGTATGTCCTATCACCCCAAAACTTATTTCCAATCTTAAAGGACTATTCAAACACAATAAGGCATACAAAGAAGATTCTCAATGGAATTAAATGGTGGATGGGATCAATATATCCCATTAGTTGAGTTATCAAAAAACAACATTGTCCATTATAGTATTCAAATAGAACCTTGTGAAGTTCTATATTGGAATAGATGTAGAAATCCAACTTTATAGGATGATGTTAGTGAGAGAAAGCTACATGGTCAAGATCACGTGTAACAGATGATTGAAAAGAAAATATCATCCAATAAAACATTTAGGCTACTTAGAGATTTAAGAAGAGATATGATGAAAACCAACAAAGGGAATTTGAGTTTGGTGTTGGCAACCAAGTGTTCCATTGAATATCACCATGGAATCGAGTCATGTGGTTTGAGATGAAATGGAATATTAGCCCCAGTTACATTGGCCCATATTAAATCCTTGATCGCATATGAGCAGTGGCATATCATATTACACTTACTCTAAATCTGGATAATGTTCTGGATGTATTCCATGTATCTGTCTTGAGGAAGAAGAAACCTGACACATAACATTTACTGAATATAGAGTTGGTACAACTAGAACATGACCACTCTTATCAGGATCATCCAGTAGAGATATTGGACCGTAGATATAAGGTTCTACACAAAAATACTACCCACCTCATCAAATCATTATGGAGGAACCATAATTATGAATAAGTTACATGGGAACAAGAGGAGGAAATGAGATAGAAGTTTCAAAAACTTTTCTCAACTGATATGATGTGTTGAACTTTTGGGGACGAAATTTATTGAGGAGGAATAATGTAATGTACTAAAAATTTTGAATGATAACTATTTCTTGAAAATATTTGTTATATTAATTTATAAACAAAAAACATATCTATTTAATAATTATGTTAATATAAATGTAGATGTGACCCTATAGTTTCAATAATTACATGATTGTTGGTCAGTTATGAGTGTTGGAAAATTTGAGCATTATGAACTATACTCTTGATAATAATTTCTACATTATAATTAGTGATTATATGTAAATTTTGAAAAATGATAATTGATACAAAAATAATATTTGATGACCTAAAATAGTATATCCATGCTATTTGAATCCAATTTGTCAGAGATTGGGAGGGAGGTTTTATCACTAGGGTTATCCCTTGACCAAACCCAATCAGAGATTCAACAAGTTAATCTTGAACAAAATCGCATCTCGAATAAGATTATGTTAGTGGAGATTACCACTCAGTCAATGTTAGTTAAGGAACCCATTGTAACTACCACCATCGCACACTATAATATTATGGTGTACATGGGTGTAATAAGGGGTTAGGTGTCCCTACATTAGTGTGTAATCACTTTGTTTAAATAAAACTGTTATTTCATCATTTCTGTTTTGAGAATAGTTTTTCTTAATAAAATTGAGAAGGAGTTTTATAAATTGATTTTTTAGATAGAGACTATACATTTCATAAAATAAATAATTATTATAATAAAATATGGTATTATGAATAATGTTTATCTTAATTAAATATTATGAATAATATACTCTTATTTTTAAAATAAATGATAAAATAATTTTATTTTTTTCAAGTGTCATAAATATTAACAAGCATTTTCAATCGAATATTATTTTTTATAAATAAGGATTTTATTCTTAATAGTTAAAATTATCATATTTAAATAATTAATATGATCAAATAAATATCATTTTTAAATAATATCATCTAAATTAGGTTAGGGTTAATATATGAAATCTTTCTAAACTACTCTATTTTGTGTGAATAGTAAAAATATAGTTTGAGTTTTCCGGTATGATAATGAAATCATAATTGTGTCGCAGTAATATAATAACTAATTAATCAAAATAAACAACATAAAATATGTTATTATATTAATATCAAGTATTTTAATATATTTTAACCAATTTCAAAATATATAATTTACTTTCAAAATTCTAAAATGGAAACTTTTACTTTAAAAATGTTATTTTGTAAAAAAATTAATTTTCACTACCAAAACAGGTAATATAAAATAATGATCGACTCTTTTTTATTAAAATATCATAATATGTGTTCCAATATTCCAATACAATGAGAAAATAAAATGGTAAATCCCATGTTTTTTCTTTTACCACTACCTGGGTGTCTAAGACCTTTATTTAGAAATTAATAAATAAATCCTCCACTTTTTCTATAAATACCCATCCATTTCTCCATATCCTTTCATTCACATTTCATTATACATGAATCCATTATAGTTTTACCACAACATTAGTCCTCCCATGGTTTCAACATGCCCCAAAGGTCCCAATATTCAAGTTTTAAGTCTTACTCTTCAAGGAAAGGGAAATCTCAACTTCACTTTTCCATTCAAGTTCCCTTTTTATATGGTATGTATTTTAAATTTCCAAAATATGTTATTTTGTCCAATTTGATTTATCCCCTTAATTTGTTATGATTTTTTATGAATGGGGGACCCATTTTCCCTATTTGTTTTTACCTTTTCCTAAAACCACGTTTCATACCCGTTATGCTATAGAATTTTCTTCTCAAAATTTATATATTTTATTAAGAAAATTATCTTTTTGATTTTTTGAGTACCCAATACACTTTATTTTTGGTTTATTCACCTTTATACCAAAATGATCTATTTTTTCATGTATTAACATATATGAAACCCACATTTCCTTTTCTTGGGTCAAAAATGACATAAATATCTTGTCTTTAATATTTTTTAAAAAAAAATCCTTGATTTTGATATGAAACCCATTCCATTAATTATCCATAGGTTATTTATAAAATGTCTGATTATGATAATTTTGGATCAAATTAATTTATAAATATTAAGGCTTCTCCTTGGTACTTCTCCAATGCATTGGGTAATGAATTTAATCTCTCTAGATGAAATATTTTATGATACCTTGGTGAACACCCATATTAATTTTTATGACACCTCAATGAAAAAACATGGTGATACACTTATGAATGTCTCATTTAAATGTTTTATATTAATTTTAATTTTATAATTCATGTTATTTTATTTATTATATGAATCTTTTTATCTCATTCATTATATAATGATACTTTTAATGTTCTTATTTAATTTTCCTTAATATCACTTGTCAACTAATTTTCTTATTTTCCCTTATTGGACATTATGATCATCCTTTTGTTTGATGTACGTAACTAGGTTATGAGATGAAGTAAATGTACATAGGATTGGCCAATGAATAATATTTTATCATCATACAAAAGAATTTTTTATTCTTTCCTTTCTTAAGTACCTTTTTCTAGGAAAAAACATTAAAATATCATCTATTTTGGGAAATGTAATGAATTGTTTCTCTAATAAAAAGTGGGGATTCCATAGAAATCCATAGAAGGGTGGATCACACCTATGTATATTAATAATAATCCACATCCCAAATGTGTTGATGACACTTTTCCACCAAAAAATTCATAGATCCAACCTTCTTAACCTTTGATGGTGTGGTGGATCCAAAATAGTATCGCATGTATTTCATGTCTTGATATAGCCTGATGATGGGCCCTAGATAAAATATGGTGGTGAGAAAGATAAGATATTTTGTACAAACTCTAATAGGGATAGTGTTTGTTTCATACAACATCCTCACAATAGGATACATTGCAAGATGTGAAGACGTTTTTCACTAATTCCTTCATCAATTCATATCCATGCTATGGAAAATGATAATTTTCAACTTCATGAAACTGTAAAAAATGTGAAAATGATTTGGTTTCTAACATCATATCTAGATAGAATGTTTTAACCTATTCATTCAAAATCCTTCTCTCAAAGGAGAAATTTCTAAAAATATATGATTAAAATATTCAACATGATCTACAAACACCTTTGATCTTGCAGAATTATCCATGAAGATTCAAGGGATTTTTATAAATGATGCCATTACTAGAAGTTTCATTCATCAAACCTGAGCTAAATCTCAATCCATTACCTCGTAATAGGGAAAAATTCTTGGTAGGGAAGATACATAGTATATAGGCTTACTCGATACCATCTAGGTTTCAGGTAGGAAGCATGGAGGATACACCCCACCCATGATACTAATATAGAACCATAAGTTAAAAAATTGATCTAATCCAACATTCTATAGTAAGTGAAATACCCAAAATTGATCACCACTATCATCCCTACCAAAAAAAGTATGGGAAGTTCAAGATCAACCTTGATTTTAGGGACCTTAATCGACACTACCTGAAGGATGATTTCCCATTTCCAGTAACAAAACATTAAATCAATTAAACTATTGGGTTCCAATACCTTTCCTTTATTTATGGGTTTTTAGGGTACAATAAAAAAAATATGGCCCATAAATATGATTAAGCCCCCATCATCAAAGTACATCATGGGATATCTTACTATGAATTCATTCCCTTTAGGTTAAAGAACGATGGCGCTACTGACCAATTCACCTTGTATCATGCCTTTAATTTCTTCTCTGGGTGAATAATATAATTCTATATCAATGACTTGGTAATCAAATCTCAACAGTGACGTGATCACCTCATGGGTCTCCAATCAAACTTCAAATATATTTTTTGACTATCATTTTAATATGAATCCTCTAAAGTTTTCTTTCAGTGTACCATCAGGTAAATTCCTTATCTTTTTGGTGTTCAACCACAACATTGAGGTTGATCTATAAAATACTAGTTCATACTTAGAAATTTCATCCCCTAAGAATATTAAATAATTGGGTGGGATCTAAGGGAACCTCACTTACATTTGGTGTATTATAGATAACCTAGATAGAAAATCTATCCCCTTAACCATGTTAATGAAGAAGGGACTGACCTACCGATGGGATTAATACTATCGAGAATCCTTTTATAATATTAATAAATACATGAAACACCCACTAGTATTGATTGTACCATTGGAAGGAAAGATGCTCATGAAATATGAGGCTTCCATGTAATGATTACATGGTGTTATCCTTTAATATAAAAATATTTTAGGGAATGAAAAAAGTCACTACTAACTATGTCAAACAATAATAGGTATTGAGACTCAGTATTCTGATGTTAAGAAAACTAATTCATGGTCATCATTGTAGTGGAAAAGTTAAGGAATTACCTGAAGTACCACAATTTTCACTTGATCTCTCATATTTACCAACTCTTGAACATCATTGTACATTATATTTTGATTGGTAATTAGGTCTAATAAAAAATTATTCTAAAATAATATGACATCTAGTTCATGTCACAAAAGGTAGTGAAATGGAAATCCATAGATGACTTCTTTATAGCACATCTCACCCTGGAAAACACACTATTTGACACTAAACATCCCGATGAAGAGGTTTTCTGCACCCATGACACTCCCAAAACATGTGAGATATACTTTTATGGTGCCTCTTGAGCCTTATTGGTAAGAGGCATGAAAACCTGAAGCTCAATTGGGTTGATCTAGGGATTTTATTTATTTCCCATGAGAAATAAATTTTTTCTACACATTCTTAATGTCTGAAGGATATACTAATAATGTGATCAAATAAAAAGATCTCATTTTTTTTCTTATGAAAATCCCTACAGCTACAAATATCCTATATGAACATGAAAGTGGATTCATAGTTAGTGATAAAAAAATTAATGGTTAATATTTCATCAAGAAGGTAGAATTGGACCCTCTCATTGGCAACATCACATGATGGAGGGAACAGTTCCCTTTTGTACCCATATTGCATCATGTACCTCAATTAAAAAATAAAAATTCCGACAAACTAGACAACCCAACCACAATCATGGAAAAACATGATCTGGATGAATTGATATTCTATATCCCACAGTGAAGGATGGAATCATCAGTAATCATATGAGAAATGGAGGTAATCAAACAGAACAATACTAACACATAACATGATGAACCGACATCCACCCCTAGATGGATTTATCTTATATTATCTTACCTCTAAAATGAGACCCAAATATTAGGTATAGATAAAATGGAACAAAATTGATGCTGAGAAACAAATTTTAGCCTTTGGGGTGGTCTTAATGAGAAGAAAATTCCTCTACAACTGAGTCTTAGATGGAATCATCCTCAGATGCATAGTAGAAGTAGATATTCCCACCATTATGGATGATTTCCATGCGAGATATTGCAGTGCTCATCATTCTGGGAGTAGACACTCCTGAAAATTAGGATGCATGGATACTACTGTAAAATAGTGATATTTGACTTTTTTGAATTCACCTTAAAATTACATGCATGAAAAATTCATGAAAACATCATCAATCAGCCCCAAGAGTAGGTATATACAACTAAATACTCTATGTCAATTTTCTAAATCGGGGATGGATATTGTGGGTCCATATCCCCCATCCACAACTATGCAGTTTGAGTACATCCTTACTACTACATACATATTTTCCAAATGATTGTTGGCAATAAACCTAAAGGAATATGGGATAATGAATGTCATTAGATTCTTAAATTCAAATATCGTCACTAGATTTGGAGTTCTCTACATGATATTGATAGAAAATGCCACCAAATTATTTTTTAGGAATTTTAAGATATTTTACTAGGAGTAAAACATCAAAAACAAGAATTCATATTGCAATCATGGTATATAAAATGGAAAACTATATTCCTTCAGCAAGAATCTGTCAAATATGCTCCAGAATATGGTGGATAAGGACAAGAGGCCCTGAACAAAATATGTATTTCATTATTTATGGGCCTATCATAGCACTACATGAACCACTAAAAAAGAAACCCTATATTTCATAGTCTGTGAAACTATACTAGTGTTACCTATAGAGGTCCATTTTCCTTTACTTAGAATAACTATTTATTGAAAACATCATATGATGAGAAATCAAAAAAATGGATTTATGAGTTTGAAGATCAAAGAGAAATAGATGTGTACACTGCACAACCTCAAAGTACATCAGAATCAGATCTCATGGGCCTTCAAATAAAAGGTTCACCTCTTCTTATTCTTTCAAGGATAACTCACATTGGCTCTCATAACCACAATGTTACGAGGAATGAAACCTTAAAATATGAACCCAACTGGGAGGGTACATACATCGTATATAAGACCTATTCTAATTGAGAATATTCATTTACCATAATTGATATGGAATGTGTCACCCCCCCCCCAAGTAAGGATTTCCAATAAATACATTTAAAAGCTACCATCAGACATCCTAATTCCATGTCTCATGAAATTATACTGCATGATACATCCTTATCGTATGACATTAAAACTAAATAGAAGGAGTCCTAGAAACAAGACATTAAACTGGACAACATTCTTGTTCCTAGACGTATGACCTAAAACTACAAGACACCATATCTCCCCAATCACAATATGTTAGACTCTATCACAATGTCTTCATCGTATTTCTTTAAAATGTAGACTTACCCTATGTACCAAGCACAATATTCCTTGGGAAACTATTTTAGTAATCCTCATATCAAAAACACAATATACCTCTCATAAAATGATTTCTAGAACACCTAAACATTATCTATGGGAATCCATGGATTCGTTTTCATATTGTTTAACATTTATCCGTACCATAAGACATTAAACTGTGTGGTTTTCTAGAACTACATATGGATTTACTATCATTATAATGATATATATATATATTCTTAGATATTATATCTTATACTTACCACCACATGATACGAAATTCACATGTCCTTTCCTTTAATAACTTTTTTTATGAAAGAAAAATTGTCATTCCTTGTTTCTCACACCAAGTATATCTCATGTGGGATTAGGAATTTTGGTAAGGTATTTCCCACATGACTGAGACATATCATTTTACGTTAGTTTAGAATGGCCCTAGATAAAATTCCTTGAAAGGGAGACCATTTTTCTTTACTACAAGATGTTAAACTGTATCGTTGAAATCTATTTCATGACATAAAACCACACATTACTATGGACCTCTCCCAAGACAACCATTATCCTTGGTGTTGGTCTCCCACCATAATTCCATTCAAAAACAATGCGTGATTTGATTACTACCATGATAGGATATATAGTGACACTTAGATCTCCAAACCTGCATCCAGCCCCAATTGTCAATGGGAAAAACACCACCTATGTGTATAGGGTGACATGTATAAATAGATTCTCATTAAAGAACAATGTGTAGATGGATTCCTCACAATATAAGATATATAGTGACTCTAAAATATTGAATCCTAGGTCTACCCAAAGTATTTCATGGGAAAAATACCCCTATGTATAATGATCAGACTAGCATGGAGATTTTTCCATTCAAGAACTACGCATGGATTGATTCAAATTATACTAGGATATGTAGTAATGCCCAAATCTCAAATACGAGGTACAACCATAATAATAAATGGTAAAAATATCTCTTCTTAATATGGGTTAGAAATTTGTAAAGATTTTTCCATTCAAGAACTACATGTTTCATGATTTCTATTACTATAAGAAACCCAGTGATTCCTTTATTTACAATCCCGGGCCTAGTAAAAATTATCAATGGTAGCAATTCCCTCCATTGCAAATGAGCTAGACCTGTACAGAGTGTTTCCCATTCTAGAACTATTTGTGGCTTGATTCCTATTATTATAGGATATGTAGTGACACTCTAATATCCAATCTTTATTCTATCCACAATAATAAATAGGAACAATTCCCTCATCTATGTATGGATCATACCTACATGGAGAATTTCTCATTATATATTTACATATGGGTTGATTATCGCCATCATAGTATACATAAAGATTCACAGATCTCCAATCTTGGGTCTAGTTTCAGTAATAAATAGGGGCAATGCCCCCTATGCATGTGGGTTAGATCTAGATGGAGATTTTACATTAAAATAACTATGTGTAGCTTGATTCCATCCATAACATGGTATTTAGAGACTCCTGGATCTCCAATTATGGGTCAAGAAAGAATAATCAATAGGAATTATTTCCCCATAATAGTATTTTTCATACCTACATGCAGAGTTTCCCATTCAAGAACTATATCTGTCTTGATTCTTACCTTCACAAGATACATAGTGACCCCTAGAAATTCATTCATGGGTCCATCCTCTAGAAGAAAATGTCACCTATCCTTGTTCATGGTCTAGACATGCATTGGAAGCTTTAATTCAAGAACAATTTGTGTCTGGATTCCTTCCCTCACAATATATGTAGTGATGTTAGGATCCTCCATTTTGGTCCTATCTGTGGGTTTAAATCACCCTAAATCATTTCCCACTCCATGATATTCATATTTGTGTAACATTCATAGTCTATAACATGTCATGGACCCTCTTACGTATTCCCCAATAATTAC
This sequence comes from Viscum album, assembly GCA_963277665.1. Taxonomy (NCBI): domain Eukaryota; kingdom Viridiplantae; phylum Streptophyta; class Magnoliopsida; order Santalales; family Viscaceae; genus Viscum; species Viscum album. Next base: position 1,230,306 of record CAUJRU010000106.1, on the reverse strand, counting down.
TCACAAATAGCTTCATCGACTTCCGAGTTATCTCATGCTTCTCATGGAAATAATTTCTCATGTGATCTTAAGGATCATGAAAGGCTTCCCTGGCCAGTTTGACCAAGATGTGTCTTTGATGAGGAACTATTTCCTATTCACAGGATGTCAAAATGCAGGAAAACGTCCAAATTTCATGAAATTAAACTACATGATGTATGATCCATCCTATAAGACCAAAAATTGAGTAGATCAGGATATCCTTACATAAATCTATGATAGGGGTGAATTTTTATCTTATATGAATGAATGAATTACATATATGAATTATCCCTATGTATACTATTGATCTACATTAAGGATCCCTTAACCGGCCTTGATGTCAGGACTTAGTATGGGATGAAGATAGAACAACCCATTCCCCTACATATGAGTTTGATATATGTATTAGGGTATCCATAAAAGAGATTATGATGGCATGATTTCAAACCTTAAAATGTGAATAATGAATCCCAGGGAAGCCTTGACATAATATTAATATACACCTCTGTTTAAAGATGGCCCAGTCACAAAGAATCATTCTAATTGTGTACAATTCAAATCAACATATGCATTTCATTCACATGACATAAATATTTGTAGTAATGGATCTAATTTAAATCTACCCATCAATAATCTTGATCATGGAGAAAAGGTGTTTCTTGCATCCAAATTCCACTGGAAAATAGGAAATGTCCCTAGGATCTCTTGCACAATTTCATGCTAGTTCCCACATCCTTTCTACGTAAAGTTAAATTAAAATTCAACTTTACTTACCACATTACATTAAATTTTAATTAATAAATATTTGTCGAATGATATTAAAATAACTTAAAAATACATCCCCACTACATGATGATAAAGTATGAAGACCATCACTCACATCATTCCTTACCAAAGGAACTCAATAGCTTGACCCTTGTCAACCAGAGTATATATTTTTTGGTCATCATTTAATCACCTCAAACCATATATAAAACTTCATATATTTAGTGGATTATATTTCTATAAACCTTTTATAGCCCTTGGAAATGACTGCCAACTTTTAGGGGCACTTTTTTGACTATGCATGTATGCTCCAAGTTCATTCATTTGTGCTCCCGAATATCAAAAAAATGAATCATTACCTTGAAAAAGTGATTTCTTATACTTGTGATCCCTGACGTCACTATGGAAGAACTCGTCACCTATATGTTTTCCTATTAATTCATTATAGGATTGTCCAATACCATTTCTCATGACCTGAGGACCATGATCCATGATTTATAATATTTTCATCTCCCTCTCAAAGGGCTATTGGAGTACTCTTGACACTAGGTATCTTAATTAGGTTTTATATAATATCACCATTATACCAGGTCCACATGCACCATGTTAATAGACTTCATGAACTTTGGTAAAATTTGTATGACCATAAAATTTATCATTTTATAATCTAAATCACAAAACCCTAAACTGTTAGTTAGGGAAACATAAAACATTTCAAGCTAAATACCCTCAATGGATTTTCTGTGAAAAATTCATTTCTCCACTAATTAAACACTTCTAGAATTTATAAATAATTTATAGTATAAATAAATATGCCATAAAGATCATGAGAACTTCTTTTTTCCCTTTGTTAATTTGAATTTGTGATCACTAGACACATTTGGTACAAGAAAAAGTAAAGTATTTTTCAAATCTACTCACCATGATAATGTGTTCATTAGGTGGAGAAAAAACTTTTAGGGTTATATAACCCCTATTGAATCATAAATGTTTTATAAAATAGTGTTATATATTCGATTTTGGTGACGAAAAAACAAGTTCATGATGTTAATACACTTCCCTTGGAACCCAATCGACCATATGATTTTGCGCACTTGGATCTTGCCAATAGAAAAATGGAAACAAGTATGAGTCAATCCAAATAGACCATTTGGTCCCATAATGGCCCCATAAATCCAAGAGTTATTTTCCTCACCTTGTTGGACATTATAGGACTCCTCCATTAGAAATGGTTGACCTTTACCCACTAGTTCCTTCCTCTAGTTAACATTGATATTCCTAGACCATGATTCAGAATCCACAAAACCTAACTATTCAATTGGACTTTTCGTCCTCAACATTAAGTCACCATTTACTTTACACTTTATCAATGATGAAATGAGACACTCTATTCAAAATCCTTTTGATGGCCCACAACACATGACTCAAAACCACAAAGCGTAGGGCCCAAGCCTCCAAACTCAAGACAAATTTCCCTTAGGTACCAGAACCCTCCTTGGATAGCTTGCACTCCATACCCCCAATTCATCATCTATAAATTTGAGTCTTCATAAATATTTCATATCTCATGGATAATTGTGGGGACACTTATACATAACAATGCATCCAATCCATAAGGTCCCATACATGAGGGATTCTAACTTACAACCTTGAGTAATCTCCACCTTGTGAGTATGGAACTCCAATCCTTGTGAACCCCAGAGATACTATGGTGGAACACAACACCCTATGGTGTATTTAGTTATCATAGGTATGTCTACCCCATTCAACTCATCAATATCGACCACACCATGGTGGAACTCATCACCTTAAGATGATTTGGGTAATCTTTGGTATGTTTTATCCTTTCCATATTCATCGGTTCAAACTCCTTGACAGGTGATCTAAATGACTCATATTCCAACTATACAAGTGGTACATGTATCCCTCTCGTGATATCATATCCAAGAAGTATTAATTTAATCTGCCTAGAACCCTATGTCTTAGAAGCATGACTTTAAACTGTAGAGAATCCTAATTCAAGGGTGAAAGACTCTAAACTACAAGACATCTCAACTCCTAGTAGATGGAATCTTAAATACATGACATATTAGGACCTAGAATCTAGAATCCAAACTACATAGAATCTCAAGTCCTAGAAGAAAGACACTAAATTTCATATCATTTTTCATCCTTACTGCATAATGATAAACTACATGGATGATTTACTTACCACTTGATGTTAAAACTGCATGGAAGATGCACTTTCTACCTGATGTTAAAATTTATGGACAGTGTAACCTCATGGATGGTATATTGACAACAATATATGGTCTCAGCTAGAACATCTGAATCAAAAGAAAAATAATGGTCTAGTTTTCAAGACCATAAAACAACCAGTTAAAAGAGACGTGATGCTCACTTGGTTGAAAACCTGAAAAGGGAACCCAATGGAAAGTTGAGTCTCTTCTAACTGTATAATTTACTTGTTTAATTTAGTCGATATTGAGTATTTTAAAAAAGGTAAAGGAATAAAACCAGTTCGGTCTAAAACCTAAAAAAGGTAGTCATAATAAAAGTTTTAGTCCATGCCTGCTAAATTAAGATCCCACCCCTTTGCTAATAGAGTTTTTCTCACCTGCATGCCCATTAGAATTCCCATGCATGTATCCCCGACTAGAAAAATCCATCCATTAAATTACATGGCTAAAAACTGCACTAGATGAAGTCATGGGGATACCTCCGATCTCACCCAATATCCCTGCAAGGTATACTCCCTATCCTCATGGATTACCCAATAAGATCTCGTGCTATTGAGATCCTGCAAGAAAGGGAACCAATGTGGGCATATTGAAATTGGTTATGTCACACTATATAATAGGATGATTTTTATCTATAACTTAAATGAAATAAGATATAATAGGTTAATATACATTTTTAACTTCTCTTTCATGATGTTGAGCATGCCCCTTTCAAATTCTAGAGATTGTGAGGGGTCATCCAAAACATTTATAGTAAAAAGAAATTCGTCATACACATCCTCAAGAAGGGGTATTCCTCCCCACTAGAAAATAACCCAAATAATTATCTCAACTACATAATGGGACTGATGTAAGGAGTAAGTTCTAGAACTCCAATTACTAATCAGATATTTGAGAAGTTTCAACTGGCAATACATGACATACTAAAAATTCCACATCACCTCATATAGATGGATAACAAGTAGCTGTCTGGAGAATTATAAGAAACACTTACTAGACAAGAATATACATGCCCATACATCAGAGAGACTAACACCAGGTACCAAGTCCCATTTTCATCTCTAAAAACTCCTCAAATTATTCAAGTAAGATATGGGTATACTTGAATAACATTGAAAAATTGTTTGATAGGAAATATCAAAACCATCAAGACCCAGAGGGGAGTTATCCAACTTTTAGGAAAACCCATAGAGTAGTGTTATGGACAATTTTATATCTTCAGAAATCATCATTTAAGTATATTTAATGGAGAATGATTATAATAAATATGGAAGTTTTTAATCAGATGATGGAATGAAAACATCATATAGAAGACCAAATCCATACAAAGGATGTTGGTGTGACAAGGGATACCATAGATGTGCATGTGGGAGAAGTCAATTAAAAGTAATGCTATTAGAGAAAACATTATACCGAAGGTTATAATTTTTATTCCCGTCCATGATATCCCTCTGGTCAACCAAGTTAAAAAGGTTTGACAACTAGAAGTCATCTATAGGAGACAAGGATATCATTTCATATGAGTGTTGAGGCCTACTAAAAGAGGTTTATGACCTGAAAAACATCATTTAAATTATATGAACCCTAATTTTATTTTTGATCACATGATCTAATATAGGTCACATGAATTGAATAACCCATATATCATCTCATGACCTCATGAAATTTCATAAGACATGCAATCACATGACACTAATATGGTCATGATAAACACATTATGATCAATTGATTATATAACCAAGTGAGAAAATCATGTGAAGCCTGTAATACAGCCATGTGGATGAGAACATTGGTCAAGGTTAAATCACATTATTGTGATTTTATTCAAAAAAAATTGAGCAAGTAATTTATATGAGATAAGCCATGTGATGAAATCATGTGATTGAATCTTACAAAGTGGTCTTGAAAATAAGTCTTCTAAAGAGTTATTATGAAATTGATCTTGCAGTGAGGTATTTTGAATGAGTTACATAATGGAAGAATCATGAGATCTAAGGAGTTTATGTCACTAGTGGAGTGAGTCTGACCTCTCTCTCTTATTTATTGGAAATCATTTGGAATTAAAAATATCACCTAGAAGTCCAAAATCCTCTTAGTACACTAGTCAATGGAATCCAAAAGAATTCATGTAGGAATTTACTCCCCTTATAACCAAGTTCTTATACCTAGAGATCTCGATCCTGGGGGGAATTTGTTGGTGTCTTCCAAATAATAGTTTAAATTTATAGAAATAAAGAAATACTAAAACAAGTGTACTTTTATCTATAAAAGAAAAAGGGAAGGAGTAGAAAAACTGCATAATTATTTGACTATAGGATCATGTGATCACATGAACCTGGGAAGGACATGCAGATGAATAATACCATTCTCATGATTTGTGGATGAGAATATGAATCCCCATTGGAATGTTATTCTGATCAAACAACTATTATATATAAAGCACTACTATTAGTAAATATTCATCCAAAAAAATCACTACTAATCATAAAAATCCTCCCAGAAATTTCTCCTTGATCATATCAAAACCGCCTCAATATGCGACTTGATCTCACGAAGACTCTTGAACATGTCAACTCATTCTCCCATAATCCCATTAACATGAAAATTTTATCACGAGGAAGGTCACAAACGAGAAGAGAAATAGTCCATGAAAATTCTCACACATCATCACAATATGCTCTATTGACCATGAAATTCCATAATAGAAAACCAATGGGAAAATTTTTAAAGCCATGTAAAATGAGGGATAAAAACTGGAAAAGTAGAAATAATATCACAAAGGGGAGATACACAGATTTTAATGATTAATATGTTATGAACCTCGTGTGATTATTCAAAATCCCTTTGATATGTCATCCTAATATCATGGAGACATCGTTGGTAGGATAACTATATATTGAGGAGGCCCACTTGGTTTTATAAATGGCATCTAATAAGATAACTTGATCTCATATAGGGAAATGAAAAAATATCCCCAAAACATGAGAAATCTTTTCAACATATGACCTGATCATGAAAATACTCCCATATATGTCAGAATAGTCTTACAAGGGCTCTTTGACATTTCAACTAGATCATGATAAATCCATTTTATATTCCACAGGTCCAATTAATATAGTTTTGATTGAGTGTTCTTACGGTCATTGTTTATCATGTGATGCTATGAGTGACCCATAGTGGGATCATGTAGAGTGCATGATGTGATACTCCCTTCATTGACTCTAGATCATATCTATGAGATATGTGTTTTGAAAGGTGGTGTGAAACTATTTTTGGGTGTTCTATAAAGTCATCCCCCTCAATATAAGAAAAAGTAATGCACACCACGACTACATGCACATGGAAGTGTATAATAGAGGACTTCTCAATGTTAGAATCCACATGACTGCACGGGAATTCCACTAGGTAAAATCTGAGGAAAACTTGAAGTGATTAATCCAGATGAATATGTATTTCATGTGATCATCCTATAAAAAACATGAAGGATCTCTAGTGTTCAAGCTATATTATGTGAAGGAATTTCCACATGTTTCTTGGTCATGAGAAACATAAACAACAAAATTCATGAAAATCATTGAGGAATATATATATTATTTGCTGTGAAATAAAATGAATAAAATGAAGTAAGATATACTAATTTTCATGAGAAATATTTATACACTTCACATGACCTATCCAAATCAGCATACAACACCAAAACATGTCATCCATGTATTAAAAATCCCTCTTGAAATGTTAGAGAAGTATTTTAATGTATTTTAGACCGACCATAAAAGTCTTGAGTGGCCCTTTAGAATATCCAACCAGATCTTTGGTAAGATATCGAAAATGTCTAATTGAATCATGAAAATAACTCTATTACTTTCCATCCTTTCCAGATAAAAACGCCGGACATGTCAGATAGACAATCCCTAGAAGACACTTGGTAAATGTAACACATAGAACCTTTGACATTCCAAGAATGTCTGGAAGACGCTACAGAACATGATAACCATATCTATTAGTTATATTCAAACATACACTAAACTAAACTATGAGGTATTAGATTCTTGTACCAAAAGGATACATAGGATGCCTTCGTAATGCCCAAGCTCCAAATGGGAATCCACCTTGGTGTAAGTTCCTCTACATCTCAAACACTCTAAACCCTTGGGTCCAAAAATCTACTATAGGTTTATTGTCTATTCTAGACCATATATGGATCAGGAAGTAAAAAAATGATAAATCCAATTCCCACTATAAATAGGAAGCATATAATGCCTTCCAAAGGCCCGAGATCTATTTTAATCACCCCAATAGGGTTTCCCAAGTGATAAGTCATGTACCCATATGCAGTGAAACTGATAACATACTATCCCTTGTTTCTCACACCGAGATTGGATCACATGGGATTTGGTATTTGAAATGATAATATCATTCGCCTCATAATCCTCCCCTGTCAAGGGAAACCTTATTGTGTAAGATCCATTCAGTGACATGACACAAATTTCCCAATACAAGGGAATACACATTTTTTAAGTCTCAAACAAATTTCCATATTGATAAACCCTAGGGAAATAACCCACTTGAGTATTAATTATCTATCACCACTCATTAGTAGGTTAAGGGTGGATTGAACTATGATGAATCAAATTCCAATTATAAATAGGGTATGTATGATGTCTTCTTATTGTTTGAACACCATACCCGATTCCCATATTTTAGCAAATATTTTCTTTCTACTTGATTTTAAATAGCATGGTTTAAAAAATTCTATGGATTTTTATTCTTTTTATACAGAAGAAACATTGAACACCTTTTAAATGTTTCATATGATCCTAAAAATATCAATTTCCTCTATAGATGATATTAATCATTATAGTGTCTGGTTATATGGATTCAAAATATAAGAAAATACACATTTTTAAGGAATAAAAGGAAACCAATGAAGACATTCAAATACATACTGATGGTATAATTAATAAGACCCTCTTCACACATAGAAGGATTTAGAACCTTGTCATTTTGTTAAGGTAACCATTCACATATCATGATTTGGAATAGAATAAGGAACCTATCTTAAATCTATATGATGGTCTCAGAATATGAAATAATTCCAATCAAAAGGGTGTGATGAGACCATCCTCCTATCCTCTCAACCAATGTGAGTTCCTAAGAATCATTTGGTCTGAAACCCCAAATAACTACCTACCTTTGGAAAATAGTTCTGTACCCAGATATGGATGTGGGAACCATTGATATTTTCTATGAATGAATGAAATGATAATACTAATGTGAATGAATTTTAAAATATGAACCCCCCCCCCCCCCACACACACACACACAATCAATTCATAGATAGTGAACAAATATGGTGAATCAAGTGTGAAATCATGTAATGATAGAATAAGTGAATCATTATAATCATTGGGAATCATGCCTCCAAAACCTTGAGAAAACCATATACCAATCATATTCATAAAAAACAGCATGTAACATTAATATATCATGATATTTATTGGATATGTATATGACCAAATTGATGGTCCCCTTTTATGTTTGGAACTCACTCCATTCCAGTTAGGTCATTGCAATTGGGAACCTAAAAATACCTTACTTGTTGCAGGTCTAGGTTAGGATGAGGCAGGTATTTCATGATCGAGTTGGATTATCTTGAGTGGGATAGAATACTGGTTTGTGTTAGGTATCAATGATTTATTATGTACTTATTTATATGTTATTTCTCTTCTTAATTTTGTATATTTGATCAAACCAGTAGTTGATTTGTCTTGTATGCTTTTATGACAACATTTTATTTATTTATAACATGTTTTTATTTTTTATTTTCATCCATACTATTATGTGAGTGATGTGATTAATTTTTTAATTATATAATTACTAATCTAATATATGGGTTATGGTTTCCTAATAGTACTGCCCTAAACCCCGCTACTAGTTAGCAGACTCTAGTGTATAAGGTGGTGTGACTAAGATCACATAGATCCACCTGTTAGGTTAATATTAGTAGTGTTCTAAGTTAGGATATTACAAAGTGGTATTATAGGTATTTTATTTTTTCTTACTAATTGGGGTATTTTATCCTAGGGATATAGTAATGTGTCAGATCTTGTGATGTAACTTGAACTGGTGTGTACTGAACACCACTTTGGAATAGAAATTAATATAACCTGAGGTGGGATTGAATGTTCTATTTTTTTAAAAGATATAGTTCATTTAATTCACCTCATGTGACAAGAATTATTTATAATATTGATAATCATTTCATGGATTTTTTTTTGTTTTCATGTTTCCATGAATCTAGTTATTTGATTTTGGATCATGGTGTTAGAGGAAATAGGTGTCTCATGCATCATGATTAGGCATATAGGATTCACAGGTCCTGTAGGGGCTTATTAGTATGGTTATTATAATTAAAGATAGAGGAAAAAATATTTAAAGTGTCAAGAACAGATCATATGGTATTTTCCCATATAATTTCATTGAAAATTTTTTCTTAGTTGTACTACCTTTTATATGTATTATTTCTATTTATGTAATGATTGGTGGATATATAGTTGGATAGTTGAAGACGAAAACAATGATGGTGTGGTGACCCTTAGTAGAACTGAATATGACCTTGGTTACTTGATGATGGATCTAATCAATAAGTTGGATTAAGTTATTTAATGTTTCATTAACAAAAAATATATTGTTTTCATATAGTAATTGGAATTACATTCTACTTAACCAAACTGTGTTACTGTGAATCATTGGATACAAATCATATAGGGGAATTCTATTTTTATGTGTATACCTATGTAATGAGAGATCTGGCCCACCATGGAGTATTATTCTAGTATTAATTCTTGAAGAGGTTGGGTTCCTAAGGATTGGATGTTGATTTCAATATGTGATTCTTGTTATAAGTGTATGTGAGACCCAAGAGTGGGCTTAGTCGTCTTAGATGTCATGATATCTTGAAAAGAACATGGGGAATTTCATGTGAGTTTTAGATTATGAGGAATGGGAGGACTGTGCTGGGATAAATACCCAAGTAACTTTTTATGTGTGACATGGGATTTTATTGAGGCAGTTTATGTTAATTAATAAGGGTAACCCACAAGAGAGGATATCCTGGGTTTATTAGTGTCTTGAAAGTGGAAAGCACAGGTATGTGATTGTGTTGGGGATCAATGCATGATAAGTTCTATAAAGGATGTTTTATAGGGATGGAAATTCCTTATAACCCTTTTATGTAAAAAGATCCTTGATTTTTAGGGATGGGAACATGAGGCACATGGAGTTCCTTAGTCTCAAGTTGATATTTCGATGACAGGACTGGTCAATTACCTAGACATATTGATTCTGGATATACATTAGAAGCATGGTGCAAGCGTGGATGGATAATTATGGTTCCAGTATAGTTTATGTTGGTGGATAATCATGTAGTTATACATAGAATATAAGTTATTCATAATTTTATAGAGGAGGACAATGTTTTATTAGGTTATATGAGACTAGCATGCCCAGGGGCATGGCTGGTATTTTTGATATCTGATCCTTGGTTTGATGATGTGAGAATCAAGACATAGTGATTCATGATTTTTAATCATTCACATCAGGAGTGTATGGCCCCTATTTTTATATTATATTGAGGCATTATGTGTGGTTTCATTCCATTCCAGGTGATTTACGAATTGGGGAATGGTCATGTGTGTGTTGAGGACCAATGAAATTTTACATCACATTGGAAGACTTCAGTAAAAAAAGCTTGATGATGGTTATATATGTCCCATAATTGTATATGATACCTTGAAAAGGATTTTATACAGTGTAAAAATTTCTCCAGGACTCCATTAAAGTCAATTCTCACAGGGGATAAAATTAGTGTGGCATAAAATGAGCGACAATCGTGTTGGATGATAAACCTATAGTGGTTATACTAAAGGATTGGTATAAGGGAATCCAATTAGTGGGGAGTGAACCATAATCCATTAGGATGTATAACCCTTATTGTTGATGGATTTTCAATGAATGTAAAATACAGATGTTCCTATAATCTAGGAATGATTGTTACAATTATTTTCTTGTTGGTTTTAAAGTATGAGTGGGTTCATCCATGTACAGTCATCACATGTGGTGTTGGATAGAGTGTGGGATGTGGTAATGGATAGATTATGAGTACATAAATTTGGATCATATTGGTGTAATATTGTCTAAATATATTAGATCACAGATGTAAAACTGATCAGGTGGGAGCAATATGGATGTTTTTTCTAGGTTGTGTTTCAACCGGTGAATTTTACCAAGAGTTAAGAATGGGATTAGGGGAGTGTGTTCAGATGATCATGAGATTCCTACATGATTTAAGGATTCATGGTTATGTGAGTCGGTAAAATTTTGGTGGGGGTATCTTTATATTTTTAGATAATTCATATAATAGAGTTTTGAATATTATTTCATTTGTAATTTGATATGGGGGATTGATAAGCATGTCAAGAAAATATTATGGGATTAAATTGTAAAATTTCAGATGTTGGATGTAAGTTTCAAGTAAAATCCAAATCAATTGGGCCTTATTGTTGGTTGATTATAACCCAACTAATACAATTGTAAATCAAGAACAAAAAATTGTGTCTGTATTGAGCTGGTGATTTCAACTATGTTTAGGTGTAGGAGGTACAAAACACATTGATGGGAATAAATAGAATGATGGGATCATGTTTTGATTGGAAATTCTAATAATTGAGGGTATTATAGCTCAAAATTGGAACCTTTTAACTTCTTTATATGGTGGGTAGCACCATCTTCCATATGATTAATTGGAAGAAACCTTAGTGTATTGGGATAAGATGGGCTCGTGTATGTTCCATCTCAATGACTCGGTGTGCCTAAAAAGTATTTTCACGGTATCTATATTCTGAAAACCATGTGATTGGAAGTGGTTCAAGGAAGTTATTTTTCATTTAGGGATAGAAATTGACTAGCTAATGATGAGTTGACAACTAATGTGGATCAGGATGAATAGTTAGATAACCACTGATGTTTCTCATTGATGAGAAGTGTAATGGTTGTGAGGTTTTAAGAACCTATTTCTGTATTGGTATTGAATTTTAGTGAAAATTTTAACTTTAGATTGGTGGATGGGATATATATTGAACAAGAGTTGGGAATGGAATTATGATTGCTTGAACACCTCAATCATGTGTTTTTTATCAAGGAATTGATCTTGGAGTCTATAGTAGATGTTTATGAGAGCAGCAAAGGGACATAAGGGCTATATTTGTATCCACCAGATTTTCATAGTCTAACCTTCAAATACACGGTGGGAAAACCAGTAGACAAGCTGGATAGAGTAGGTCATCGGCTAGATAGATGAGTGTTTTACGAGAGAAATTAAAATTTCCCCTTTTTATTTTTATTGTAGGATAACCCATACTTCTTCTTCCTTTCCCTTTAATGAACTATCCTCCCCGTACACCTCTCCTTCAATCAACCCCCTTAAATTTATGGTTTTATCCTAGAATTTATTAGTAATTAGAGGTAATATCTATCCTCTGTGGATCTCATTCCTCCCTTAAATTCAATCATTCCTAATTTCAATTCTTCCAGTTAGGTATTAGAGTAATGATTCCAACATATAATTGTGCAATCTTCCTGAGACAATGGGGTTTCCTTGAAGAATATCTAGAGGATGAACCAAAGTTACATCTCTACATAGTCTCCCATTGTTTTGATGGAGGTATGAATCCATGTGATATTTCTCAAGAGTTTTGAGATTTATTAATTGGAATTACATATGTAATTGGTTCTATGGATAATTATTTAGCTCAATTTAATTTTATCAGCATAGAAAAAAACTCCTGAGGATGGTTGTTCGTAGTTTATGTGTTTCATGAGAACCCACTAATTAATTATCAATTTATTCCTAAGTGTAATTAAAAGATTGATTATTTGTAATTTTTTAATATTTTATTTCTTGATTGTAATTAATTAAATTTGACATTGGATGTGATTTTGGGCTATAGATGATTATATGGTGATTATACGGTCTTAGATGAGTCTCAATGAGATCTATTGAGATACGTTAATAAGTAAAACGACTTGAAATTGAGGTAGGTTGTTCTAGTACTATCCATTGGGTATATGATTTTGGTTACATGCATGTGATATATTTTATCTCCAACTTCAAGTGACTAACCATTATATTAAATAGAATGGTTTATAAATTAAATGGTGTGTCCTTATAATACTAAATAATTGTTAAATTAAAGACTCATAGACTCAGCCAAGTGCCTTGAGTTTCATTAGAGAATTGGGAACTAGCTTATTTCCCTAAACACTGATTGTCTAGGTCAAGATTATTCTATCATTCCCATGATAGGCGGCCCTTCCAAGAGAGGTTGAAACATAATGAATTAAAATAAATAAATGAATTTTTCTTTGGTATAGGTCTTGATTGAAATCCTTATAGGGATATATAATTTCTATAAATGGAAAGCCGGATGATTTTCCAAATGTGAACTATGTTATAACTTACATCTCTTAGGTGCATCAAGATAAATTTGGTGTGAGTGATCCTTCCACTCTTTTATGTGTTTAGCCTAGGTATATTGACATTGGATAGGACAAAGATAGATTGGGTGGGAAGAATAATTTAGTGTGATCCTGGGAATGGATATGGACCTTCCTTCATCCCACTAGATTAACACCTATAAGAATTGACCTATGAGGCTCAAAAAGGACCATGTAATGATTTTGGTTGTGTCATGGGAAATAAAATCCCAGAGTGGTGATCATTAGTTCTGGGATCTTGAATTGGGATTAAGGGATTCATATGAGGTGGTCGGACAGACCAATGTTTGGTTCCCAAGTTATATGGTGATCAAGAGAACTCATGTATGGTATCTTTACTATGTTTTGACCTAGGTAAAACTAGTTGGTTCCTGATGATATGATAATCGTAGAATGTGAAAATTTGATCAAGAGTTTCACCTTAGAAACTGGATTGATGTTTTGAGCATGTTTCGTTGGGGTGTGTTAGGTCGCACTCTAGTGAGTCTGACCTTGGTTACATGAGAGGTGATAAAGATGACCTCAGAGCTCTTAATTTTGTTTTGAGAGAGATATTGATACCTGATATTTTATAAACCCTTAGGTATGTTTTTTTATGAAATGAAAAATTCCCATGGTTTGTTGTTTTTATTGATTGAAAAAAAGACACCCATATGGGTATTCATGAAAACTCCCTATAATGAGGTCAGGAAAAATCACTTTTGGGAGGTCATCATACTAATGAAAACACCCTGTATAGAGTGGTCGTGATAGTATTTATGGGTCTACTATAGATTTTGGGTTGGGGATATTAGTTCCGTGTAAAGGAGAGAGTTCCTACCATGTGCTATCTACTAGGGTTTTATGGGGACTTATATGGGCTTGGTCGAGTCTCTCACACTACTGGGGATTTTATTCTAGGAACCATCAAATACTAGGATGGAGCATTCCACAGGTTGTTATTTTAGGATGGATAATTACCTTAATCATTATAATAGATACTGAGGTGTTTGATACCCTAGATTGTTATCTTTACATCATGGGGAAAGACCCCTGGTCATTATTATGATTTTCATAGTTATCATGGTGTTCTTAGAGGTACTCCAGTGCTTGTTGAGGATGGTATGGTCGACTTAGACTATGAACCTATGAAATGATTGGGGTTTATTTATTTATTTATTTATTTATTTATAGTTGTTTTATATTTATTCATAGTAGGTAACATTCACATATCATTGCATTTAATGGTTATGTACATGCCTGCATTGGTGGTACCCTACTAAATTATGTACTCAATCCTTGCTCGAGTGGCCATACGACATGAGTACTCGAGAAACCATCATATATTGGAGGTTTATCTTAGTTTGGGGTCTGTATTTTAGGATTAATCTGGATCATCTCAAGTGGTATAGGAGACTCATATATGGTATATCTTGGTGATTAAGTAGGGACTTATTTTTATTTTATTTTTTTACTTTGTATATGTTATTGAAACTATGGGAAATCAGTCTTGTATGCTTGTATTATTGCATAAAAACCTATTATAGGCTATTTTTTTCATGTATACTCTAATTCGGTGGATGTAATTTATATTTTATATATTTATGTGGTGATTGATACTCTTATTTATTGGGTATCGTCTTCTCATAGAACCACCCTAGACCAACACTACTCATCAGATGCCTCTAGTGTATAAGTTGGTGTTCCTGAGGTCACATAGCACCATCAGTCTAGTTATCATTCATTGTGATATAGGTTAAAAAGTTATATGTATAAAAACCAAAATTAATATTTCTAGATTCATATCTAATGTTTTAAAAAAAAAAATTATTCTCTTATTAAAAATCATCTGGATGATGTGACTTTCCATTTTCCATTTTTATCCATCTAAACATTTTTCATCATTTTAATTTTTAAGTATATTTCTAAATGAGTAATTATAGGTAGACACCAAATTTTCATAGAAAGAGTCTTAGTACTTGGAGTAATAGATGAATAAACTTTTTATTATTATTTCTAATTATACCATGATGTCCCACATTTAGGAAACACTAAGATGAATTCATATTCCTTCTAATACAACACACATTCACTGGGGGGAAACATGTATCTTTTTGTATCCCAATCCCATCTATATATATTATTTTTTTGAAATTATAATTTGAGTCCATAAGATCATTGAATTCATTAAGTATGTATTTTAACAACTATAGTAATTCTATAAAACTCTTGTCACTCTATCCATTCCTAGATTTCAAGTTCACTAATAATTGCACTCTTGATAAAACTATGAATGCCATACAATTAGAAGTAGTGATTTTTCATAATCACCATATAATATCTCAACTAATAGCCTTTTCTAAAAAAAATTTCACTTCAATGTCATGAATCATTTCATCAATTTGATAAAAACCTTAATTTTTAAAATCTCAATAATCATTAGATTTTGAATTATACCCAATTTGACCCTGAAAAAACTGTGGATTGAAACTTGAATTAAAACCATTGAAAATTATTTGATCCTTTATTTCTCTAGATTACGTATTTCTCATATTTAATCATTTCAATCATGTATAGAAAAAGAGGCCATTGATTGGAGTATTTAATTTGGAAAATTACAAAAAACAATCCTCAACCCCTTCCACATATAAATAAGTTTTTCATCATACCATAATCTAATTATGATTCATTATCACCAATAACAAATTTCATGTATTAAATATATGTTATTATATTTAAGATTTTAAATTCAATTTTATTTTTATAAGTTACAATACAAAATAATTTTTTTTAAATGAAAATAATAATAATAAAAATTAAAAAATATATTATAAATAATTGATATATATTATTTCTTTAACGATACACATTTATTATTGGAAATTTTTAATGAATACATTTAAAAAAAATAAAATTATTATTTATAATTTATCAAAATTGGATAAATATGAACATTTTGAATTAAAAAAACAAATATAATGTATAAAAAATATATTTTTTAAAATTTAACATTTTATTTTGCATGAAATACTCATTGGACACAAAATATGAAATAATAATTTTACAATTAAAAGGAAAAAATTATTATGCAAAGATTTAATAATATAAAACATAGGTTTTACAAAAATCATAAAATGCTTACACATATTAAAAGCCATGTTATTTATAATGGTAGATTGTAGAAAAACTATTATAAAAATATTGTAAACATTTTATAAACCTATTGTGAAATAAATATTCATTCTTAATATCATGTGGTTCACAAAATGGTAATCTTAGAGAAAAATAAAAATTATAATACATACATTGATTGTAGAATACAATATGAAAATAGATTTCAAAAAAAGATAAAATTTAAATATTTGTAGATAAAAAATAGAAAATATTTCACAAAATTACTAATTATAAAAATTGAAAAGTTAAATAAAAATATAACTAACAACTTAGTACTTTTATTTCACAATACAGTACACGAATTCATAATTTTACAAAAAAATTATAATTTGTTACTTGCTAACAAAATGATTATAATAAAAACATAAATTAATACCATTTCACATTATAATATATAAATATAAAATTCATAAAGAATACATAATAATTGAAAAATAGACCATCAAGGCATTGAATCATAGATTTTAGGTCATCTACAGATTATTACACACATATAATACATAATGAAAAATAAATTAAACTACCAAATATGAGGTGGATGGAAAAATAGGATTTTAGAGAAACCAGAGGAGGACACTAAAGATAGTGGGTGGTCATTCAGGGTTATTGAGGGTAGTATAGATTGGGTTATAACCCTATAAATAGATCTTGAAGGAGGTGGTGTATGATGACAGATGTTGGTTGAAAGTGGTGATTAAGATTGGAAGACAATATATCAAATAACGAAGTATTGTGGTTTAGTTAATGAGAAAAAACCCCTAGTTTCATGTGATAGAAACACAAAAAATAGACGGTTTTGTAATATTTGTACCATTTTTAAATGTTTTTACTAGTCGTTATTTAATAACTGAGTTAAAAAACTAGTCTTTTTTAAATTATTAAATAATTGATGTGAAAGACTTCAAATTTTAATTTATCATTTCAATTAAAAAATAACTTATGTGAAGGCCTATTTATAACATCATATTTAAATAAATTACATTATGAATGCATCATTTTAGATAATATTTGTACTATTGTTCCAAATAGAAATTGTAGCTCGATATAAGGAGGTTGAATTTCATGACAGGTTATCTAGAAATGAGGTCCCAATAATTTCTGAGGACCCATTTTTATGGTGCCATCTAAATGGTCTTATTTGAATGAAATTTTCCATAAGATTAAAATCCCCAAAAGAGATGTTGAAAAAAAATTAAGTTAACATCAAAAGACTGATGTACATTGATAGATGATTTAAAGGAGAATATTCCACACAAAGTTTATTTAAAAGAAGTAAAAATGTCTATGCTACCCTATATTTTTACATAGAAGACTATGGGTGAAATAATGAAGATTTTTCTCCAAGATATATAAGAAATTAAAAGATAATTTGGTTTGAGAATGTCTATTAATCTTTTTTACTCTCTCTAAAGAGCTATAGAGATTCCACATTATTCCCAGAAATATTGTGTTTATTACTTCTATGAATATAATTTAAGGTTATGAATATATTTTAGGGAATTAATTTGATTTTAATGTTTTCAAATCTAAACAACTAATTAAAAGGAAATATATATAATAATTTTGAGTTTTATTTTCATTCCATTTATATTCACCGAGTACCATATTAATGTGAACATGTTTCACATTATGATTTGACTTTTTTAGCTACATTTCAGGGATAAATTTTTTTTTTGTGTGGAATTATAATGTAACAATCATGGTTGTGATACCACATTAGATATATTGATGTATATCTGAATAACATGATCATCCATGGTGAAGAAAGTTTTGGAGTGTACACGTTGAGGAAGAGTTTGGTAAAGGTTTCCAAATACACCATTACAAGAAAATCTTGTATAATGGAAAATATTCTTAGGAAGATTCATGGAAGTTGTATGATTATATATTCTATCACCCATTTATTGAAAGATTAAATTGTATTCAAGGGATAAAATTGAGTTTATTAAATGAATGAGATATATGAAAAACCAATAACTTCAACAGTTTATTTCTGAAACTAACCTTGATGGATATTTATGAATGCTTTTAACATGTTATTACATTGATTATAGGAATTCTGGTTTAACAATTCATGATAATATTTTCAATTGTTATATTAGTGTAAAAATATATTTTTAACATCCCTTGAGAAAATAATTATAAGTTGGTATCATAATGTTTTTTTAAAAGTATTGATATGTTTTTTATCTAAATTCATCCATCTTGTTTTCTACACTGAGCATGGATCACATAGACTTAGAGTGGAATAATTGAGGACACATTTCATTAATTTAGTTGATATAATTTTCTCCAATGATTCTATGAATATATTTTTAATAAGGGGTTAGAGAAAAAAAATGGAATAGGACATATTGGCATGCATCTTATTGATGAGTATTGAAAAAAAATCAAAGGGAGATATTATTGCAATCACTTGGTGATGAATTATATTTGCTTTCAATATGAATTATGTCAATATGTTTTGAGAAGATAATCTTGTATGGAGTTGAATTACCAAATCATGTTAATTAGAAGAAGATTTGTGTATCCATTCTTGGTTATCTACATGCATTGAGTTGAGTTGATTGGATAACACATTTCAAACTGGAGTCAGAAGTCCCCTCATGTTTGATCCATGCTAAATAAATCTATCAATAAGCATGAAGAAGAAAATGAGGTACTATGATTGGATATTGTGTTATATATCTACTATCATATATAAAATTGATTAATAAACTAATAACATTTCATGAATATTAAAAAAAATTAATGGTTGAAAAATTTCAGAAGATTGGTTCACTATGAGGATGTAGAGTTTTTTAGAGTATGGTGATTGCTAGATGTTACTTCTTTGTGAATAGGTTGAAAAATCAGGATATGAAGTTACATCCAAAATATTATATTATGGTTAATAATAATGTTAATTGATCAAGATAATTGGAGAATATTTCAATGAAGGGATGAAGTTCGTTTGATGGAGTGGAATTCCATTAAATTTTTCTAATGGAGGGATATATGTTGTAAGATCTTTACAATAATATTGATATATCTGAAAAATATTTGAAGATATCCTATGGTGATTTTGAATGATTCAAATTGGATTGATATGACATGATAATTTTTGAAGAAGTTTTGAGTTTATTTAAGAAATATGGATAGAGTTAGAGAAATTATAAGGTTTCATATAAATAAAAAAATTAATAATTCAATCCATAGATAAGAGTTACTCCAAAATACTAGATGATCATAAGAGCCTTTCTATGTTTTATATTTCCAAAAAAATTCAAAGGATATTATTCATAAGGGTTCCCTAGTGAAAACACAAGGGTTCTATAGTGCCTTCATAAAGATAGATATGTAAAGTTATATCAAGTGAAGATTGAGAATTTAGAAAATTATAGGGTTACCTTGTGATATGTGTCAGTCAACATCCAATAAGTAAGAGTTTCTTGACAATATTTAAGGGTTGATTTAATTTTACAGGTGATAACTTAATAAATTATTGTGACACCATGTGTTATATATGAGTACTTAAGGATTTCTTAAGGTCTTATTTGGTTTAGAATTTTGAATATTATTAAGCCACACTAAAATACATAAGTGTCTATTTGAGAAATATGCTAGATTTTCCTAGGGTATATGTAATAGTCATCTGCTCATACATAAAATTCCTATTATGTTATTGATTGAGAATTTGGAAAAGGGAGATATTTATTAGTCATTAGGGTAATACAAAAGAGTAAAACATATTTTCCAGTACTTATATAAGAGTTGTTCGGAAAGATAACAGTTGTTTTTAGAAGATTAATTTCTAGAAGGATAATTTTGAAGAATAAATAATTAAAATGACAATGTATAGATATTAAATTATGAATATCAAGATGCATTGAATAACCATGGTTCTAGCTAATAAAATGGAGATAATAATTTTGGATTAATGTTGTGTCATGATAAGGGTTTCTATTATGCAAGGTTTTTTTAATATGCTTTTATAGACATACAGTAGTGAGAAGGGAGATTTTATGAATGTATGAAGGAAAAGAAACATCAATATTTGAGAATAATATATTTAGGATCTATGTGTGATAGATCTAGTATTTGAAATACTAATATTTGGAATCATTTATGAAGATAAACAACTAGATGAATTCCTAAGACTATTGTCAATCATTTTTAATGAGGAGATAAGTATTTGTAGAATATCTGTTGTGATAAGAAGTGAAATATTTTCAGATTTTGTTGTATTAATAAAAAAACATATAGTCTGTAGTTTAATAGCCACGAGAGGGATTTATGGGGCTATAGGTATCCCTATAATCATGATCATAGTTGATTGTGGTCACAAGGGTTATAATTCCGTGGGCATCATACCCGTCGGTATATATTGAAAAATAAAATAAATTTTGATTGAGGGAATGGATCTAAAACAAGGAAGTATCTTAGAATACATACTATCCCTTGCATGGCCGTAGGTGAGTGTGGAAAGATATTTTAGTGAAATAAGGGAATGGGAAGACAATATCACCATGAACAAATTTTCTTGTGGTGGTAAACTCCAATGATGACAAACATAAATAAACACACACACACACATACAGATATATATATATATATATATATATATATATATCTCTGTGTGTGTTTATGTATATATATATAAATACACATAAATAAATACAAATATATATAAATATAAATAAATTTACATAAATATAAAAAAATTCATACATACATATATATATATATTCATATAAAAAATTTCCTACTAAATGCTTTTTTTACAATGGGAAGAAGATAACAACTGTATTATCAAGAGAAGATGTATTCTTACATACCAATAACACTCTAAAGAGGAGCCATACGAATCTTGTGTTTGTAGATAGATATGTAGTTGGTGTTAGAGTTCGAAAATAATCAAATTTTGGTTTGTATATCATGAACCCTCAACCAACGGTACCCATCTCAGACCAACAATGAGAGATGGGAGATGGTGATATGGGAGGGATTATCCTATAAAATAATATATGGAAGAGAGAGATAATATATATACACCAATCAACTACTAATCTTAAATATTTAAATATATACCAAGTGGATACATGTAGTTTCAAAAAAAAATGATACAACTGAAAAGGAAACAACAAGTGCCAAAAATCATAACTTAGAAGCCACCACGCACAAAATTAACATTTTTATATTCCAACACTTTTAAGGGGAAATTCAGAACCCTCATAGATAAAGTGGATTAATCATTAAAGGATACAACTAACTTATAAAACACAAGTCTAAGGTGATTGGAATCTCATTCCCTAAACAGATTCCAGGGAAAGGAACTAACCTAGAAGTCTTGATTGGCCTCCATGATTTATTCATGATGTCGTTCTAGAAAATCCCAAGCTTTAATGCACTCATCTTTTCTAATATTATTCACATGAAATCCTCTAACCAGTATGTCGTCTTTCTTTTCAATCCAATTAGCTTGCTCTCTGGTAATTTCCACTTAGATTAATCTTCCCATCATTTGATCAATATCTTCCCTCATAGCATTGATCACCAGAAATGCCTCCTTCATTTATTCACTAGAATTCAAGAGTAATTCCATCTTCTTATCCACCTTCACATCCTTTAGACCCAAAAATATGCCAGGGGGCCTTGCCTCACACCGCTGTCTAGGGGGAATGGTATCCTCCACCACCAACATTACCCCTTGAGATTGCAAGTTCATCTCCTCATGTTGGTCCTCTTCCTTAGATAATTCTTCCCCTAGATCCTGGGGCTGAATTGCATAGCCTTGCTGACCCTCCTCTCTTTCCACTGGTATAGTCAAGTTCTCTTTAAGTTTCTCCTCTTTTTTGGCTGACTGGGTCTCCATCAGCCTCAGGAGGTTGGATTAGTCTTTACGCCTCTTTGGGTTCCGCTTCATGGATACAATGTAGCTCCCCGGGTCTCTGTTTTCTTTATTCCCTTTCTTCCTTCTTTGACTGTACAGGCCTTTGCTGGCCCTTCCCAATCCATTCCCATCTGAGGATAACCCAAAATAATTACACTCGATATCAGGGGCCAATTGAGATTTCCTTCAAACTCTCCCACATTAATCAAACTATCAAACTAGTTGTTTATGTTTAGATATGACAAGGTCCTCCTTGGGTTGGTTTCCAGTTTGGAATTCAACGACCCGCCTTTACAAAATGAAATCTCCTCACACTCTTTTCCCTCTTTATCCTTACTCTCGCTAGTAGACTATGTCCCCCTTATTAATATATGTCACGATCTCCAACCTCTTTTTTCTGACCTAAAAACTATTTATATATACATTGGGTGAGAATAAAAAAATGTACTCATTAGGATCCTCTCGGGTTCCTCTCATGAAAAAGATAATGGAATCACACTAAATACAAATGAAGAAAAAGTGAAACTAACTCATCACCTAAATGGTTTTACTATGTTCACAGCTTCTCCATGGATATCTCCCATAAACAATCATATACAATAGATCATATATTATAGTAATAAAATAATCAGTGTACATGGCTACTACTTGTTCACTAGTTTTCCACTCTTCCCCAATGTTGCATGTCCTGATCAAACTATCACCTACAGAATCTAGACCAAATACACATGGGATAAATATCAAAACAAGAATATCACACATCAAATAAAATCATCATCCCATTCCACATCTCCATATAATAATCAAGTTGTTTTTGAGATCTACCACAGCTCGTATGATGTGTATCATACATAATGTATTATAAATCAAGCCATCACAACACATACTTCGAGTAAGGTACCTCAAGACATCACAAACTATACCCATCATACCTATAATAACCATTGAGATATTATATCAAGAGATAAATGTGTTTGAGATAACAACAATCCATTAAATCCCTCTACACACATATATGGGGAAAACTAACAACCTAGAATACATACACATGATATAACCAAGATAAGAGAGTGGGGATATTGGGGGTTGTCAGCCATCCATCCTCACCAAAGGGGTGTTAGGGAAAAAAACCTCCCATGGTCCATTGGGGGCCAGTATCCCTAAATTACATGGGTGGTATATCACATGAAAGAAAAAATAACATAAAAGATATTAAATATCTCACCACCATTCTATAGACATAACCTAGTTATAGGATCAACTATTGCTATCCACTCTTGGACACCTGACCTCCATTACTGAGGAATATATATTTTATTATCATGAAATATTTTAATGGACATACATTAAATTACTTCTGTACTTTTTTATTAATGTTCATGTACATTAATTCAATAGCCATTAATTAAAATTATTCCAATTCACATTATTGTAAACATCAATGTGATGTCCATGACCTCTAAGAATAATCCAAAAGAATATATATTTTATCAAGATTATCATTAACATTTTAATTCATGTAAAAACCAACCCATTGGTTATAATATTTATAAAAAATTATTACCATTCCTTAATTATATTAACTCTAGGAAATTCACTATGGTACCATAAAATGGAAATTCAACCAAGCACATCTAGCTACCTCAAGAAATGGTGAAATAAAAGTAGGTAAATAATTAACTTGTCCATCTAGATTTTAAATAGTTTTATCAATAATGAATAATCCCTATTTCTCCACCATAATAGGTATTCTTAGATTCATCCATTTCCATCAACTTTGGTTCCATCCTCTATGCCACCATGCATATCGCCAAGCATCTTACCATCAAAGACATAAACTTCTACCACAACCTCAACCCTTCCTTCCCATATATCATCAACCATCCTAGGATCACATCACATTGAAAAGAAAGGATCATATATAGATAAAATCATGGTATGAAGGAAACAAAAAAATCACTAGGAAAATCTATGCCCAATAACCATGTCATTTAGCCATTACATGAAAATAAGATCAATCAAACCTAAAAATAAGACATTCATATTTCACAAAAAATGGTCTCACTCTTCCCCAAACATTAATTTTTATCAAATAATATGTTTTTTTATATTGAATGAACCATTTTATTATCAAAGGTTACAATTAAGAGAGACCTAAGATAGAATCTATAACTAGATATTAAATAATTAAACATTATTCCTATCATTTTATGTCAATTACAAGGTTAAGGGAACAACAATACTCATATAACAAGCCTTTTATTATTTTCAAAAATTAAAAGTATTCTAGATTCATTTTTCATAACAAATTATAATAATTTATGGATTAAAATATTTAATTAAACATTTACTAAGCATCAATTTGAATTCCATAAAATTAGAAGAACAAATTCATTAAACATGCCTCCTTATATTATTATCCAAATAACCAATTTAATAGATTTACATTCGTTACCAATTTCATAAAATTTGGTATCTTTACCCAAGCATTAAAAATATGTTAACAAGAATAACATAGAAAATATAGTATATAGTAAATCAAGAGGAAACCTGTTATCATGGTGGAAACATCAACATCATGTTATATCTATCCATAAACCAAATTCATTATTCAAATTGATTTAGTTTTTACTAGATCAATTTCATAATCATAAAAAGTTATAAACCATGATCAATGTATGCTTACATGTAAATAATAAGAAAAATTAAATAGATCTCATACCTCAAACTTCTAATTTTCATGAAACAGAAGCCAAATGCCAACTCGGATCTCTAATATACTCTCCTATAAAGAAACTATGATCTACCAATTATGACATGCTAGAAACACATTAGAAAATGAAAAGGGAAACTCCATTACAATGATGGAGATAAAAACACATATAATGATATGAATAACATTATGGAAACAAGATAAAATGGAGGATAAATTACGAGAAATAGAGGAGAACCTAGCTCAGATTACCATAGATTGATCTCCAGAATCTGGGGCTTAATATTGATCAAAAGGGACATCAAAGGCCTATGAAAATCACATTACAGTGCCCATGGTTCAAGTGGAAGATATATGATAAATGTGGGTTTGGAGAGACCATAAGTATTTATAGGAATTTTGAAGTTTATAAGAAAATGACACAACCCCTAGGACCATGTTATAAATCACCCTAACATAGGTTATACTGTAGTGTATCCCTAGTGATGACATCACATCCCCATTAGTCAAATGGTGAGTTTGTGTAACATGGTTAAGAACTAGTAAGATCATATTTTCCCATGGGGAGGGACTACGGTAAATCCTACATCCCACGGTGTAGCCACCCATGATTTGGAAGAACTGAAAAATCCCTCTATGCCATAGCCTCTTCGCAAAACACTGAAGGCATATGTCATAGCTAACCATCACTAAAGAGCTATATCCAAAAAAGGTAATAGTCTAAAATCTTATCACTGATCTCCCCTAAACCATAGATTGAGCACCACACCCATAAAATTCAATATTCCTATGCAACACCCATACCCACTATGCCATAGTGGATTGACTTACAGTACAATGAAGGGCTCTATGGCACAAAATGTCCTATACTCCCCCATTTTTACTCTAAACACTCTCAAAACACCATGGAACCTCCTTAAAGTTCTTCCAACACCCAAAATACTAAAAGGAAGAGATACCAGGATTTGGCCCCTTACATAATATAACACATAAAATATTATCATCCTTCATATTTGGAAACCACACCTGGTGTGAATGAATAAAAAAGGATTGTCCGAACAACCACCCTAAGAGATATCTCTATAAAATCTCACCATCACAAGATATCAATTAACTTATTCAATGAAACCATGTGAAAACCCACATATCAACAAAAACCATCTTTCAATCAATTTCCCATGATAGATACCTATCTAAAAAGAGAATGTCCACAATAAGAAATAAGAGGAAACCATCCCATAAACTAGAAAATTTAAACATTCAAATTTAAAGTAACACAATAAGAGAATAGATAAAACCCCATAAAATCAGGGTACTAAGTATTTATCTATGACTAAATTTCCCAATTTCTCTCCCACAAGATACTATTTTGTCACAAAACATAAACCAAGGGAGTTGCATCCTCATGAAACACCATCTGCTAGCAGTCTTGTCTCTCCATAGGCCACTCCTCAAAGGTTTTATCATCTTAAAACATGATCTCATACAATAAAATATGTGTGATTCATCATGAAGATAATGGAAAATCTGAGACACATGAAAGACATCATGTGTTTGGATCATCTAGGGGGGAAGTTTTATCTGATATGATATGATTCCAACACTATCTCACAACATGAAAGGTATAATAAAATGGGGATAAATATTACTCCCATTACCAAACCTTCACTACTTGTGATGAGTATTAACCTTCAAGATAACATGATCTCTAATTTTGAACTATATAGTTATCCACCTATGAATGGTATATGACTTCTGATGATCTTTGGAAAATTTTATCTTCTTACGAATTACTTGAACTATATCTGTCATGCTTTGTACCAGTTCCGACCTAATAATTTCTGACTCTCCAATACCAATCTAGAACAATGGATAATGAAAATTTAGGTTGTAAAAATATTCAAAATAATTCATAAAAATAGAGAATTGAATAATATTTTTTTATGAAAACTCCACCAAGGGTGGGTGCCTCTTCCATGAACCTCTGAAATCTAGGAGATAAGAATGAAACATGTCTTCAAGAGTCTGGATGGTGATCATTGTTTGACCATCCAAATATGGATGAAAATAAGTGTTAAGTCATAGATAACATCCAAATTATTTTTGAATACCGCTCCATTAATTTTAGGTAAAATAAGAAAAATAATCAGAGATGATCATCAATGAGACTTTGTAGAGTCTTGCCACCTCCTCCAGATAAGGAATCAAAAAAACATTCACTAAACTCAACTTATTATCCTCTATAAAGTTGGATGATTTCATCAAATGATCTACTATCACCAAAAAATAATCAAATCCAACTTTAGCTCTAGGTAAACTACTAACAAATCCCATCAAATTTCCCCTCACTTCTGTTGGAGTATATATGATGGTTGGTGAAAACTATTGGAAAAAAGGTCCTAATACTTCACGTTATGGAATACCAAACATAAGACACAAAATTAAAAATTTCACACCTCAACCCAAGCCTCAAAAACTATGATCTCAAATCATTGTACATATTTTTCATGCTACTATATACCACTGAGGGTGAGATTTGGAACTCACATAGAACCATCCCATGCATAAATAATGGGATGGAAAGCCTACCCTAGAAAAAAAATTTAGTGTTGTTCATACTTGACTAATAATTAGGGGAATCATATAAGACAACACGTTCTCTTCAAATATATAACCCAAAATTCCCTAGCTGGGATTTCTCCACCTTCTCCATAAAATATGACTTAAGAATCATTTGAAAAAGACAACATCTACCCCAACTACCCCATATTGAGTTGCAATGTTGGGAAACCTTCCATCACACTCCATGAATATTCATATTCATGCACGGAATCACTACATGACTTCCTTCTCATCACACCAGCTCTAACATTTCCCTTTACTGATGTATATGAAATGTCCAATTCATAATCTTACAATAATTCTATCTATTGATACTACCAAATGTTCTAATAATGTATTAATAAATTCAAGGAAAAAGTAACGGCCACTAAATCGAGATCATGGGTGTCATAGTTACACTCATAGTGATGTAATTTCCAAGACCCATAAGAAACAACCAATCATTTTTTCACTATAAACAAGGAAACCCAAGACACAAAGAATCACAGAAAACCTAAAAATGAACCCCCTATACTGGAAAACAAAGTAATTTAGGGATGACCAGCCTCTCCTTCAGGTAATCAAAATCTACCAAAGAAGGGTCATTACACAAGAATACATGATCCTTTCTAGTCAAAATTATTAGACTACCTATAATCTAAGATAAATTGTATTTTAAACTCTTATAATATCATGAGAGACAAAGGAAACACTGTACCACTCTAACTATCTTGTAGGATAACCATGAAACAACTACCTATATCTTTGAAGGGTCCATATATAATCCATGTTGGGATATTACCTGACCCATGAGATGAACATCATGAACATATAAATCACAATTAGTTAAATTCCTAAACAACTGTCGAGGAAAAAGAACTCCTAAAATGGAATTTAGATGATTTGAATGATCCTCCTTAAAATCCAATTACATGGGATTTCATTGATTTAAACCACCATTAACCTATCCAAGATATATATAAACACCACATTCATTAAAACCATGAACTCAAAAAGATCATTCGTCACATAGAAAAAAATCACAACAAAATTCTAAGGCATATAATGATATTTGAAAGTGGTCTTTGAAACAAACTCCTCTTCCAACCACGTCTAATGATATCCTAACCTTATATCATTCTGTGAGAACCAAGATGATCCTTTCAACTAATCTAATAATTCATCAATTCATGTAATAGGATATAAGCTCTTCACTATCACCAGATTAAAGTAACAATAATCGATACATATATGAAAACTACCATAATCCTTCTTCGTGAAAAAAATTGGTTCAATCCAAGGTAATGAACTCATCCAAACAATACCATTCTACAAAATATCATCAATATATACTTCCAACTCTCCTATCTAAAAATTCACCAGTTAATATAGAGACATTGAGGTTGGAAAAGTTTTCTATTATATCTCTATCCTA
Organism: Viscum album; assembly: GCA_963277665.1. Classification (NCBI taxonomy): domain Eukaryota; kingdom Viridiplantae; phylum Streptophyta; class Magnoliopsida; order Santalales; family Viscaceae; genus Viscum; species Viscum album. Next base: position 1,200,952 of record CAUJRU010000106.1, on the reverse strand, counting down.
AAATCGATCTACCATCTAGGGGTAACACTATAACCACCTTAGGAAAACATCAGGGTACTCTTACATAACCTTAGTAAACACCTTCATCTAAACATCCAATAAAATCATCATCAAATTGGATAACATTGAAGTCAAGGAAAAAATACACCTTTGACCAATCTATGGGATCTCTTACCAAAAAACATGGAAGAATCTCCATCATCATCATAGAACACCATTTTTATCCTAGTGTAATTGAAAATAGAACATTCCAAATATATGTTTTCCATGTTGAGGATAATGTCATATGGGTGTATCTATAAACATAGGATGTCTCCCAATGATAAGTTATTTCCAGACACTAGATCAACGTCTCTATGTACTTCATACAAGGATGGTCAACCACTAACTATCGTAGTCAATTCCAATGGAAACTACAATCCTCTCTACCTCAATTCACAAATAATGGACTAGGTTATGTGATATGATGATTTTTGTATCCCCTAAATAAAAAAACATTCACCTAATTAAAAAACAAGAAAAGGATACCTCAAATGACTTCAAGATCTCCCAGAGTTGACAACTCAAGGGAATAATGCTAACCACAACCTTCTCTATGGGATCTATAACACTAATGATCACCACCTTTGTGGAAACTCTTTACTCTATGGAGATGTGGAGAATATAAGGGTTTTACCCTTCCTATCTCCTCCCCTCTCTGCTGACCCCAAGATGAAGTGTCATGTTGTTTTCACCTAGGCTAAAACTACCTTAATGGTGAAACCTGGTTCATGAAATCTTCTTAGAATGGGAAGGTACTCTCTCGATATATAATCCTGAAATCCATAATATAAAACAAGTGTCTAATATCTTTTAAAAGGAATGATATCCACAACAATTAGTGAAATGAGATGAAGAGGTATTATACCTACCCCCCCCCCCCACACACACACACTATCCAAAAACTATCCTT